>NDXB01012544.1:613064-762063 GCA_002631895.1 Agapornis roseicollis | reverse complement strand
GCTGCAAGCGCACACTGCAGTCAGCTCATGTTCATGTTCTTGTCGACCACCACCCCCAAGTCCTTCTCCGCAGGGCACCCAAGACTCTGTTCTGGCCCTGAACACCACCAGGGATGGAGCACTCACAAGTTCCCTGGGCAACCCATTCCAGTGCCTCACCACCTTCACAGTGAAGAGCTTCTTCCTTATATCCAAGCTGACATTTCCCTGTTTAAATCTGAACCCAGTTCCCTTGCCAGGGCCTTTTCTGCTGGCTATAGTCTGAGCTGTCACATTTTAAAAAAGGAAGTTAAAAATGAGAATCCTGAAGGATATTTTAGGAGCAGCGGCTGGGTGTGAGATAAAGTGGTGCATCCTTTCCAACCCTAACTATTCTATGATTCTATGCTTAACATTTCCAAGGGGCTTAAACAACAGTTTGGGATGAATTGCTTCTCATTTCTTAATGCTGTGGTTATGGAGGACCCTAAAGATCACAGCTCTTACTGCCAACACACTGAAATATTTTGCTGATAGTAATTTAAGGCTCATACCTACTAGTGTGCTTCTTTGGAAGAGGTGAAAATTGAGGACTTAAGTTGATGGAGCCTGTTTTGATGAATTATGCTGTGTTCAGGACTATTTTAATCGCTTGCATAAGGGAGGATTGGAAGCTGATTTTAACTTGATTCTTTCAGACTGAGGAGCTGGATGAAGGAGAAGTTTTGTCTAACAGAAGGTTCTTACTGTCTACCTTGCACAAAGGATGCTGTTTCATGAAAACATCTTCAATCAGCTTTATTTCAGCTCGCAAGTATTTTAGCTCAGATAAACTTTTGGGATGGAGAGACTGACTGGTGTAAAGAGGTGGTGCTTTTTATTCATTGTTTTGTAATGAGGAAATAGAACTCCAGTGGAGCTTATACATTGATTTTATTGTGTGTGCCGATGTATTCACTTTGAGGTAGACTTTCATACACCAGCTCTTGCAAGAAGGGCTTGGTCTACACTGTGCTTCCCTGAAGATGGACTCTCCTCTCTTCCCGCTGTGCTCATGGTGGGTCTGTTTTGAGGCCCACTTCGGGATGGAAGTTGTGTTTGGACTAGCTCCTGTGCAACTGGCCCAAGGCTGGGACAGAGCCTGGAGCAGGGCCAGGGCCTCCATATGGACCTCCCAAGTCCCTGTGCTGCGGCCTGACCTCAAGACCAGATTGCATTGTCATTGTTCTGTTCAAATAGCGTTGTCAGGAGAAAGAGAAAGCTGCATGTAGCACTGAGATAATAATCATCTGACAGAAACTGATGGCTAAACCATCTTTAATGGGCTCAGCAAGAAGCCCTAAGAGCAAATCTTCAGGACAGAGGATGGAGCACTACTTACCCCTTTTGTTGAGCTTTACAGCCAGCATTGAACAGTTGTGTACAGGCCAAGTTTAAGCAACAGTTGCTGGGAAGAATAAATATATGTTTTCCCTATACCACACAGTGCAAGTGACACTGCCACTGAGGTGAAGAAAGCCTGGGGCAGTCCCTCCTCTCAGTCATTTGTAAACCTTTTGAATGAGTTCCCAATGTGAATTGTTACTCCACTCTGCAGTGGGCTACTTTTTGGCCAGCTCAAAGAAGCCCCAGAAAATATTGCACCCATATGCGCGTCTCTTTTTTTTTTTCACATTCTCATTAAGTTTATAAAACCCACAAATTTAGACCATCTGTCCTATAAATGTTTCTAAACTAGCCCAAGATGAAAAAGCTGTTCTAGCTTTTTGATATAAGCGGTCAGCAAACCAAACACAAAACCAGAGCAAAGCAAATATTTTCTTGTCATACATGCTTCCCAACCGTGACGGATGAACTGTTAGTTTTGATGTGTGTTTGGATCCGAATTTTGGAGAGAAATGCCTTCTAGATATGTGCGTTTAACACCAAACCAGCTTGATACGAAGAATTCTTGTTGAGGAGGGTGTAACAGAGGGAAAGTTGCACCACATGCTGCCCAAGGACTATATTAAAGAAGCTGTTTCTTCAATTATTCGTCTTCCAAGTGCCCTGCTGACTGCTTTAACAAAGCCATCCCAGGCATGGGCTGTGTCAGCCCGTTTTCATCCTAAGGTGTTCATGCTTCTCTTCAACCCACCTCTCTCTTGGATGTTAATCCAGGGATATTTATTGCCTCCATGTGAAACTCCAAAGTGGGTTTGGAGTATAATGATGAAGAGAGGCTGTTTGCAGCGCTTGGCTGACAGGTGGGATTACGCCCAGGTTCTTGTTCACAGGCAAACTCAACAGTAACCCATGTATTGTGAAAAGACTCAATAAAGCAAGTGGGAGATAGGGGAGATCTCATTTGAGATCTTTCTTCCTGGTGTCTCCATGGACACAGCAAATTCCCAGCCTAAACCCTTTAAGAATGAGAAGACCCTGCTTAAACTGTGCCCCCTGCTTAAACTGTGCCCCCTGCTTAAACTGTGCCGCCTGCTTAAACTGTGCCCCCTGCTTTGGTACTTACAGCTAAGTGAAAAAAAGGAGATCTGCTCTGACTGTGTCCAGTGGCATTTTCACCTCTTTTGTTATTGGCACATTGCTGCTTTGAGGGCCAGATCCTCACTCAAATCATGTGACAAGGAGGTCTTGTTCTGTAGGAGAGACCCAGAGGTTATACGTGAAGATATTCTTTCCCATTTGCTTTAGGTGTATTGCAACATTTACTATGCAATTCCTGCAGGTTTAACTAGAGCACAGATAGGAAGTGGCATACCATGATAGAGCTGCGGACCGGTCTTTCTTGTGAGTGCTAAGGAACTATGTATGGAGCAGTCTGAAGGAGAGCTGTGAATGCTCAGTACACCTGCAGAGCCACAAGGAATTAGTGTCTTTTTCATGGAAGAGAAAACTGGTGGTTGAGCTGTGCAAACAGTGAGGGGTAAATTGTCACATGTGTGAGCAGTGCTGGTTTTTTGCTGCCACTGAGTCGACCTGACCTACCTTCAGCTATTCTCTGTGCCCATAGCTACAGTTGAAACAATTGTCTGGGCCCTCTTTATTATCAGTAGGAGTTATAGGTGATACTTAGGCTCAATTCATCTGATTTCTAATCTCTGTCTTTTAATCTCTGTCTTCAAATTCTCTATCTTGAGGGTAAAATGTGACTTAAAAGTGTATAGTTCTTTGCTGTGATTATAGGGGCATTGGAGGTAAACAGCTTGTAGATGCCTGCATTTGGACTGAGGAATAAAGCCTACTTGTCAGTTCTCCACTGTACAGCAGCAACCTGTTCCTGTTGATAAAACTGTGGTGCAAAACCCCAAAGTCCCAATTAAAACAAGATAAAAGCTGAGCTGAGTTCAACAGTGCCATCACTTCCTGACTCTCATGGTGCTCAAAGTTTCTTTTTTGCTTTCCCAGCCCAAGCCTGATTCCAAAATGCACTTCTTCCAGTCGTTTCCTGACTGTTATCTATGGGTTAAAAGACCTGTCTTTATGGCAGCTTCATTCCAGGAGAGCAGGGACCTGTGTGCTAGGACATGCTATGGACATGATTCTATGCTACATAATTCCTGTGTAGCAGAAGGTATGATGGGTGCTGTCAGTCTCTAGGGTTGATCTCCCCCACTCATTCTCCTGCATTCATTCTTTGCAAACAAAGAAAACCCCAACTCTTCTCCCAGTACAGTGCTTGGGATCAGCACAGGCAGGTGAATAATGTTGTTTGGCCAATGATTTAAATTCGGTAGCTATTTGTGTGATGAGTAAGGTAGTTTCATGTCAGCAGGTGAGCGTGGGGTATGCATTCACCTTGAGTTGCTCTTTTTAAAATTAAAACAAGGTGCAAAGGTTTCAGTGTTGCTGTTTCTCTTTTCTGGACTTGTTCTGTTCTGCTTTTCCTTAAAAAAATAATGGATGGGGAGAAAATTGTATCATTTCTTCTAAATCTTTACTATCACAGAATAGTTGGAGTTGGCAGGGACCTTCAAAGCTCATCTGGTCCAAGCCCCCTGTGATGAGCAGAGACATACTCAGCTAGAACCACATCCAGCCTGGCCTTGAATGTCTCCAGGGACAGGGCATCCACCATCTCTCTGGGCAACCTGTGACAGTGTTTTACCACCCTCATTGTAAATAGTAAATTTTGCTCACATCCAGCCTGAATCTCTCCTCTTTTAGTCTAAAGCCATCACCCCTCATCCTGTTGCAACAGGCTGTGCTTAAAAGTCTCTGCCCATCTTTCTTATAGGCCCCTGTTAAGAACTGAAAGGCCACAATAAGGTCTCCCTAAAGTCTTCTTCAGGTTAAACACCCCCAACTCTCTTAGATTTTCTTCATAGGAGAGGTCCTTCATCCCTTTGATCAGTTTTGTGGCCCTCCTCTGAATCCTCTTCAACATGTCCATGTCTCTTTCCTGTACTGAGAACTTGAGAGCTGGGCACAGTACTCTAGATAAGCTTCACGTACCTTTGGGTTCTCCCTGCTGATGAAAGAGGCACCAGATCCGCTTGGTAGAGATGCTGAATCTTTCAGAGCTTTATCACTATGTTTTTGGAAATTTGAAGTGACTAACCTAGGTTTTGCCTGCATAGAACTCTTGGCTTTTTCATTTTAACATTAGATTTTGAACATATAAAGCAACCTTTTAAGGTTAAAGACTAATTCCTTTGGAAATCTGAGTTTTATCAAATGCAAACCTCAAGGTTTATAGTTCAAAGCAAAAATCATTTGGAAGCTGACATTTTAGCCTGCTCAGGAATGATATTTTCTTTGTCTGTAACCCCCAAAGTTTGCATTCAACACAACCAAGCTGGGATGTGTTTCCCCTGGTCCCCCAATGGAAGAGTTCACTATTTCCACAGCCTGGGTTATGACTGCTGCAGAAGAAATGCTGCATTCTCTATTATGGCTCTGCTGACAGAGTGCATTGAGGAATGATGTCCTGTATGATACTCCAAGTTTCCTACAAGGTGCTCCAAGATTGGTAGGATTCTCTGTAGTGACAGCAGAGGACTTCAGATTTACAGCTCGGTGGGAGTTGTGTCTTCTCATTTCTGTAGCCTTCTGTGCATGGCCTCTAGTGTTTTATAGGAACTGGGGTTGCATCATCAGGCTAAGACCGGGGGCTTAGAAATTCTCTGTGAATCATAAAAAGAGTTTGTAAACTAATGCACTTATAGAGGAAAAACTGCCTGCACACATGTGCTCACGTGCTGGACAAAGGTCTGAATTCACTATGGAATTGCCTTACTAATCTGCCAGGCTCAGCGGCTCTTGATAAATCAGGTTAAAAATAAATAAATAGAAATGTTGGAACACCCCTTACGTAAAAAGGGGAGGATTGGAAAGAAACATTTTAGAACTAAAGGAAAAAAACCCACAAAGAAACCTTTTTGCACAAGATTTGGAGAAATCATTAACTCCGGCTGTTTTCTCCCTTCTCCCCCCCCTTCCCCAAAGTTGAAGTACAAATTGTCAGCGCTCCCTTCAAAGGTTTGCAGAAGTTCAGTGTGCACCAGGCAAGCTGGGGGAGCTTCTCGTTGTTCATGTACCAAAAAAATAGGCAATTTTGCATTTGAAGTCCATCCAGCAAAACCCCATCCCAGAGCTTTATTGCTTTACTGTGATTTCCCTCGCCCCGTGCAAAGCAGTAGGTGCACACAGCACTCAAAGAGCTGACATGAATGTCCGAACTTCAAATGGGGTCATTTATACAAGTGAGGCTGTTGCCATGTTTGTTATAACCAGGTTTTTCCTACATAGAGCTGACTTGCATCCCAGGGTCACATCCAGGTGGGAAATCACCATGTGCCCTGTGCTCTGAGAACTGTGCTTTGTCTGGAGACTTGTGGGAGTAGAAAACCTGGAGGAGGCCTGGAAGGGAGGAGGAGCAGAGGTGTAGTGTACTCTGTCTGGTTATGAAATAGCTTAGGAATCTGGGACACCAGTGAGGCTCTGGGGTTGGTTGTCAGTGATGTCAGCTGATACCTTTGCCAGTTATGCCCAGTAGCTGCCTGCTGTATTTCTAATGCTTCAACTTACTTCTAGCAAATTGCATTTCATTTTTTACAGTGCTTCTTTAAGCAAGTGGAAAACTACAGCATGGGATAGAATAGAATCATAGAATCATAGAATAGTTAGGGTTGGAAGGGACCTTAAGATCATCCAATTCAAACCCCCCTGCCATAAGCAGGGACACCTCACACTAAACCATGGCACCCAATGCTTCATCCAGTCTGGCCTTGAACACTGCCAGGGATGGAGCACTCACAACCTCCCTGGGCAACCCATTCCAGTGCCTCACCACCCTCACAGGAAAGAATTTCTTCCTTAGATCCAATCTAAACCTCCCCTGTTTAAGTTTGAACCCGTTACCCCTTGTCCTGTCACTACAGTCCCTAATGAAGAGTCCCTCCCTAGCATCCCTATAGGCCCCCTTCTGATACTGGAAGTCTCCTATGAGGTCTCCACACAGCCTTCTCTTCCCCAGCCTGAACAGCCCCAACTTTCCCAGCCTGTCTTTGTATGGGAGATGCTCCAGTCCCTGATCATCCTCGTGGCCTCCTCTGGACTTGTTCCAACAGCTCCATGTCCTTTTGATGTTGAGGACACCAGAACTGCACACAATGCTCCAGGTGAGATCTCATAAGAGCAGAGTAGAAGGGCAGGATCAGCTCCTTGGACCTGCTGGTCACGCTGTAAATACCCTTCTTTAAAAGAGCCTGAATAACATTAAAGTCACTTCCAACCCAACTTGTTCTGTGATTCTATGAACTACTGTAGGCTAATACTGTTAGACCGGGAAAGCGTGAAGAATTAATGTTAGGAGCTGGATCCAGTTGTTGCCCTGTCCATTGCATTCATGTGCCTGTAGCTGGTTCATTTAATTGCATGTCCCTGTGGCCAGATACTGCATTCTGCAGATCATGATTCTTCTTCACTCCTCTACCTAATGCATGTTACAGTGGGAAGGATGCTTCTTACTTACATCGTCTGTATCTGGTTTACTTCTCTCTTGAACCTTAGATGTCCTTAATTACAGTGTGTGCAGTAAGTCTTAGCTACTGAGTGTTTGAATTTTCTCTCCCTGTTTGTGTTGTAAGAGAGCAAAAAGATGTGTCTGTATCTGTGCAAATAAAGCAGAGGGATGCTGAATTTCTTGTTCCTTGCCTCCACTGTGGACAGAGCTGTGCTAAGATTTATGCTGGAATAGTTCTACTGTGGAGAAATGCAGTAGGATATCCAAGTGTTTGAGGTATCACAAGAGAACAGAACTGAACGGGTACGAAAGGTTATACTGTAACATGTAAATATTTAGGAATTAATCCACAGGGTTGAATTGTACAAGCAAAGATGCAATTCTTTTGGCTTCTGCATTGCCTTGTACCATAACAAAGGCATAACAAGCATTTGACTACTTGGCACACAAACCAATAGCTTTGGCAAAGCCTTAGTATAGTCTGTAGTGTCTGATGCCAAGTTATCTCCTCATCTCAGGCAAAACTCCATGTTTGAGCTGTGTGTTGTCTTTAGGTGTTACAATTTTTGCACTAGTGTGTGTTGGAGACGAAGATAGAACCCTTCAGGTCTTTCCCCGTGATCTTTGGACCTTCTGAGCCATCAGATGCCATATGCTTATACAAAATCAAACTTCTGCAGTAGCACTTGTACTCCACAAGTACCATTTATTAGCAATTCAGGGGTTTGTATTTATCTGTTGTGCCCTCTGTCTGTAGGTGTAGGTGAGCAAACTACAAACAGTTGTATTTAAGGTATATGCATGAGTGCATCATTAGTAATATTGCTATTAATAAGGAGAAATAATGCAAACCTTTGGGTTATGTCTCTTTTTGAACACATCCCCTCTCTCAGCAGTACTTCTGACTCTGCACTAGCAGAGGACCTTGGTTCTCAGTTACTGAGTTTCTTTTCAGCTACTCGGATCTCCAGTGTACAAGCATCATTTCAGTTGCCAAACATGGGATTTGACCCAAAGCTCACACAAATTAGTGGAAAGCATTTCTGTTAATGTCCATAAAATTTGTATCAGACTGGTCCTTCAGAAGGAATGGACCTGTTCTGTTTTCCTCACCTCCCACAAATACACAGGGTGACCGTTGCCAGCAGCAGTGACAGCTCTTGTGCAGACCCAAGGCTTTTCCAAGAGGTGCACACACTTCTGGCTGATCCATCCTTCAGTTAAGAAGTTCTTCTGCCAGCTCTGTTATATCCGAAGTGGTTGCTTTATGACATCTTTGTGCATATATAGAATGTAGGGGCTTCCCTCTCACATATCAGAAGAGCCCAAGCATATGATTTTAAAGAGACAAAATTACTGGTGTGCATGCTTTTCCATTGACAGAATAACTTCAAATCATTTATTTAATCTTAGATACAGCTAGGTAAGCGGAGTTACAAGTAAATGTAATTGTTACTGTTTCACTAGAACACAGAGCTAGCAATTCTCTGAATTCAATATGATTTTCAGCTGATGAGAAATGGTGGATAATTGTGGGTAACTGTGTTGTGGGTAAGTGCTGGACAGTGCATTCCAGTAATCATGTAGTGACAGGACAAGGGGAAATGGATTTAAACTAAAACAAGGTTAGATATAAGGAAGAAGTTCTTTCCTGTGAGGGTGGTGAGGCACTGGAATGGGTTGCCCAGGGAGGTTGTGAGTGCTCCATCCCTGTTGGTGTTCAAGGCCAGGTTGGACAGAGCCTTGGGTGCCACGGTTTAGTGTGGGGTGTCCCTGCTCATGGCAGGGGGGGTGGAACTGGATGATCTTAAAGTTCTTTCCAACCCAACCCATTCTATGATTTTATGTTTCCTATGCTGACTACTCCATTCCTTGAATCTTAAAAGCCTTTGTATGGTAAAGGAACCAAGTTTATGATGTGAATGAAGTTCAGAGAGAGGTTAATAACTTCATAATCAGCTCTGGTTGGGAGATATGCAAATAGCATTTAAATATACAAAGTAGAGAGGAAAAATCCCATCACATTTTCAGGCTGCTGTTAGCAGGGCTTATTCCTTTACTTTTTTGATGAGGAACAGCTGTGGATTAGCACAGGGTAATCGGAGACAGTAGACAACCTGGTAGGGTCATTGTGCGCTGCTCCTTTGAAATGCTCAAGTTTATGGGGTGTCAGAGCAAGCTGGGTCATGAACCGACGGGGCTGAGTTACAACAATAGTTAGAATCACAAAGGGCTGGACCATCAGCTGGTTGAGATCAGCAGAGCTCTGCAGTGCAGATAAAGCCCTTTATTCCAGGTGGGGATTTGCCCCCAAAAGCTTTATCCTTAGATCTGCCAAATTCCTATCAGCACACAGATTTGATGTGGTCTTGGTTGGGTTAATGGCTGTTTGTGCTACATTCACCCCAAGTGAGTATTTCTGTAATGGAAAGGTTTTAAGAGGTGACCATGTTGTACCATGACCTCATTTTTAGACATAAGCAAATACTGGTGGGTTTGTGCAGGTTGTGCTTTGATAAATGGCTTTTTGGATATTGCTTTTTTGAGAAAGACACTTTCCTTTTTAATTGGCATCTGAAAAGTGAGAATTTTCCCTCTCAGTTTTTCACTCCTCCACTTGCACGCCTTTATTTTTTTTCTCCCCCTGCCCAGGCTGATCTTCCTCTGGTTTTCTTATCTCCCTCAATTGAAAAAGAGCAAGGAGTTAAAAATAGGAGAGAAAAAGAAAAACAAATGATGGAAGAAGAAAACCAGGAAAGCATTTCTAAGGGGAAGGAAGCAAAAGAATGAACTGAAATGCCAAAACAATCACACTTGAAGAAAAAGCAAAGTTATCAAACCTGCCACGTAAAGCATTTTCTGATTTCTTTTTCCCCCATTAATTCCTCTAATTCCAGCTTAGTTTTTGCATAGAAAATATGAAACCTTGTCTATCAGTGTCGGGGCCATTTCAGCGTTTCAGAAGTCTTTCTGCATTGCTAACTCTCTGCCCTGTCCCCTTGAGATTCAGTGTTTTAGGGGTTTGTTGGTCTTGTGTTTGTGTGAAATACATTGCTAGAGCAGTATTAAACATCTCAGCTGAGCACTTTTAGAGGTGAACCAAGTTTATTTAGTGTTGTTGCCTCCTTGTGCCAGATTACAGACTGTAAGGTTCACTCCTCCAGGCTGTGAAGCAAGTTCAGGACCAAGTCCTGTTTGTTAACACAGGGCTTCTGCATTTATAGAATCATAGAATTGGGTTAGGGTTGGGAAAGACCTTAAAGATCATCTAGTTCAACCCCCTACCACATGTGTTTAGTTAGCATGGTGTGATAGGAGGTTCACTGGTGAAAGAAAGTGCAGTTTCTGGCTCAGACTAGGTCCAAGTAAAGAGGACAAAGCAAACAAGGAAATCATGACCAATCTTTTGAATGAGATTGTCAGCGTGTGGGAGTTAATTCAAAGTCTGTTCTGGGTGGCACCAGCTGAAAGCCTTGTCCATGGGCACCTTTTGGGCACATCTAAACAGAGTGGTCCTTTCATTCATGGAAAGTTCACCCTGGAGAAGAGAAGCGGCGTGAAGATTTCAGAGCAGCCTTCAGTATCTGAAGGGGGCCTATGAGGATGATGGAGAGGGACTCTACATCAGGGACTGTAGTGACAAGACAAGGGGTGGTGGGTTTAAACTGAAACAGGAGGTGTTCAGGTTGGATATAAGGAAGAAGTTCTTCACTGTGAGGGTGGTGAGGCACTGGAAAAGGCTGCCCAAAGAAGTGGTAAATGCTCCGTCCCTGGCAGTGTTCAAGGCTGGGTTGGACAGAGCCTTGGGCAAAGTGGTCTAGTGTGAGATGTCCCTGCCCATGGCAGGGGGTTGAAACTGGATGATCTTAAGGTCCTTTCCAACCCAAACCATTCTGTGATGCTATAAAAATTTGGCATTTGGGAAGAGATATTTGCAGCAGTTGAGTAAAGATTTGGCAAAGCCTTCTCCAGCATCACCTGTTGTAATCTTCAGGAAATCTATCCAAAGCCAAACTTCCCATACACTGCTTCAGAGTTGTGTTCTGATAACGAATGTCTGAATTACAGCTTGTTAATGTTAAAAATGGGTAACATTTTCTTGCGTGCGTACTGTGTGGGGTTGTTATTTCTCATTTAGCCATAGGAGATTTTACTCTTAAAACCACAAAAAGATCGGAAATCATCCCACCTATTATTACCAGTGATTTAGGATAATATGCTAATTGAAGCATCACTATTGTCTTCTAGAACTACTACTATAGTTTGCTTATTGTTTTGCTATTGCAAAACTTACAGCTTATGCAACTGATGTCAGTGGAGCTATGTTAATTTATGTCAGCTGCTCTGATAGTTTTGCTTATGATTTTTGCCTTGGCAAAGCATGTATATAATATTGTTTTTCCCAGAAGATTGGCTGTATTACTCTAACAGTCATTATTGACTAATACTGGGGTTAGCCAAGTAGGGCTGAGATTTCTTTCAGTAGTGGAAACATCGATCATTAGGGTGAAACAGATTGTATTTTGCTGAAAGAAAAGCTACTTCTGTTTATTTGTAGGGCATAAACATCCCATAGGTCTGTTCAGAGTTATAACTGTGTAAATCCATTATAGCTGAGTGGAGCCTCAAGCCCATTATTTTTCAATGAGTGATATTCACCTGCTTGCTTAAATGATGCCAGGTGGACAGAACCAGCTTTTATAACAAATCTAAACTCCTCATAAACAGAGCTTTAACTTCCACCCTTTGATTTTCTGCTGCAGGTCTTGAGAAGGCTGGGGCGTCTGTACCTTTGTGGTGAGGCATAAGAGCAGGTGAAGGGAGAAGTCATTTGTCCTTACCCTCACTGTGTTGAATAGATTTGCCTGTTCATGACAACACTCATCATCTGAGGGGGAATTAAATTAGACTATATTTTGAAACATTAACACTTTCTAAAACATGAAACTCAAAGCCTGGAAGCCCATTTTGCAAACAAGTGGCCTTCATTTCAGCAGGTGTAATTGCCCTCTGAGCAACGCTCATTTACACCAGTTTGATCATGTAACGCACAAGCTGATAAGGATTTGGCTATGGTCTAGTAAAGTAGGATGTACAGCAGATAAGAAACCTGGAAGGTAAATGGAAGCAAGATTCGCCATGATGTGGATGGAGTCTCGGGTGACATGGTTTGGTGTGAGATGTCTCTGCCCATGGCAGGGGGTTGGAATTTGGTGATTCTAAGGTCCTTCCCAACCTACCTATTCTATGATTCTGTGATTCTATAGTGGAGAAGAAATGGGTATTGGGTGGGAAAAGCCACAGAAGGAGAGGCTGTGCTAGGTATAGAAGACCTCAGTAATTTGTAACTTGGCTATTGGTGTTGGACCTGTCTCCTCTATTCATCTGTGTGTGCAGAACAAGAGAAGGTGATTATTGGAATTTCTTTCCCTGTTGCTGTTTCAGAACAGCATCTGGCTTAAGGCTGGTCTCAGTATTTTTGATGTTGCAGTGGGTAAATCTGCCTTGTTCTTTAAAGTGTCAGATACTGAACTTCAACTGTATTTGTACAGAAATATCAACTCACCCTAAATAGTGAGACTCGGGAGAAAGAACTGCAGCAATCCTTCCTGGCTGTGACAGAAACAGGTCCAGCCATTTCTAGGTCTGGCAGGATTAAATGTTAGCCAGAGTCCTAAAAAGGCAGCAAGCTGGTTCAGTGCATCTTAGTACCAGGCTAATGAACAGAAGGTTGTAGTTCCAAGGTAAACTCACAGGCTTCTTACAGATGTGCAAACAGGTAGGTAGTGTCCTTTCCAGAAATATCAAACAATGAGGTTTGTGTTAAGCAATGTTTTGCCTACCTTCTAGGCCAGTATTTGTGCATCTGACCTTTGCTATCTGTATAAAATCAAAGGGAAAATCAAAATGTCATCTTCCAGTCAATGTATTTGTGTGAAGGTCACCCATTCATGCCCAGAAAGCTCTCCAGTTATGATCCTATAGAATCCGGGTTTTGGCAGATTCCATATGGCTAGACTCTATTTTTCAATGTGTTCTCATTCTTTTAGTCTTTGATGAATTCCTAAATACTGGATGCTTTTTCCTTCTGTAACCTGGCCAGTGTCTTCAGATGACAATATGCAACTTAACCCAGTGTAAGCAGTGAACAACAGAAGTGAAATGGAAGAGCCACACATCTCAGACATCACTCGTTGGTAGGCTAATAGCTTTTCAGCTCCTTCTGACATAGCCACAAACTAGGCTATTTCATGGGGAAGACTGTGCTGGAATAAAAGACAAATCCTCATCTGCCCTGGCTGGTGTTCCGTTGTACTCTGCCATTGTGGATGAGGTAAATGGGATCTGCTGCTGCTGGGAAAACCTGACAGCTGCTCCTCTGAACCTGTCAGAGACTGCTGCCGTGCTCCTGGGTGCAAGAGGAAAGAAAGGCTTCTTTAATGACCTGTAAGTGAAGATAAGCCAACAAAGTAGGGATGAGCAGCCAGCCACTAACCACATCTCTTCCTTTAGGCTTATAGTTCTCTTTTAATTTAGGACACTGCATTTTTGCTAGTTCCAGGGTATTCTCATTCAACCCATTCTGGGGGCTTCCAGAAAACATTTTGTTCCAGCCATCATCAGAAAGATGTCATTATTACCAGATGTAAATCTTCATTCAGGCAAACTGGTTCTCAACTGGTGTCTAATAAAGCACACTTAAAGCACTCTTGGCCTTTTTTGAATTCTTCAGATCAAACTGCTTTAGATGTTTTTCAAGCTTCCTCCTGCCTTTTGGTGGCAAGATATCAGTAACATACTGTTAGTACATGCGTGCAAAAGTCTTGGTGTCCAAATGGATGACTTTTATGATTGATGTGATGCTGTCAGGAGTGCTGATGCTTATTTCAGCAAGCCAAGAATCTACTCAGTGTAGAGTCATTACACTCTGTCCATGGTGGCCATGCACAGACATCAGGTCTTACATGCATCAGTGTATAAAGGCTGACCAAGGCCTGACATCAATCAGTCTATGGGAACTGGAGCTCCTATTAAGGACAGCTTCCCAAATAAACCATTCATATCCCTTTACATTGACTTGAATGCTGAACGCCCTTCTAACTCCAGCATGTGTAGCTGAGGATTTCATGTTGCTCCTGCAACGTGTCCTGTATGCCAAACCTGGGCAGCCCATCCCACCATTGCAAGGTACATGGACTTGTCTGTCAGACTATTGCTTACTTCTCTTCAGGTTTCTCATACTTCAGCTTTCCATAATAAATGTCTTACTAAAACTTCTTGGCTGACCAAAGAAGCTTGGCTAATCCTAACTTCTGGATGCTTATCAAAACCAAAGCTTGAATTTCATCCACCATGAATCCGAGTCTATTTTTAAGGCTGCTGGTTGGAAGCATGGCTCCATGTGCTCTTAATAAAATAGTGGAAACAACATGCAGCAACTTTGTAAACAAACCTAAAAACTATTACTTTTTTGAGAGAGCCAACTTATTTGTAAATAATGTACACCAGATGTTGGCCATGACATGAATTTCCACTATTAATATCTTTTTACATGGCCTTGGACAAATCTGTGCCTCCGTTCCCCAGCCAGAAAAAGTGTGGTAGATTCTGAGGACATTAATGCTTCAGGAACAAGGGTTATTTAAATAACTAAGAGACAATACTGGTGCTTAGACCATTGTGATGAGTAATGGAGACTAAAGCTGCTTAAAAGTGTATTTGTAATGCTTAGAAAATTGCCAGTTTTGTAGGACTTGAAGCACAGGCACAGCACAGTCCCTGCTTGTGTATTTATACCATATATTTAGCATACATTTTGGGTAATGCTACTTGTTTTGTTGAAGTCAGCGGCCTAACAGTTGGGGCAGAACTGGTGTATTTAGATTGGATATAAGGAAGAAATTCTTTACTGCGAGGGTGGTGAGGCACTGGAATGGGTTGCCCAGGGAAGTTGTGAGTGCTCCATCCCTGGCAGTGTTCAAGGCCAGGTTGGACAGAGCCTTGGGTACCACGGTTTAGTGTGAGGTGTCCCTGCCCATGGCAGGAGGGTTGGAACTGGATGATCTTAAGGTCCTTTCCAACCTTAGCTATTCTATGATTCTATGATTTATGCTTGCAGTTGTTTTTTCTAGCAAGAAGCTTGAGGGGCACCTACTTGGGATACTTCCAGGACGTGATTTTGATTCAAGGGCAAGATTTTCCACATCTAGGGCCTTCTATGATTCTATGATTCTAAGTCCAAGCCTTTGAGTAAGATTTGCAGAGATGTGGATATCCTCCTCATCAAAAGGTGTGGAGCTGCCAATCTAGTCAGAGATTACATGCTTTTTAAGGTACAGGACCTAATTACTGCAGTGGTCAAAGAACACCATGGTGTTGCCCCAGCTGTCAGTCAGTTACATGAGCAAACATAGGTATTTTCAGCTCAAGGTCAGGAGCAAAACACTGTTGTTTGCTTAAGTGTCATCCTGTGGCTGCTGATCCTCCTGGGAAGTGAGTGTGCTGCAGTTTCTGGTGTGGGTGTTGGCAGAACCAGGACCGTGATGTGTGCACCAGCAGTACAGACATGCCATTGGTCGCTTTCAGTCTGAATTTCTGCTTTTGGGGCAGACACAAAGCTGAATTTTCTGACTTGTTTTCCAGCTGAAGCAAAGACCTAAAATAGCCTCCATTTCCTAACGTCTTCCGTCCCATTTCCCAGCTCAGGCATGTGGCAGGGGAAGTTCATCTTGCTTTCTGTGAGGGCTGAGAGGTGTTTCCTCTGCCCACCCAGAAGCTGAATTCTTGTGACATGGTCACTTATTTCAGTGTCTAGGTGGGAACTATTGAGTGCAAAGTTGCTTCAAGGACTTTTGTGTGGTGGTGACATTGAGACACAATAGGAAGGAAATCCATATTTCTGTGGTTACAGAATGAACCCAATGAGACCAGGTTGTCTTAGATCTCTGCTGTCCCCCCAGCAATTCAGGCAGAGATGTGTCCTGCCTTTCTTGCTGTATTTCAGGTCCTCCCTCCCCCAGATAACAAATAACCAAATAAGAAATTCCCCAAATGCTTCATGTAACTTCTGCTCCACTCACAAATGGGATCTGTAAAGCCTGAAGTGAAACATCAGCTTGAATACTTGATTAAAACAATAAGTGCAAGCCCTAAATCAGTGTCTTTTAGTAGTGGAAGTGCCAGTATCTCCGCATTCCTCACAGCGTTGCACTGGTTTTGTTTCTGAGCACCCCTTTCACATAAAGAGCTTCTCTGTATTCTTGTAATAATGAGAATATCAAAACCTTATTCCAGTCTCCTTTCAGTGCTGACTTGGTTTTGATTTCAGATTTAGCTTGTTCTTACTTGCTTTCCCCACACCATATGCAAGGATGCATGAAACCTAAAGGAGGAAAGACCAGATGCACGCATCAGCTGTAACATAAAGCTTCCCAGCCCAGGAGTCAGCAGGACCAAATATATCTGATAGAGCAGCAGCTGAGCAGCTCCCCTCCAGCATCCCTCAAGGAGAGATAAAAGAGCCTCTGGATTGTTGGGCAGAGCTTAAAGCCCCCCGTGTTTTCATTCATCCCCACACAAAGCAGCGGTGTGGATTGTAGCTGCACACCTGCAGCTCTGTTCTAGTCTGACCTCTCTTGTTATCCCTGCCAAAAAATAGAGCTTGACAATAAATTCAGAAGAAGCTGGTATGGTTTTGAAAACAATAGCAGTGTCTCATTTCTCCTTTATTATTTCCACATCTGAGGGCTGAGTGTGAAAGAGGAAGCAAAGCTGATATGCAGGTGGAAATGGAATGGGGAGGATTTAGCACGCTTCACGTTGGAGCAGGTCAGATGCAAATTGCTTCATTTCTGACGACTTTTTTTGCCTGAACTAAGCATTCTTTTTAATAGGAGCTTTCCCCTCCTAATATAGTCTCTGGCCACGTTTTTTCCCCTTTAAAATAAGGCACAGCTGATAGAAAAACTTTCAAACCCCCATTTGATTTTTGCCACCGTTGCCATGAACTTTGTTACACCATTAAACACTAACAAATGGCAGTGTTTCCTGGGGGCAAGGAATGGAATGTTTCCTAACCACTCCTAAGCTGTCATGCTTTTAAGCCTTATTTAAAGTTTCTTTCCGGTTGGATTTTTCCCCTTTTGGTGTGGGAAATGGGACACAAACTTTGCTGCAAGCTCAGGATGCGTTTTCTAGATCTGATACTCAGAAAGGCTAGCAGTAGCAGATCATTTCATGCTATTTACTGGTAGGCAAGCAGCTTAAGAGGGGCCAGTCTATCTCCCTGGGGTTTGAGTTGGGATGCAGGGGCTCCATGCTCCAAGCATGGTTAGAGGTGTAGAGAGCATCCTTTGGTGTAGCTCTGCCTCCTCCAGCAGTGTTGCTGGCAGGTGGCTCCAGCAAAGGGCTTCCAAAGCTTCCAAAGGATGCATCTTTCCCCTCATCTTGGTCATCCCTGGTAACTGAGTCCTTACTGCTGAGCCAGCCCAGCCAAGCTGCCTGCTGTATTTATTTTCAGGACCGTTCCATTTTACTTCCTAGCATGACTCCATCCCTCACACATCTTTCA
This sequence comes from Agapornis roseicollis, assembly GCA_002631895.1. Lineage (NCBI taxonomy): Eukaryota > Metazoa > Chordata > Aves > Psittaciformes > Psittacidae > Agapornis > Agapornis roseicollis. The sequence continues at coordinate 744,550 of NDXB01012544.1, read as the reverse complement.
AGGGCTCTCCCATATGCATTTGCTTGCCTTTAGTCCCTCATTTCCTATGTCCCCTCTTCCCTCAGCATAACAAAGAAAGAAAGGATCAGTTCTGCCCCTTTTATTTGTAGTGTGCAAAGTTGCATGGCTGACATAAGCACTAGTTTTATCCAGGGCCTGCTGGATTCAATGAGTCTTTGGCTCAAGTTCTGGATTGCTTGAATTCCCCTTTTCCTTTCTCCCTAGCTACCACCTCTCTTTTACCTCTTACAGCTCATTATGTCCTCACCGTATCTCCTTCCCAAAACATTTGTTAACTGTGGTGGAACATATGCAGAAAGTTTCAGGAACTGTGTAAGAAAAACATTATTAAACCCTCCTACTAATGGATTTCTCTATGAAACATAAATCTAGTTAATCTGTGAACAGGGCTAAGTGCTGAACATGAGATTAATACCTGGGAACATCAGATGGTTGCCAGTGGGACAGGTTTCCCTCAGATATAAAACAGCAGATGAAAATTTTCTTATGCAGTGCTACACCAGCCCTGGTTTGTGGTGAAGCATGTCCAACCTGGAAAGAACTTCACATATTCAGAAACAAGCCACTTTTGCCCTTACTGTATTTGTAGTTCTTTAGGCTTAAGTAAAAGCTGGATTCAGACTAGGTCTGTTGGTTAAGTGGTCTGGACTGAACCTTTTGTTCCCATGTTTGTCATATATACAAGAGGGTGGATTTAGACTAGACATTAGGAGGAAATTCTTCCCTGTGAGGGTGCTGAGGTGCTGCCACACAGAGAAGCTGTGGCTGCTCCATCCCTGGCAGTGTTCAAGGCCAGGTTGGACACAGGGGCTTGGAGCAAGCTGCTCCAGTGGAAGGGGTTCCTGCCTGTGGCACGGGGTTGCAGCAGGGTTAAAGGTCCCTTCCAACCCAACCCAACCCATTCTATGGCTCTATTATAGCACTGGAGGGCCTGGTTTTGCTCTTGTTGAAATCTCTGAGATGTTGCTATTTGCAGAGGTGGAGCTAAGGTATACTCCTTGTTTCTGGGTGGAAAGCACTTGGCAATTTGGGGTTTAGAGCAGAGGCTCACCCTGTGACTTGGGCTGCTTTCAGGAAGGGTCCTATGGATAAATAATGCAATCAGTGAAGGTCTGCATTAGATACCATCCAGCAATTGAGCATGGAAGGGGTATTGTTTGAGTCAGCTGGAGTTACATTTGAGTTCAGGGAGGGGCAGAATGGGCTGGCTTAGCTCATGGTGGATGGGACGTCTTCACCAAGTGTTAACCTATTTGTGCATTTGATTTAAGTTTTCAGTGTGATTTGCAGACTTCTCCACGCTCCTTATCTCAACATTTTCAGGCAGTCCAGGTAGAGCTGTCCCAAATGAGCTTTGTGAGTAGAGAGGAAAAGTAATTACTGTGTTCAAGACATTTTCCTCTAATTAAAAAGCCGATTTTCCATAGGGATGGAGGAGAGGGAAGCGAAGTTCACCATCTCTGGTCACTGTATGTGCTTGTTGAAGTGTGTGGTGAAAAGCACACAGATGCAGCTCTGTGAATGAGCAAGAGGAGACAGCAGAAAGCTCAGACCTTGTTGAGTGCATGTGCATGGGTTGCTTTTTAGCATCACTTGGAGATGCTGTTATTTGGCGTTTTGCTCCTTTGACTGTGGAATTTTCCCCCTTTTCCTTACCTACCACTATTTAGATAATTTAGGAAAAACATGGAAAAGGCCGTGAGGGAAGTGCAGATAAAACTTCATTATTTTTTAATCAGTTTCTTATTTTATCATGAAACTTACAGCAAGGCTTCTCCTCTCCCCTGTGTGAAGGAGGTCTGTATTGCCCACTTGTAGCTGTGCTAATGCAGCACCTTGCTCCCATAATAGTCTACCTGATGCGTGGTAGAGTTCCAAGTGATTTAAAGGGCTGATTTTGGCTCTGAAACCTCAGAATACAGCTACAGAACCAGGTGAATGAGGGAAGTGACCACAGGATCTAGTGAATAACCACGGCTTCCCTCCATCCTGCTGTGCGAGTTCCTGGCTAAGACCTCAGTTCGAAGGGAAGAGCAGAGACACAAAGAAGGTTCTGTAGCTTTCACAGTGGTTGTCCTCTTTCAGGGTGGGATTTTTTCGCTGCTTTGAAGGCATATTTCATGGGACACTTCACAGAATCAATGCAGCTCATCAGCAAATGGGTGCTATGTGCACCGGGCCTGGAAGAGGGCAGACATTTGTTTTCACTGCACGTCAGGGGCTTTCAGTCCCACACTGACACTGAGCGGGTTGTCCTTCTGCAGATCATGAAAGAGGGGTTTGCACAACCTGAAATCTGTGCAGCAAATCTGAGTTTATTCTATAGATACGGCTGGTGCTTATCTCTGATTAAAACCATGGCAGAGCATTATTTGACTCTGCCAGCACAACATAATAAACATCAGGAGCTGAAGTTCAGAGATGAAACTGCAATGATGACAAGCCTTAAGTTAGCCTCTTTATTTTCTGCTACACATCTGAAGGCAAACAAAAGCCCTGGTAAACACCCTTTTAGAGTTCGTACATGATGTTTGTTTCAAGCACTGAAACTACCAGCTCCACAGGGTACGCGTCCCTTTATGAAATAAACAGCTGCTCATTTGATAACCATTACTGCTTAGAAACCTAAACAAGAGAAATATGCAAAACCAGGCTCAGGCAGTGCAAGAATTGCACTACTCTATTGTCAGGCTGCATTCACCTCAATGGCCAGTGATGTTATCACATGGATGATCCACAAATGGATTGCTTGGCTGGGATTTGTTACTTAAATCCTAACTAATTTTTCTATTATTACCATTTTTCTCTAGCCCTGTATCAGCACCTTCTTTCCAGGTATATGTTTTCACTGACTTAACCATGAGGCTAAATATGCTGGTCTTTTCTGCCTATAGAGCAAAATGAGTGTGAGCTTTTTCTCCCTCTCTTGTGTGCTCTAGTAGCTAACTGCTTGTAGATGGTCTCACTGTGTTTTATGTTGCTGTATTTATTGTTCGTGATGCCTAGGAGTGGGCTATGACTTGGGACCTCTAGGAACTGCTGGTGTATAAATATCAGTAAGCAGAAATGTGGAAAAAGAAGAAAACCAACCTAGAAATGTGCCCAGGCTGGAAATTGAAGCTTATGTGGTTTATGTGGTTTGCTGTCATCTAGGGAAGTGACTATGTCCTTCTGTTGCCACAGCTTCTGAGTCACATCTGCTTTAGACTTCTGCATGTGACAAATGTTTCTTTTCTGTTCATAAAACACTTTCCTAGTGCTCAGCAAAGATCTTGCACAAACAGTGACAGCAACTAGATTCCTCTCTCAGTGGCAGAGTTAGTTTGCACAGAGACCTGATTATCTTATTTTGCTGGTTTAACATGTTCCTTCTCCAGGAGGATTTACTTCTGTTGTGTTCTTGGCACAGCTTTCTATTACTGACTTCTCCTAATGTAGATAGTGCTGTCTAACTTTATGTTAAGGAAAGCAGACCCCAGTTGACACCAGGTAATACACAATCAAGGGACTATATTATTAATTAATGGGCACATCGATTCATGCTAACTGATGATACAGGTTAGATCTAAGGAAGAAGTTCTTCACTGTAAGGGTGGTGAGGCACTGGAATGGGTTGCCCAGAGAAGTGGTGAATTCTCCATCCCTGGCAGTGTTCAAGGCCAGGTTGGACAGAGCCTTGGGTGCCATGGTTTAGTGTGAGGTGTCTCTGCCCATGGCAGGGGGGTTGGAACTGGATAAGCTTAAGGTCCTTTCCAGCCCAAACTACTCTGTTATTCTATGTTCTATTCTCAGCCAGTTTTAAACACTTTGTTGTAAATGGCTTATCAAAGGTTAGATAAGTTGGTAGTTACAGGCTAAGATGTGAAGTCTGTGTATGCGTGATCTTTAGTCCTCTTTGTCACTCAGCACTAGAGTCTGTTTTACAAGGAGGATATCATTACTCTGTCTATAGGGCAAACTACTAGTAATGGGGTTTTCAGATTCTATGAACTATTCTATTCTAATGGGGTTTTCAGACAACATTTTAAGGTATCTATGAATGAAAAGCCAGCAGGGAAAATTCTGCCTGCTCTTACACAAGTGCAACCCAAGTTTGCAGTTAGCTGAGCGCAAAATGCCTTCCTGCTTACACAAATGTATTAGAAAACATGTGTGTTTTATAAGGATTGTACTACTGGTTTTCAGCATGGTTTTATTTAATGCAAGTTAACATGATCTATGGTAATTGTTTGTGCAGTTAGGAGGCTTTGTTGACGTAAGCATGCAGTCATGAACCCACTTCTAGCACATGGCTTTAATTTTTCCTTTGTTACTTTCCCAATTTGACACTCTCGGCCAAATAAAATATTTTTAGAGAATTGATTAATGAACATTCCCCGATTTATAATGAGTCTGATTTATAGAGCATTAATAAAGAATAACAAAGCTTACCCTAAGATGACTTAGTCTTTCATTTCTGGTAGCTTACTAATGTGGCAGGTGGTAGAAGATAGCGAAAACATGGTAATGAAAAAGGCAAGGCAGAATTCCAGGTTTGTTCCACAGGAATCCGGGAATGGGAAAACTCTATGTATGCTCATATTTGTGCAGCCCCTTCCTTCAGATGACTGCAGCAGGTCTGAGTAATCTCCTGTGGAAATAGTAGTTCTCATTCTTTAATACTGTTTTCTAATGGTGCCTAATAATGGAGGTGACTTGTAGGTTGGTTGTGGTGGAAGTGAATGAAATGTGGTGCTGTGATGAACTGGCACCTCTGTAAGCTGATGTCCACACGTGTGCCTTCACTGAGATGGGGAGAATTGGGCAAAATGAGACACCTCATGATCTTCAGAAAATCAATGCGAACTGCATCTGGCACCACAGCAAGACAAGTGCGAGTCTAATAGCTTGCTGGCAAGCTCCCTTTGTAGACATGACGTTTGTGGAAATGTAATTACATTCATAAAAGAAAAGAGAATTACAACAGAATGGAAAAAGAAACTCCAACTCAGTTGACACGACAGGCTGAGAGAGCTGGGCTTGCTCAGTCTGGAGAAGAGAAGGCTCCAGGGAGACCTTGTAAGTCTTCCAATACCTAAAGGGGCTACAAGAAATCTTGAGAGGGGCTTTTTACAAGGGATGCAGGGACAGGAGAAGGGGGAATGGCTTTAAACTGACAGGGAAGAGATTTAGGTTAGACATTAGGAAGAAATTCTTTACTATGAGGGTGATGAGGCACTAGAACAGGCTGGCCAGGGAAGTTGTGAATGCCCCATCACTGAGTGTTCAAGGCCAGGTTGCAGCAACCTGGTGTAGTGGAAGGTTTCCCTGCCTGTGGCAGGGGCTTTGAACTGGATGAGCTTTAAGGTCCCTTTCAACCTAAAATATTGATTCTATGAATAAAGAAAATACCATATAAGGCTAAATAGTAACCATGTTAGTATCAGTTATACGATAATTCTTACTGTAGTTCTATTTGATTTAATTATGTAAAAGTCATAGAACCATAGAATAGTCAGGGTTGGAAAGGACCTTAAGGTCATTCAGTTCCAACCCCCCTGCCATAAGCAGGGACACCTCACACTAAACCATGCCACCCAAGGCTTCGTCTAAGCTGGCCTTAAACACTCCCAGGGATGGAGCACTCGCAACCTCCCTGGCCAACCCATTCCAGTGCCTCAGCACCCTCACAGCAAAGAATTTCTTCCTTACNCACTAAACCATGCCACCCAAGGCTTCGTCTAAGCTGGCCTTAAACACTGCCAGGGATGGAGCACTCACAACCTCCCTGGCCAACCCATTCCAGTGCCTCACCACCCTCACAGGAAAGAATTTCTTCCTTACATCCAATCTAAACCTCCCCTGTTTCAGTTTGAACCGGTTCCCCCTTGTCCTGTCACTACAGTCCCTGATGAAGAGTCCCTCCCCAGCATCCCTATAGGCCCCCTTCAGATACTGGAAGGCTGCTATTAGGATTCTGAAATGGCTTTGTATTGGTGTTAATTAGACAGCAACTGTGCCTTTCTAGAGCCCTGACTGCTCAGGGAACTAACTTAGATCAGCTGCTGATCCAAGAGCCACGATAGATTCAGCTGAGATATGGCTCTGTTCACCAATTCGTGTGCCCAAACCCAAAGTTACAAATGGAAAGATCAGTGTTTGCTCACAGAAGGCAGCCTAAGCCAAGCAGTACAGCTAAAAAAAGGTAATGAAGTAAAAAACCCACTAAACTCATGCTCTGCCACAGGCAGGGTGTGTTTACTCAACAGTCCATGCATCTACTTTGTGCTTCAGTTTCTCATCTGTGAAGTTATTAATGTAAGACCTCTATTGCCTTGTCTACTTAGATTTTGAGTGCTTCTGAATGAGCTCTGCTTTGTATGTGACCATGCAGGTGCTGGAAGAGGTGACCTGCTTTCAGCTGGGCCAGGCTCTTCTTGGGTGCATGGTGCTGCAGGTCCTTATACTTCTAAAGCAGATGCTGCTGAGACCTGTGGTTACGTTTCCCAGCTTGCTGGCTATGGGCAAGCTGAAGGCAGACACCAAAGCACACAGGAGTGTGCTTAGGTGTAGCTCTGGTACTGGTGTCGAGAAGGGATTTGTAGCCCTGCTTGTTGTAACAAGGATTACAATCGCCAGCAGGGCAGAACACCTACTTTTCATCTTAAATTGCAAGCCTTTGCTATAAGGGGCTTTTGTCCCCTTACACATGTTGCATTGCTCTCTCTGACATTAAATTCTCTGAGCAGCAGTGGAATAACAAACCTCTGTGTATGTATTTTGCATTAATCCCTATTCAGTGCTTAAGACGTAACCTGAAAGTAAGCCCAAACGAAATGAGAAATTCTGGATTTGGGTGATGTTCAGTTTGTGTGGGTTTTGGGCTGTTTTGGTTTATTTTTTAGCCTCCCAGAAGAGTTACTTGTTCAAATTTGGGATTCATCTCTTCTGTCGGAGTTGGTCTGTTTGTCACAATTGGCATATGAATACATGCTGAGGGAGCTTGTGAACACTGCAGCTAAGAGAAGAATGGAGATAGAAGGTGCTAACGGATTTCAACAATAGTGCTTGGGGAAAACAGGGTTCAGCTTGACCTACTTTTCCTTAGCTTTATTCCTTAAAACAACGTGAAACAAAAGACTTACTGTTGTTTAATTTTCTGGAGCTCTTAAAAAGTGACCTGGAACATTGAAGCTGAAATGGAAATCAGGAGAAAATGCCTGCAAGCCTGACAGTGAGAGACAGAAAGCGTGCATAAGAGAATGATTGTTAGAACAAGTTGAATAACTAAAGAAAACCATCCTGAAAATAAAATGAAGAGATAGCGTACCATCAGTTTTAGTAGTAATAGCTGTCGTGCATGTTTAGGTGTATCACCTAGCAGTGATACTCCTAAAGAGCGGAGCAATAATACACTAAATGTTAGGGTGGTGAGATGCTGGAATGGGTTGCCCAGGGAGGTTGTGAGTGCTCCATCCCTGGCAGTGTTTAAGGCCAGGTTGGACGAAGCCTTGGGTGGCATGGCTTAGTGTGAGGTGTCCCTGCTTATGGCAGGGGGGTTGGAACTGGATGATCTTAAGGTCCTTTCCAACCCTGACTATTCTGTGATTCTATGAACATAATTCTTTTATTGAGACTGTGTGGAGACCTCAGAGCAGCTTTCCAGTATCTGAAGGGGGCCTATAGGGATGCTGGGGAGGGGCTCTTCATCAGGGACTGTAGTGACAGGACAAGGGGGAACGGGTTCAAACTTAAACAGGAGAGGATATAAGGAAGAAATTCTTTCCTGTGAGGGTGGTGAGGCACTGGAATGGGTTGCCCAAGGAAGTTGTGAGTGCTCCATCCCTGGCAGTGTTCAAGGCCAGGTTAGATGAAGCCTTGGGTGCCATGGTTTAGTGTGAGGTGTCCCTGCTTATGGCAGGGGGGTTGGAACTGGATGATCTTAAGGTCCCTTCCAACCCTAACTATTCTATGATTCTATGATTAACAAATATTATTCCAGACTTAAACACCGTGTTGTTCACCTCTCAAGGGGTTACGATAGGGTGATCATTGGAAATATCAGACTTTGCTTACTTTTTGGGTGAGAAAGTTTTCAAAGGTACTCAGTATTCCTGCAAGAAGACATTGCCCCAGGCACTGCATCATCTGCTGCCTCTGGTACCTCAGCTGCTTTAGGAACGAGAGTAGTACATCTGCTAGCCAGTGAGAGGCTTACCACCTCGCTGAAAGTGCAGGAATTCATTAGACTGCTCACTGTAGAGAAATGAGTAAGTTACTTAATGATTTTGTTGCACCAAGAAAACAGTCCTGATCACTTCCTACAATGGTAATGGGAAAGATCAGAGTGGGGACTTTGCCGCTGTCATGATTTCTGAGTGTATGAAATCGAGATCCCAAGGGAATCAACAGCAGCAGAAACCCTTAAGGAAGCTGGTTTTAATGCTGTAGGAGTTTACACGTCCCCCAAAGGCAGAGTTGATCCAAGGGGTAGTCTGAGTCAGCAGGATTCGAGTGGCTGTTGTATCAGACATGGACCCAGCCATATGAAAGCACTTAACCAAGTGTGCAGTTGTTAGCACGTCAGTAGTTTTGATAAGAAAGATAGATTTCTTTCTAATGCTGTGCTGAGGCCTCATGAGAGCTCAGAAATATGGTTTACTGCAATTACGTGTTACTTCAGGTTTAGTATTCAGGCTGCACTTTTCCATCCAGATTTGGATATCCCACATGCCCTTGGGCATCGTGCTTGTAGTAAGTGTGGTTAAAGCCCTTCCCAAATCTTCGCTCATGAAGCCAAGCCATCATTCAGGCTGCACCTCTTGAGCCTTTTCTTCCTGTGTTCCCAGCAAACGTGACTGGTACAGAACTGAAAAGGGCATTTCCAGATGTGCTTCAGCCAAGTGCTGGCAGCACATATCCTGGGAATAAGGATGGTGAAGGTGGGGAGCAGAGTGTGCTCTACAACCACATGGAGTAGCTGCTTCCCGTGAACTGTTTGGAAGTTTCTCCAGCCCAGCCCTGGACCATTGCAGTATAAGTTGTCATGAAGACAGGCATGAGTAGGGATGAGCAGCCAGCTGGGAGAAACCTTCTCTCCTGTTGCACATAGAGATCAGGATGCATAGAGGAATTTGTAGGGGCTCTGTGCTCAGCACTTCTACAGGGAAGTGGTGACAGGAGGAGGAGTATGAGCCAGAATTACAAACAGTAGTAATGAGGAGCAAGAAAGAGGATTGACAAGCAAAAGCTGGAAAGGACGGATAACTAGAAGAGGGAAAGAAGAAATAATCAACTGACAAGCACCTTCCAGGGGGCTGAAGGGAGGCAGTAGGTCCCTTCTGCTCTGTGTTCATAGTGCTGCTGTCCAGCTCAGTGCCAGTCTCTGCCTACCACCACTTTACGATTCTTGCTTATAGGAGCTCTCTCTGTATGTATATGCATGTATGCGTGTATAAGTGAAATCAGAATCACGGGATCAGCTAGGTTGGATAAGCCTTTAAGATCAACTTCATTTTGTTCCCTTTTTTCTTCTGAAGTTGGGTGCAGAAGCGCAGAGGTGGGTGAGTATGGGCTTAAGAGCCAGTGGTGGACAGTGCTGCTCCTTGTAGTGGTTGTGGCGCTGCATACTCAATGGAGGAAGCACAGACAAGGCAAGTGCTTGATGGTGATTGCTGCACTTTTGGAATAGGAACCTCAGTATTGTAAAATGCTGTCTGGACACTGTGCCATCCTCTTGACGCTTGCATAAATGGAGGCTATCTGGTGTTCCACTTTGTTGGTGAGAAACTCGGGTGATTGATCTCATAAGTGAAGGTCCCATGGAAAGTCAGCGCTGTGTTGAACAAACACTGGCTCCTCGAGCTGATGTCCTAACTCCTGTGCATCTCTTCCTACTGAAGCACAGATGTGATGCTCTAGTGACCTGAGCAGTCTAAGTGTCTCTGTGCACATTGCCATCCTTAGGAGACCCCATTTTCCACTCGTGGTGCTTTTCGGTGGGCATGGAGCAATGAAGACATCCGGTGGCTGGTTGTGTTAATGGCAGGTGAGTGTGTGCTTCACACAGGGAGCCTTGCTGAGGTTTTATACAGCCAGATCTAGTTCAAGTTTCATGTTGCAGCCACCCACCGAGGCTGGGAGCAGATACCCTCCCATGTAAAATGCTGCATCTTACACCATGGGGATGGAGTTACGAGGCTGCCTCACTCCTTCATTCATGTATTCCTGAATCTACTCTGATGCAAAAGGCATTGGGGAAGAAAGTGAAGGTTATTATGTTTTGAATCCCTACCCCCACTTCTCCCCATGGCTCTTAAGCAACAGCTCCTGAGGATTCCTCCTTGAAAGCTGCTAACAAGCAGACCAGATGCTCTGGTCTTTTCCTCTGGGACTCACAGCTACAAGTGCTACCAGTGACCTTTGAGGACTCCATAAAAAAACCAACCCGTGCGCTGTTTTCCCATAGACCGTCACTGTGGAAACTACAATCTTTCTTTGTGCTTCATTCATTTTCAATTTGGCCAGCCCTGCCACTGATACATGGACAAATGAGGAAGCAACAGAAGAGAAAAGAATACTTGACAGAGGAGACCAGGACATAAAAACTGTTATGTTATGCTGTCAAACTCAAGTGTGAATAGTGCTGCACCTGGAGAGCACTGACAAAGGGGCTGCATTCATGCCCAGTCCCTCGTGTGTGGGAAGCCAGCAGACGTAAAGGACTTGCCGTGTCAAGAGATTCAGTGATTCAGGAGACCTTCCTTGTTTGGGATTAATCAAATAAAAGGGAGGCATGAGTAAAAATATCCTGTTCACAAGAATATCCTGTCGGCTGCATGTATGGATTGATATTAGAGCCACGGAGAGGTCCGAGACATCTGGGAGATGAATCATCCCCGACCAGAACTGGAGCAATTAGCTACATTTAGACCAGCAAAAGGCCTTGAAAGGTGTCTAATTGAGTGGCTTGCAACTGCGCCAGGAAACAATGTGGATTTGACAAGAATCCCACAATTAATTTCTCTATTGACCTAGTGGGACACCATTTGCTAATGTGGACAGATTATCCTAGATAACTCATTCAGTTCTTACCCGCGTCCACTGCAGACATAAGTGTTTTGTTAACTAGGAGGAAAGTAAAAGAGGTAGTTAATGGCAAGTCTTTCTTGCAGCCCGTTATTAAATCTGTGACCATTTAAACATAAAACAGAGTTTTTGGCAAGGTCAAGGCCACACATGACTTGGGAGCATAAAGTTCAAAGTTCTGCCCTGGCAGCCCTGATAGTTTCGAACCACTGTGTTAAACTAATTGAAATAAGCACACATTTACTCCAGGACAAATTTAGAAGCATAATAAAGGCAGACATGTCAAATCCAATTTATAGGTATTAAAAAAATAGAAGTAAATGATGTCCTAGGTAGGGGTGCAAACTCAATTTCCTAAGAAAAATAGCAATCATTTCCTTTAGAAATAGTAGAAATAAAAGCTTTTGAGCTTATTTTAAATATTTTCTTAACAAAGACAGTATTTTTTAAACATCAGTCTTTATTATATGGAATTGCAATATAAGTATTAGCATTCCTGCTTTTAGTTGGACCAAAAATGAGGTGGCTAGAAGTGAGGACTTGGTGGTGACTACGGTTGGCAAGATTAAGCCAGAACTGATTTGTGAAAGCCAGAGCATTGCGATGTATTAGTAATAATCTGTGTGTGTGTGTGTGGTGCTCCCCAAGAGGAAGGGCTTTTGTCTAGCAAGTCGAGACTACATAGTGGTGTTCTGGGGAGAAAGGTCTGAAATAGCAAGCAGGGAGGAAGAAATAGGTTCCTTTAAATGATGGTGACTTTAGCTTTTTTCTTGGTGGTCGTGCTAGAGGAACTTTGTAGTTTAACTGATCATGTTGGACCAGTGCCTTTGCTACCAAAAGCTTTTTCTGAATAAAAGAAGGTTGTATAAAATTGGCCATTGTGAAGCAAAGAGGCTTATAGCTGCTTCCTCAGTGACCTGATGCAGGGCTGGGCTGCAGTGCAGTGTGAATTCCTTTGAGTAAGTGGATGCAGACAGGCTAAAACTCATTATCTGAGCCAAGTCGTGAGTAGATAAGCTGGAGAGAACTACCCCTGCCATAGCTTCCAAGGGAGGTGCCTATTAATACAAGGGATGGCTTGTTCTATTATTTTAGTGAATGCCAAGAAGCCCTAAGGGATATCTTTCCTCCCACCCCATTGACATGAATGTAAACTCTCCCGATCCCATCACACTCAGCCCTGAGTCTGGCTCCACTTCAGCCAGCTCAGTAGACTCTGTCTCTTGCTCAAGGGTAGTGGCAGTAGTAATGATTCAAATTAGCTCCATGGTTTATTTCAGGGAGTAGGATTAAGGAGGCAGGTTAGTCTGCTGACAGAAGAGGGATTAGCAGGATTATTAATCTATGGCTTATTCCTGAAGCAATCACAGATGAACACATGGCTTCAAGGTTTAAAATCAGCCCTGCTTCACACCTTGCAAACACCTCAGAGTCGGTCTTGCTGAGTGCCCAAACAGCTCTTTGCCTGGAGGGTGATGAGGTTCACTGCTCTCTTTGGAGCAGCTCTGTGCAAATATGTGGGGCACCTTCAGCCCTGAAGAACTTGGACCTTCAGTAGACAGCACAGAGAAATGAGGTGATAATAAGGGCAAGCTGGAAAGTAGTCCCCTGCCCATGGCAGAGCTCATCCCTGCTCACCCATGGGTCTGGCTGCTGAGCAGCTTCTCAGTTTGGTCTCAAGTCTTGCCCTCCTTTGCTGCAGAAGGTGATAAGGAATGAAACCTGAACTCCAGAAGCATTTTCTTTCTTTATTTATGTAAGAGAAAACCCATGTTTGGTTTTACAGGAGTCAGTCTTCGAGGAAGCAGTCAGATTTCAGAGCAGGTTGTATGCAGCAGGTCACTAGGAATGGCAGTTTGGAGTGTTTTGCAGAGATTTTCAGTATGAAGTGGCAAAGCCACTACAGACAGCAGCGAAGGCATTAGCTCATATTTGCCAAGAGCTCATAGAGCCACAGAATTCCTGACTCTTGAACCATAGGACTCCTGATTCTAGATTAAAACCTGCTCTGAACTGCATGAATGCTGAATTTTGGTGACAAGAGCTGCAGAAATAAGAGAGTCTGCAAGTTTTTTGCTCAAGAAGTTCTTTTGAGGTAATGAGGCTTTTTGACAGAGGAGAAGTTTCCATAAAAAAGTGTTCATTCCCCCTTTTCCTTCCTCCTTCAACCACAAATGAAAGCCTTCAACACTCAAGAACAAACAAACAAGATCAAGTTCTTGGGCCCTACGTTGCTTCTCATTTATTTAACTTTCATTTTCAAATAAATCATTTCATCTGCCAAGGTCAAAACAACAGAGCTGCTCTAAAGGGGAATAATCCCTTTTCCTGACCTAAGTGACTCCATTAAAAGGTTATTCAGTGGGCCAGAATACAGCTTGTCTAAGTGACCACATTGCTTTTATGGCATCCCTAATGTATAAGCTTAGCAAAGGGTGTTGGACTGCAGAGTGGCTGACAGTGAGAGCATTTGGGGGGAAGTAGTGCTGGTGGTATTTTGATATCATTAATGTGTTGGGGGATTATGTATACAACAGAATGGTGAAGTTGCTGTTGACTCGAGGTAGTTTCCGTTAGCAACAACACGAGGAGAAATGAAAAGTGAGTTTCAATGGTTTGAGTCCATTGAGGAGCTGAGGCACTTGGCCCCAAAGCTGAATTTCAGCCTTAGCATAAGTGTCCTCCACAACCTTAATGTGATGTCAGAAAAGTGTTTATAATTAATTTCCAGTTATTTATTTTAATAATTAAAGTGGGAGTTTGGAGGTTTTGATTGCTTGCTTTTCAAGCAAGCAGTTGTAAGCTGAAGTTTAGTGGAGCTAAGTGAGGGCAGCCAATAGAGCAGATGTTCGTGCTGGACACAGCAGGGAAGTTTCATTTCATCAGGCTCTGGTAATGCAGTAGAAGTGGGGTAGGTGGCAGAAATAGGCAGGATTTCTCTTGTACCTGAGCAGGTTCTGAATTCCTTGGATACCGTGAGAAAATAAGAAGAACCAGGAACTCATGCAGTTAATAGAGTGACAGATCTAACATAGAGTTTTGCAGGTTTTACTCTGTTAGATCTCAGAATGATCTTCGCCATGACTGCTGCAGACTCTGGATGTAGTCCCCAGCTCTGTGGTTAGCTGTGCTGAGGACACAAAATGAGTAAGAGGAAGAGATTGTGCAAGATCTTCTCCATGCTTCTCCCCATGAGGAGAGAAGGGCTGTGAGCTTGTTTGACTTGGGTACACGACTAACCTGCTTATTTTGCCATGAGGACAAAGGCTGAACTTCTCTTTGGGCCCAGAAATGACACAACGGTTCTCCTGAAAATCCTGATGAAAGAATTGATTCACAGGCTCCCAGTTCCTCAAGACAGCTCGGCTGGGCTGGGCTGCTCTGTTCTAATGGATCCAGGAAAACTTTGTTGTCCTTTCTGCTTCCCAGTGGGAGTTATGGGAAAACACTGGAGAATTAGCGGTACTCAGCTACTCATTGCAGTCTTGTCTGCGGGCCAGCCAAGGCAAGCTAACAAGCCCACCCATTCAAGTTAAGAATTCCTCTTCTGTTTGAGGGTGGTAACTGAAGTTTCAGCATGAGCTAACTTAGCAGTGAAAAAGTGTTTCAAAGGAATTTTCCTAAGGCCTTTCAAATTTTGGAGGAAACATTAGGAAGGGGTCACTTCCTTTCACGATGAGATGATGTCTTTCAATAATATTCCTAACTGAGCTTGTTTAGATGAAATAGGAAACACAACATAGAACAATCAGGTTTTGATCATTCATACTAACAGCTGTGGAAATGAATGTAAAGCTGTTGGTTTGGTCCATTGTTGTGTGAACAGACTTCGGGGTGGTTTCTGGTCATCCTTCGTGTACAGGAAGAAATGTCCTGGAGCGTGTTTTGAACCCTTAATAATGTGAGACCTTCTTAAAGCTATTTGTTAAAACTTAGCAGAGAAGGGAGAAGAGACCACTGCTGGTGTGTGTGAATTACAAGGTGTGTGGATTAGCAATGGGAACATTAATGAGGCTTTACTGTACTACTTCATGTGGTGTGTTAGTTCTTCTGTCAATCTTACTGGTGCAGGAGGTCACCACGTCAAATGTGTGAGCTGACTGGGAAATGGGATGGGTGACTCTTCTGCCACAAGAGTTGAAAGTTCCTTAAACTTTGCTTTCAAATTGCTTGACGCAAGACATAGAATCATAGAATCATAGAATAGTTAGGGTTGGAAAGGACCTCAAGATCATCCAGTTCCAACCCCCCTGCCATAAGCAGGGACACCTCACACTAAACCATGGCACCCAAGGCTTCGTTCAACCTGGCCTTGAACACTGCCAGGGATGGAGCACTCACAACCTCCCTGGCCAACCCATTCCAGTGCCTCACCACCCTCACAGCAAAGAATTTCTTCCTTAGATCCAATCTAAACCTCCCCTGTTTCAGTTTGAACCCGTTCCCCCTTGTCCTGTCACTGCAGTCCCTAATGAAGAGTCCCACCCCAGCATCCCTATAGGCCCCTTTCAGATATTGGAAGTCTCCTATGAGGTCTCCACGCAGCCTTCTCTTCCGCAGCTTGAACAGCCCCAACTTTCCCAGCCTGTCTTTGTATGCGAGATGCTCCATTCCCTGCTCATCCCTGTGGCCTCCTCTGGACTTGTTCCAACAGCTCCATGTCCTTTTGATGTTGAGGACACCAGAACTGCACCCAATGCTTCAGGGGAGGTCTCATGAGAGCAGAGTAGAGGCGCATCAGTGAATAGCTTTGATCAAGCATTGGAACAGGCTGCCCAGTGGTGGAATCATTGTCCTTGGAAGTGGTCACAAACCATGTAGATGAGGTCCTCAGTGACATGGGTTAATGGTGGCCTCGGCAGTGCTGGGGTAATGGACTTGATGATCTTAAAGGTCTCTTCCAACTGATCTGATTCTACAAAATCAGAATTCCTCACTCTCCCTCCTGTCAAACACCTGAATGAAGGTGCTTCTGTGGAAGTGTGGTTTTATCTGACAGTTACTGCAAACGTGACAAATAGCAGTTTTGTTTGCAAGTCCTATGTGATGCTCTTTACTCTCTTCCTAAGGGCAGAGCTCCTAGAAATTCTCATTCAATTGAAAAGTGACTAAACTGAAAGCTGTCACTTTGTGGATTTATGAGACCATGAGTTCAAGCCACTTGCCTCTGAAATATCTTGCTGGAGGTCACTTGCTCTGCATGTCTGAGAATACTCCCAATCTGGTGAATCCCAAGAGCTGTGCTTCAGAGATCGAACCACAAGCTCCCCTTACCTCTAGCAGCGCAGGTGTTGCTCAACCCATAGGTACACTTCTCTGACCACCTCATGGGAATCTGTATCACATAACCAGGAATGGTGGCAGTTAGGGGAAACAAAACTATTTGCCTGACAATTGAGTCATCTTTGTTTCATCTTCCCACAACTATTAACTTGCTTAGTTTGCCCGCATCCTTTGTATGACAGTTGTCCTCCCACCTCTGCTATGGATTCCCATATGTTTTACCTCTGGACTGGAAGTCCACTTGGATACAGTTGAATTCTCTTTCTTTTTTCCTTGCTGCTGGGAAAATGATGTTATTCTTGTAGCTAATTTATTGGTTCTTCTCACCACATGATATTATCTACTTCCAGATGTCTTTTTGAGTGGATGTCAGTGATTCAGTGCTATCTGAAGCTGGCATCTGAGTCTTCCACACACGAAAAGGAGCATGTGTTGGAAGGCATCATCATCTGTTCTTAAGACTCAAGTAATCTTTCATGTGCTTGGCATTTGTTGTTCTACAATTAGACTGCTTTCTTAAAGATAATAACCTAATTATAGGCTTTGCTTCAGCAGTTCAGTGGAGTATGTTGGTGAATCATGGGTGAAAGGGGCAGAGGAAAATTCTGCAGCTATAAAGGCAAGAGGTTGGGATATGGCAATCAAATATTACTCTCACCTTTTCTCCTTGATTGTGGTACTGTCCCTGGGAAGGGATTAGTATGATCTTCCTCAAAGATTAAAAATGCATTTAATGCCTCATTTCCCTTCACTGTTTATACAAACTGCACTATTTAATAGCAGAAATGTCTATAGCATGTATCTTATAGAAAAGAAATGCATCTTCTGTCTCTGTGGAGGATTTTTCAATGTAAAAAGCAAATGTAAGTTACCAGTGATTTATTTTGTGTTTGCTTTGGGATTTTATTGCTAAATTGCTATTCTGATTTGTCATGGAGAGATGCTTTCAGTTGTTTTTCTAGCCTTAGTCCAAGAACAGCTTTCATAGTGGTACTGATGGCATCCTAGATCCTATGGGCAGCTCTATTAAACACACAGCATTAGAATCTTCTTGAACAAGTGACTCTGCTACTTCTCTAATAGTTCCAGTTAGAATCAACTGTGTGCACTGGGACAGATCTGTCCCTTCCTTAAGACAGAGAAGCGTGAGAAAGGAAAGGGAGGAACAGAAAGAACAGGGATTTTTTTCAGGGTCACCTAGCAAGGCCAGGAAGAGAACGAACCTGTCCTGTGCAAACCCTCCTGGAGTTACAGATACAAATCCTCATCTGGGGAAGGAGGAGGAAGAGCACGGTTCTACACATGCATGGGCTCTTAGCTTTCTGAAATGGGCACAGAAATGGTGCTCCCTGACTTTCATGCCCAGGTCTGTCTTTAGCCAGCACTAGCTTATGGTTGCTCTGAGGTGCCCAGCTTTCACCTGGGTGTCTCTCCCTTCAGGGCTTCCTCTCCTGTCTGCAAATTGGGCCAGAGACCTGATTTTTGTCTCTTTTAACAGTCCTGATAGATCTGGACAATTGTTACTTAAGGAAATAACAAATTGCCTAAATTCAAGGCTTCAAATGACAGCTCTTGGCAATTTCTAACGACCCCTGCTTGAAAACATCCACATTTTTCCAGCTGTTGTGCCCAGCACAAACTAGAGCCAAGATGATATTTCTGAGAGGGTATATCCTCCATGCACTGTGTAAGGTAATGCTTATCACTGAAGATAAAACGTATTTGGGCTTTGTCTTCTGTTACTACACTCTTAAGCAGACTAGATCCTCACCTGATACAAATTAAAGTGCAAGTCAATGGAGAGGTGCCAGTTGACACTGGTTAGGTAATATCTGTGCATTATTAATCAGGGTTTAGATAATGTTTGTCGAAACTTCATTCCTCAGCCAGAAGATAGAGGTAAATAAGATAGAAACCTGTAGGGAGTGCAGTAGGCCAGAAATACATGCTGATGCGAACATGTCTGAGATGTAATTACTGGCTGGAATAGAGGCTGATTTCCTAAAGGCCAGGTGGTACCTCCAGGCACAGGAGGTTAGTGCTGGGATGTGGGGTCAGCAACCCACTGCAGGCAGCATCAGGAGGTTAAATCTTCAGGTTTGTCTATGGCTGGAAATGAACCAAAGCAGCTATTCCAGAGTATCTGGAAGAGCTATTTTGGTGTGTTTCCAAGTGCAGGCTGCTTTGAAATGCTAGTGCTTGAAGCTGTTTAGCTTTTATTTAGAGTAAGAAAGAAAGATAACAGAAACTTGAAGGAATGGGGTTGTGTTTGGAATTAAAAAAAGATGGAATGGCTTTTATTTTATTACAAACAGTGACCAAGCATTGCTGGTTTGCACAAAGGGATAAGATGACACCATGGCAATGAGTTTTCTGGTTGTGCTTTGGAAGTTAATGGTACTGTGTAACAAGGATCTTCTGCCATGTATAGGCTTCTGCAGAAGAAGGGGGGGGAGGGGGGAGAGGGGAAATGCTGTTCTTGTAGCAGGTAGGACAATTCGTGATGAGATTAGATTGCATCCATAAAGGCTGAATAGCAGGAGGTGTTTTCTGGCCTTAGGCAAAATACACTGCCAGGGTGTCTGTCATATTTAAGAACAAGATGGAAAATAACTTCTTAGAACAACACATGGAACAATGAATCTGCCTTGGGATAGTGGGTGGGTGAGAGATGTGCTAGGATTACTTTCTGGGATCTGCCAGGTATATCTGAGCTATGGATGCACCCTGCCAACACAACCTAGGATGCCTTGCTGTATCCTTGCTGATTACATCTGTCCTGGTCCACTTACACACTTGTGGTATATGCCTGCAAGAAGAGGCTGCCCCAACTCTCAGGACCTGTAGGGATGCAGAGAGGGCTGTGCCAGTACATCATGCACTCTTGACTGCAAGATGGGATGCTTTGCAGAGAACTTGTGTGGCCATAGGGATATCTCAGGAAGCTGCTGCAGTAAAGGCTCTAGGAACAACTGAATTACTCTGGAAAGGTCCCATAGGAAGCCAGCAGGGTCCCAGCTGTTTGTGTGCTGCTGAGGAGCCACGGCTGATCCCCCCATCATCCAGCTTTGCATTAGCAGGATGGGATGACCTTCTGGAGCGTTGTGCAGGCCAGTCTGCAGGGACTAAGAGCTGTTTTGGAGAACTAGAGTGCACCATTTCAAACAGATGGATCCATCTTCTGGAGGTATTCGGAAAGCTGGAGAGGGACTCTACATGAGGGACAGTAGTGATAGGACAAGGAGGAATTGCTTCAAACTTATACAGGGATTTAGGTTAAATATAAGGAAAACATTCTTCACTGTGAGAGTGGTGAGGCACTGGAACGGGTTGGCCGAGAAGCTGTGGATGCTCCATCCCTGGCAGTGTTCAAGCCCCAGCTGGACGGAGCTTGCAGCAACCTGGTCTAGGGTGAGGTGTCCCTCCCCATGGCAGGAGGTTAGAACTGGATGAGCTTAAGTTCATTCCCAACCGAAACCATTCTGTGAGTCCATAAGAGACTTGAATTTCCAGCAAAATCTTCACTTCAGCCTGAAGGAGGGCTCTGAAATGCTCAGTCTGTCTTTCCCTTAGCATGGAGGCTTTTACCATGGTATGTTTGACAAACTGTGTGTGTTTACAGCTCTCTGATTGAGCAAATGTGGTAAATAGATACCGCAGCTTGATGGAGGGCTAGTCTGGGCCTGAAGTACCTGCTTCACCCAGGAAACCTGGGAGCTTGTAGTCACAGTCTCACCAGGAGTTGTTTCATAACATCAGCCCATGCAGGATGTCCTGTGGCTCTGTCACTGCCTGTGAAGACTTCCTCAGCATCTCTGGTGGAGGAGGAGGTGAGATGACAGGCATAAAACCCACTGAGCATCCTTGTACCCTCTCTGGAAATGCACCAGCAGCTTGGTCCTGCCCTGGCTGCAGCTACCCAGCCTTTGGAGAGAAGAGCAAGTGTTAAAAGGACCAGAGGCTAACCTAAGTGTTGACTGTAACAGGTACCCTAATGATGAATGGCATGAATGGACAATCACTCCTGCCACAGCAAATAAACCCTGTCACATGGAATCCGGCGTTTTCCGAGGGAAATCCGCTTTCACTGCGGGCTGCCAGCACCAAATGAGCTTCATAAGGCACCTGCAGATCTGAGCGTCAAGCAATTATTCCAGTATCTTGCCTAAAAACAAAAAGGGCCCTGCCCTTCGGTCACCTCCGACCTCTTCCAGCTAACATAAACTAATTATATTTGCGGCAGGAGGAGGAAGGGGTAGAACCATCACCCCGAGGTCTTTCTGTGGGTCTTTAGGGGGTTCATAGCCAGGTCTGGGGGTGTTCGGGGGCTCCTCCATCAGCTCATAGCACCGGGAAGCTCCTTTGCTGAAGCGCTTAAAGGGATTCTGGGGTTGCTGAGCCCCGGGAGGAGAGGAGCGGGCTGGGAGCGGGGCTGAGCCCCGGGACAAGAGCGCCTTTGTTCGGCATCACTTAGCAGCAATTACAGCCCGTCAAAACAGTTTTTGTTTTACGACAACGTGTTAATGGGCCCACGGTTGGGTGTGAGAAGTAACCCAAGCCGCATGCACTGAAGCAGGGTTAGAGGTTAATTGAGACTTTCTAACACAGCGCATGAGATTTTTGCAACCTTTTGCAGCGAGGGAAGTGGGGAACAAAAAGGAGATAATGTGATACAATTAGTTGGAAAGAAAGGGTCAAAATTCCCAGATGGAAAGGAAAACTGGCCAAGTGAATCAGGCCAGATGGGCCACCTGGACCATAACGAATGCCAAAAATAGCTTCAGTCCTTGGTCTGGTGGATGAGGCCGTAGGTGGTATGTCTGTCCTTCACAGTGGATTTATATAAAAGAAAGCAAGGTCAATGTTATAAACAGCAGTAGCCTCTTGCAACTTGTATTCCAGATCTGTGATCATTAGTGCAGCTCATATTTTTGTGTTTATTTCCATTATTTCAAAGTCGTTTGATTTTAAATCAGCAGCCCCCTTTGGTCATGCTTATGGTACTCGTGTGCTGCTAAACGTTGAGCTTCCCACCATTTGTGTTGCTTTCTCCTGTGTGAACCTCTGGAGGGTTAACACCTAAAGTGTTAACACTTGAAGGCAGGTTTGGTGGTTCCTCATGGTCAGTGTGAAGGTGTTTTGGAGCTTTGGTTGTACTCAATGAGTGAGGTGCTCCTCCCTCACCTCCCTCTGCAGCCAGTGCCTGCATGGACGCTGCACTGGGAGTTGGGGTCAATACTGGTTGCAGTGCCCACAGACATAGCTCTGGATCTGCTTGCTTTGGAAGTTTGTTAGGCTAATGCACTCATTCTATGCTGCTTCCTTCTTCCTCTGTACTCCGTCAGTTTTCAAGACCTCTGCAGGGTGACACGTATAAAACAAGACTGAAAATTCCTTGTGTGTGCCTCCCAGCTTGCACTGGAAATGAGCTGCAAGATGACTGGAAGTGCCAAGTCATTTTTGGCACATGTTCAGTGCTTATTTGTTTTCCTAGAGCCAGTGTGATTAGTTTCCTTTGCTACCTCAAGACCATCTAAGCTTCCTGTATTGAAGCTGAATCATCTGCTGCAGGTGCCTGCAACTCCTTTACTGTGTCACATCCTAATGTTTGGGGAAACCACGCATAAGGAGTGTGACATGTGGGAAATGGTGCCACCTGCCTCTGTTGCCCTCTCCTTGGTGCCTCAAGCTTGCTGCCTTCACCCTCCAGTGGCTGAATGAGGCTGATGTCTAACGAGAAGCTGCTGCCAGCCCTGGGGTACCTGGTACAAGGTCAGTGAAGCCCAACTGAGCTTCATTAATGAGCACTGGCCTGGTGGAGAAAGAGCATTGGCAGTGGGACAGTGGCACTGTGTAGCCTTCAGAGCCTGAACCAGCTCTGCAGGAAAGGAACAGGAACAAGTTAGTAGGGCAGTGGATTGCCAAGGCTGAGCCCAGCTTTGCTGACCCTCACTTTTTCCATCTCTCCTTCCCCCATTTATATGCCCAAAAGCAAATGTGGGGAGGAGGAAGGGGTAGGAGGATAAATGGGGATGTATGTAGAAAAGCTTGAGCAGAAATGAAAGAGGATAGAAAAAGTGGGAGAAAACAGATTGCATTTCATATCTGTGGATTACCTAATGTGCTTGGTCTAATTCCAAAGTTCAAAGTGGCCCTGCAAAGAGAGAAAGAAGGAAAATAGAGGAGGCTTGGAATAAAAACAGAGACCAGCCATTAGGAAGGTGTAAATGAGAGAAGTGACTGTGATTTGAGCAAGCCTGGGCTTGCTCTAGCAGGGTCTCACTCTGTAACTGGGACATTGCTTGGTGTTAAAAGTTGCATGTATCAACCAGACAGTTCTAGGAATGGGAATCATAATCAGGAAGTGTAATAAACCCTCATGGAGGACCTCAAGCAGAAAAATCCTGTAGATCTGTGTTCATCCACGATCCTTCCCTGTGCAGTAAATATGCTCAGAGTGAGGGCTCTTCAGAAGATGCTGCATGGACTCATTGCAAGGGTATTTATGGTACATAATGAGTTAGAGCCTGGGTTCACCATAGTGACTTTTTTACCCAGGTGTGAATCTCAAGTAACACCCTTCCTCTGCTCCAGCCTGTGTTAATAGCTGTTCGTAGGGCTGCACCCACCTGGTGGCTGGGGAAGCCAGAGAAGAATAAAGGGAGCTAAAAAGACAGCTTTGAACACATTACAAGGCAAACTTGACTGGTACTTCAGGATGGATCTTCTTATGATTGACTATCTCTAAAGAGGAAGTGGGGAAAAAATGGGAGAGGGATGTGCAGGGGAAAGAACTGCTCACAGCTCCTTGTACAATGTGCATGCTAAATACTGTGGACTTGGGAGCATCGTCTGGGGTAGTCTGTCCTCGCACAGAGCACTGGAGGTGGGCTCCGCTCCACTAACAGCAATGCTTTCCTCCCAGGTGCTGTGTGAGCTCTCATGAGACTTCTTGAAATGCTACTCAGAGAGTAGAATTCACCTCCATCAGTTTGAAGTCTATTAATCCAGTCCTAAGATTGCCAGTGTAGCTCACAGGAACCAAGGTGAATTGCTTTCCTTTTCACTTGAACAACATGACTTCTGTTGGCTGTGCTTGCTGTTGTTGATGATTCATTTGTTGATCTACTTGTGGTTGGGTTTTTTTCCTTCTTGAAACATCGGAGATTGGCTCCAGCGGAAGGTAGGATGTTGAGTGACCAGCACATCCTGGTGTTCCTGCTGTTCCTAAGCAAACTTCCTAGTATCTGCCTTTCACATTTCGTACTCATTTAGCAGCACTTGGTATTATTTTTGGGTTTGTGGTAGTTTCTACTGAAAACCTTAGATTTGTCCCCATGATGCTGGAGGGGCTTCTGGCACATGGGAAAAACCTATGGGGGATTCCTCTCAACTTGAGTCCACGCTCAGCTGTTGGAGGTCTGGAGGAGATTGTCCTTTCCAGTCTGTTCTTCTTTCACCCTCTAAAAGTCCAATCCAAAGTGCTTTTAAGTGACTATTTTATGGTCTGAAACTGTTACTGATCCCGGCTGTTATCACAGATCCCTTCAACTTTCTTTTTTCTCTATCTCCTTTCCAAGCTGAGCTGTTTTTCCATGGTGCTGTGTCCTTCTTGGCTACGTTAAAGAGCTCTTCAGTGTTTCCACTACAGGTGTAAAAAAAGAGCTAATGCCTCCTGCTCTGCATTCTATCTGAGTTGATAAGAAAATTGTATCTATATCAAACATCAAATTGAATTAATGTAACTTTGTGAAATGCAACAGTCACATCTTTACCTTGTGTAACAGATGGACACCTGGCTCTCAGTGAAAACATTGCTTGGTTTAAACTAGTTCCTCCATGATTTCTGGCCGGTAAAAATTGACTAAAATATTATGATAGGGGAAAAGAATACATTTCTGAGATGAAGTCTGGCACTACAAATGGGCACTAATTTAAGATACAGCTACTGCAAGATATGGTGTATATACATATGTGTATATATATATATATATATATATAACACAAATATCATAGAATAGTTTGGGTTGGAAAGGACCTTAAGATCACCCAGTTCCAACCCCCTGCCATGGCCAGGGACACCTCACACTAGACCATGGCACCCAAAGCTCTGTCCAGCCTGGCTTTGAACACCGCCAGGGATGGAGCACTCACAACTTTCCTGGGCAACCCATTCCAATGCCTCACCACCCTCACAGGAAAGAATTTCTTCCTTATATCCAATATATATATATATACATATATATATGTATATATATATATATATATATATATATATACCACAAATATCATAGAATAGTGTGGGTTGGAAAGGACCTTAAGATCACCCAGTTCCAACCCCCTGCCATGGCCAGGGACACCTCACACTAGACCATGGCACCCAAAGCTCTGTCCAGCCTGGCTTTGAACACCGCCAGGGATGGAGCACTCACAACTTTCCTGGGCAACCCATTCCAATGCCTCACCACCCTCACAGGAAAGAATTTCTTCCTTATATCCAATATATATATATATACATATATATATGTATGTATGTTTGTTGGCTGGCTGTTGTAGCTGGAAGAAATCGTGTTTAAACATGCTGGTTCCAAGTGCTTTCAAACCAAGCTTGCAGCAGGTATAATGTGGATTTCTTGAGGGTCCCATCAGAAAGTGTACCCACTCATCACAAAGACCATCCCTGTTGACAGCGATGGACGTGCCTCAGGAGAAGACTGTACATAGCTGGTCTCTGTATGTGTGTGTACAAGATGAGAAATACTGCTTTGAATAGCTTTTTAGGTATTCAAGCCATATGATTTAGTTCATTTGTCATGAGGGAAGGTTAAGAATGTTGCTTGAATGATAAGCCAGTTAAGATAATAACTTTTGGATTTGGAACAGGGCAGTGAAGAAGGATTGATGGTCAGTTCATGTCTCCACTGTGGATGTTCAATAGTAGCTGAAGATTTCCAGCAAGAAATTCCTGTTTTTAAAGTTTGTGAAAAGCACAATAGGGAATAAAAATAAAGTTGCTTGAATGTAGCACAGATTAGTCTGAACAAAATACCACTTTTCAGTACAGGAACTGCGGGAATACTGCTGTTGTCCTTGAGTTGCCTGCTTCTGGAATGAAGGCTCAGCTCAACTTGATGAGAATTACTGCTGCCAGTGCTTATGCTTTTACCTGAACATCTGTTTGAAACATTACTGCATTGCCAGCATCAAAAATGAGGTGAAATTTCAACTTTGAGAGAAGCTTGATCAGCTCTAAGAGGATAAAAATAGAAATGGCAGGAAACCTTCGAACAGAAGTGTTATTGCCTTTTTTGTTTGGTGGTGGTTTGGTTTGGTTTGGCTTTTTTTTTAATGTCAGGTTTTGTTAATTTGGGAGTTTGACCTTTTTTCCCCCAAAGATGATGATTTTAACAGAACTATTGCATGCTGATGGTGCTATAAATGAGGCGAGAGGCAGGCGTATCACTGTAAAAAACCACCACCAACCACCAAACAAATAACAAAGCCCCACCAACCAAACCCACCCCAAGCAGTTCTTCTCTCTAG
This sequence comes from Agapornis roseicollis, assembly GCA_002631895.1. Classification (NCBI taxonomy): domain Eukaryota; kingdom Metazoa; phylum Chordata; class Aves; order Psittaciformes; family Psittacidae; genus Agapornis; species Agapornis roseicollis. Next base: position 718,636 of record NDXB01012544.1, on the reverse strand, counting down.
CACTGCACAATGATGCTCCTCCAAGCAGCAAGTGGATGTTGCACCTACAGCACCGCTCATGCGTTCAGCATTAGGGTTCTTCTATGGCAGCTATTGTTGTAACCCCTGAAAGCTGGATGCGGGATAAAGAGTAAGAAAAACACGTTTTCAGGGGGTTTTAAGTTTGCCACCTCAGCACAGTCACTGACAGCTGCACTGTTAAAAACCCTGGGCTGACCTGACAGCCCCAACGCTTTAGTCTGAGGTGTTTCCAAACACACCATTCCCTGCCTGTTGCCTCAGAGGGAACAGATGGAAAGTGTTACCAGTCAAGCACATTTTCATAGGCTTTCTGGTTCTCTTTAGCAAAAGCCTTACAAAAGTCTTCAGACAAATTAGTGCCTGAAGGTAGAGGAAGTCTTTAGTAGCACTGGAGAACTGCTGACTCAGCCTGTTCTCAGAGCTGTGTCCAAGGGGACCTGCTTTCTGCCTTCAGCGTTTCCATGGTGGATGATGGTTCCTTCAGAATCAATTACATTACTCTCAAATGTCTTCTTAAGTTTAATGAGTCCGGTTACATCCTTAGAGTTCCTCTTGAGCTATAGTGCAAGGAATGACAGGCGCAGCCAACCAAAGTCGGTATGTGACCCGAGGAAAGATTGTGTCAGGTAAGGCTGAGCTCCTCCTGCATGTGCACTCCTGCATTTTCCTTCCTTTTAACCTCACACTGTTCTGCCCCGTGTGCTGCTGAGCCAGGCTGATTGGAAGGCACAGCCTCCAGAGACAGGAGAGAGCCCAGCCTTTCACATAAGCTCACTACATCCAAATCAGATCAGCAAAAAGGTTAGAGGTGGTCAGTTTAGGGAACATAGGGGCCCATATAAATGGGAAGAATGAAGTCTTGGAAGAGTGTTTGTTTGGTAGCATGAGACTAATCAGAGTAGATTTGAAAGGTAGATGTTTGAAATCAGTCAAATTCAAGGCCCACTGAAGTCTCCCTGGCTTTAAAAAGCTTTGGATGGAGCCCATAGTGAGCACACACCTGAGCTCTGGAGCTTGGGTGCTCACACTGCAAAATCTGCAACTTCCCATCCCAGAAGGTGTAGTTTCATTCTGCAGGCATGGAGCTGGTGCTTCTGGGAACACCTTGGGTTAACCACTGGGGTACCAGAGTTTCTCGGTACCTTGCCTAGAGCCATTGCTATAATAGCACATATTGGAACTTGATGATCTTAATGTCCTTTCCAACCCTAACTATTCTATGATTCTGGGATTTTATAATGATAAGACTTTATTATTTATCCAGGCTGGTGAACACAGCATTGAGTGAATAGGCCATCCAGTTTTCCTGGTCATCCTTGTGATGAATTTTCTGAAACCATTTATGAATGAAGGGTGATTTGCAATGGATTAAGTTAAGCAGGGTGCTTACCAAAGGGAAAAGGAAATAATACCTATTTCCCTTTTACTTGGATCTTGCTTATGTTGAGGGAAAGAGATCTTGCTATTACAAATGCATGTATCTGCTTAGGATTCTGATATTCCCATTTCCTTACCAAACCTGACCTGCACAGCAGAGCTGGAAGGTAGAGCCAGTCTTGTACTGCTGATACCAGACAGTGCAAGCTTAGCTTACTGAAGCTTTTAATCTGCATCTATTTATTTCAGCTGCCCTGATGGTCTTTAAACCAAGATAGGATGTATTTGGAAAGGTCTTCTGTGGCTCAAGTGTCTGGCATGGGTTTGATGCAGGGACAGTGGGACAAGCTTCTCTGTTTTGCAGGATATCAGGTTGACCCCTCCTAACCTCAAATGCTTTCTAGCTCTACCAGCCACTGAAAAGCCTCCAGATAATGCTGACTTGGAGTGGTACCATCTGGACTTCATTTGAATCAAAAGTCAAGATGGAAAATCCGTGGTAACTGTTGGACCCAAAAGCCAAGGATGGAAAACCAGAACCCACCACACTTGCAAGAGGGCAGCTATTGCCATGGCTGTGAACACTGACGTCTGTCCCTCACTAGTGAAAAACCACCCACAGCTCCAGGAGTGTTTTGTGTTGTTTTTTCCAGAGTAACCAAAAAGGCATGTATGGATTAGCCTCGTAATAGACCAGTTGGCAGCAACAGGATCGTATGTGTTTAGCAAACAATGTATTTTGAAACGAAACATGTATTTTCAAAACTCCCACTTGGATATTTTTGCTAAAATCAACAATAAGAGCACATAATCTTCATGGACAGAAGAGAAGTTTATTGAGTTTCTGTACTCCTCTACAGGTTACACGTACCTGGTGTTTGTATTTTAGCTCTGTTAGTTAAGATCAAGTAAAATGGTGCAATCAGAACCTGAACAATATTATTCCCTACCCATGGCAGGGAAGTTGGAACTAGGTGATCTTAAGGTCCTTTCCAGCCCAAACCATTCTATGATTCTCTGATTATGGAACTGCATGAATTAGTTATTCCACAGAGACCTTTTCCTGAATGCCAGTCATTGGGGGTTTCTTTGGTGGCTGGGAAAGGGAGTGTTAACCAATGTTTGCAGCTCATCAAGTCCTACACGCTTGCTACTAACATTGGCAGCTTTCTACACACTGTTTATATGTGGTGATGTGTAGAGATGGGGGAACCTCAAAAGGTTTGGGAGGTTCAATTCTAGTTATTATAAGAACCTGAAAAGCTAAATTCTTATCTGAAGCTCAGCAGAACCTCAGAGCCAGCTGGGAAGCTCCCGGGCAGAGCTTCCTGCTTGCTCTCTGGCTCCTACCGATGCACAGTGCCCTCCAGACCTCCTGGGAATCTCAGAATGTCTTTTGGGAAGGCTTTATGGAGCATGGCAGGAGCAGAATGTCTTTGATGTGGGTCTTCATGGTGTGGCTTGTGGATGGAGGACACTCAATGAGGTCTCACAGCTGTGTTGCTGAGGTAGAGCAGGTGACAGGCCTGAAAGGACAGAAATGAAGCTCCTTAAGTATTTGTTGTGGGAAGTGTTGCAGCTAAGGGTAGTTATTAGGGAAAGGAAAGGGTTTCCTGGCCTTTCCATTTCACCCCTAGTGATGGCCTGAGTTTGGATTATGCTGGGCTACAACCTCATGTTGGTATGCTGCCGTAACACCGATGGCTTGTTTCAGTCTGTACCTCTGGCTTTGGCCAGGCTGAGAAGCACTACAAGCTGGGTTGTAGTCAGTGTATGAAATGAAGGTGTTGAGTAAGCAAGCGTGGCTGGTCCTTGCAAAGAGGTCTTTGGTGAATAATAGGTTGTGTTCCTCTTCCTTAGCATTCGAATGATGCTTAATTCTGTGAGCTCTTCTCATGATGCAAACTTGGCTACACCCCCCTTGTTGCTGCTTTCAAGCAAAGAATACGTTATTGTTCTCCTTGGTTTTAGAAATGAAGGTGGACTTGTGTTTCCAACTGCTTGGGAATTTGGGATGTCTCTAATGTTTTACTTTATGCTGTTTGTGATCATCATGACTCAGTTTTCAGCAGGAGTCAGAGATTTTGTCTGAAAACGAGGATCCCATGGCGTATTCTTGGTGACATCCAGACCCACTTCACAAACATGCAGTCAAAATTTGTCATATAGAGGGAAGAGGAGCGCTAGGTCAGATCCTTGGGTTGGGAGCGGAGCTGGGAGTATGATCCATGTCTGGCACAAGGATGCTGCTATCAAGCTGGGAAACAGTCACATTTCACAAGACTCAACTCCTTGTTGACATTCCAAGTATTATAGAAAAACAGCAATGTAGTAAGTGTCAGTGCTGGCATCGCTTTGTCCAGCACACAGATAATCGTGGCTGATCCCTGAGGGAAAGGCAGAAAAAGGCGGAGTTGACTATTTTTATCTTGTTGGCTTTTATCTCATAGTGGGAAAAACTCTTCAGCGTCTTTTGTCTGCATGATGTAGGTTAACATAACATCATCAGAGCCAGGAAGCTTTCTGTTAATGTGTGAGGGTTTATCAGGAGGACTGCGTTATTTAAACATAAGGAGAATGTGCCTCCTTATTTTTATCAGAGCCCGTTGTATCTATGCACTGCTCTGCAGTGTAAATACTGTCCAAGAACTTAAATATTAGTTGTTTTCTAAGAGAGAGAACTTAGAAAACTTTTCTAGTCATTTCATTCACTTCTTCATCTAACTTTTCTCATCAGCCTGTTCATAATCTGCAGTAATTTTAGTGGGCTCTACTATTTGAATGTAGGTTTGTGGCATCCAGCTAACGTTGATTTCTCCTATGGCCAAGACCATTTCTGCTCCTCTTCTAGTTGAGTTAGGGAGGCCCGGTCAGAGCCTGATCCCAAACATAGATGCAAAATCTGCAGTAACCACATAGAGTCAGTTGGATTGGGCCATCTGCGCACTGAGCTGAGCAGATTCTGACTGGGAGCTTCTGAGTGCAAATGGATTTCTGTTGTGGATTTCCCAGAGAACCCTCTGTAACGTCTGGGTTCTGTGGCCAAATTGCATGGAATCTGTCTCAAGTGACTTTTATTCCCCCACCCACCCACAACGGATGTTTGTTTCTTCTTTGTGTGGAGCATGTTTCCCTACAGATGATGGGAAGATAAAACAACCAGCGACTATGCTGCACGTTCTTGGTTGCTTGGTGGATTGAGTGATACTGGACATATACCAGAGAAGGCTGCTCTTAAAGGAAGATGTTCTGGTGTTTGCATGACCCAGTGAGAGAGCAATGCAGGATGACAGTGGCAGAGGAAGTGAGTCAGCATCCTGGGGGATGACAACCTAGACAGTGGTTCGGCACCATGGGAACAGTGCGCTTCAGGATGTCAACTGCAAAAGCACCTCATTAAGAAGACCACCAGAGAATGATGACAGCACAGGCCACGTTTTCACTTCCCTAGAGGAAACAGCTCCCACAGGAAACCTCCAAGCACTTATTTATGGAAACAAACCTTCACCAAGACTTTGCTTTAGTACAGGTTTTTGACCAGTTCTTTTGTTTTCCAAGCCTAAAATCCCCTCTGGATCTGGCATCCCATCAACTCCATGCCCCTAGAATAAGTGCCATCTAGGAAGACTGTGCTTCCTGCTCTGGATTTGCAGCAGCACCACTGTGAATGAGGATCAAAAATCCAAGAGCAGCTGTTGCTCAACACTGTAGAACAAGACAAGGCGTTGGGTTTGGTCCAGGCCTGATGTAAGCAAGTCTTGCAGGGCTTGCAGTATTGTTGAATTTGGCCTATTCTTCTTCGGGAACGGATTGTGCTGCCTACTTGGCTGCCCCAGTCCTTCATCCGGAGCCAAAGGAGGCTAAGACTATTTGTGGAATCTGAAAGTGAAATCCTGGCCCTTTTTGACTCAATGGGCATTTTGGTGTTGACTTCACCGAATATCCCAGATGTCAGGAATATCTTCTGGTTTTGTGATTCTTTGTGGAAGATGTTAGAGGCTTTTTTCCTTAGCTCTGCTTCTCTCCTTGGGCATGAGGGACCTGCCGGGATTATTTTAATTGGCAACTACATTTTTCCAGCATCTGTGGCAGAAATAGCTCCGTGCACGAAGTGCCAGGCTAAGTAGCTCCTGTTAAGTAGCCCCTCTGCAATCCTGCAGTTAACACCGGTTGTTACTGCCAGACCCCTCTCTGTGGGTTGTGTAATATCCAAGTTTTCGGTGCCTGCTGCTGTTTTACTGTGTGCGTTTGGAAAACATCCGGGAGGTAAAGCCTTTGTTTTGGGGCTAAAACAGGAACAGTGAAATCCTGGTGGCAACACAGGTGAAGGCAAAGTTGCTGTGCGTTGAAGCAGGATAATAAGGACTTCATCTGAGGAATCTGAAGGGAGCAAACGGGCTGTATTACAGTGCTAACACTTGACGTTGCCTCTGCTGGTGCTGAACCAGGAAGCATGAGGTGTGTGTGGGTTTCCAGCAGGGAATAGCAAAGAGCTCCGGAGCTTTGAAGTGATTCCGTACTGAAGTCGGAGTAGGAAGGAGGACATAGGCTTAGGAGTAGGTAAACTGGTTTCAAGTATTGTGCTCTGCTTTGGGAGAGCTGGATTCATTCCTGGTTCTCACCTGGACTCCTGTTGTGGCTTATAGCAGTCACTCCAGAGCAGAGGGGTTTTAAAGCATTTATGGCTCTGTGGACACCTCAGAGATCATTTGGAGTCCTAGCTCTCATACAAATGTGATGGATTTAGAAACCTAAATACTCCTGAAAACACTTGAAGAAGACGTATCTTCTTCTTCCAGCATTTAAATGCCTTTATGCACTTAATATATCATAGAATCCTAGAATGGTTTGGGTTGGAAGGGACCTTAAAGCTCATCCAGTTCCAATCCCCTGCCACGGGCAGGGATCCCTTCCACTGGAGCAGCTTGCTCCAAGCACCTGTGTCCAACCTGGCCTTAAACACTGCCAGGGATGGGGCAGCCACAGCTTCTCTGGGCACCCTGTGCCAGCGCCTCAGCACCCTCACAGGGAAGAACTTCCTGATGTCTCATCTCATTCTCCTCTCTCTCAAGTTAAAGCCATTCCCCTTGTCCTGTGATTACAGGCCCTTGTAAAAAGTCCCTCTCCAGCTTTCTTGTAGCCACTTTAGGTGTTAGAAGACTGTTAAATGATCTCTCCTGAGACTTCTCTTCTCCAAGCTGAACAGGGCTTTTGATGCACTTGGCTTCCTAGTAGTGGTGTAGTCCTTAGGGAAGGGCTATGCGTACACGCAAGACGGGTAGGGAGAGCCACTGTCTTGGTAGAGAAAAGGTCCATCAGCTTCCATGGTAGTGTTTTATTGGTACTCTTAGTGTAAAGAGAATGTCAAAATATGGTAATAATTGAAAGTGAGAGTTCCCCAGAATACTTGTGTGCTTTTTTCTGGGGCACAAGTCCCAAATATTTGTACTATAGAAAGAGTGATAGTGGAATGCTGATTTTTTGATGAGTGAAGCTTCATTGTAAAGTCCTTTTCCTGACCTGAATATACAGCGTGTTTATCAGCCTTTTGGTGCTTGGGGCTGGGCATCAGGGTGGTCTCTTAGAGAATTTTGAGAGTCTTTGTGCTGCAGTTGTTACATCCTATTCTAGAAATGTTTACCAGCAATCTTATAATAATAATAATAATAATAATACTTTGCTATTATTATTAATATTATTACTATTATTTTAATTGTTAGGGCATGGTGCTCATTCCGCAGGGCTTTGTGTGCCCAGTTTCCAGATGAATCAAAGGTTCCTTTTTTATTTGGTACTGTTTTGTAGCGATTCAGCTTACATTTTTAAACATCAACACCTGTTCCATGACAGCTTCCTTGCTCCTTTCCCCATTGCTGCCACAAGTAATTTATTTATTGAGCTTTTATTGTATTTCAGAGCTGAACTTACCTTTGAAAACCGGTCAGAGAGGACCTGAATAAATCAATAGTTCACTCAGCAGCACCATTAATGCGCTTAATAAAACAAACTCTATAAATTTGTCGCAGGCCTGGCAAGTGGTCCCAAAACCTTTTAAATCCAAAGCACCACTTTTCTTCCCCACACCCCTCCTGCCACACTGGGCACGTTTGCTGGCTCTGCAGCAGGGTGGCTACGAGGCAGGTTGTAGTTCTTCGTCGTATGGCAACTACACAAAGCCTCAGGTCTGTTGCCCAGATGGCAGCATCCTGTAAAACCTGCCAAGTTCACGTCTTTCGAGCCATTTATAGTCTTTAATTGAAGCATTGAAATGAACTAAGTCATAACTTAAAGAAAAGGCCCATTTTTTCAGTTTTCTTTGGTTTTAATAGGTCTCATTCATACACAAATATTGCACTCTTTTTATGCCACAGATGACAACAGACACTGTCCTTGTGGCCTGTCCCAATGCCTGATCACCCGTTCTGTGAAGAAATTGTTCCTAATCTCCAGTCTGATCCTCCCCTGGTGCAGCCTGAGGCTGTTTCCTCTTGTCCTATCACTTGTTACTTGGGAGCAGAGCCCAGCCACCTCCTTTCTTCATCCTCCTTTCAGATAGCTGTACAGAACAGTAAGATCTGCCCCTTAATTTTGCCTTACTTACAAGATGTGCATCATCTCTTTGTGCTAAAGAAGATGCTGTAGCTAAAGAGGGTTGTCTGTGGGGTTGATACGAGCCTATAGAAATGCATGTAAAGGCTGCCTGGGATTTCAGCTTGAACAGGGAGAGGTTTGCATGAGCAGTTCATGTCTCCCAGCCCAAGCAGAACCCTAACTGGCAATTGAAGATCATGAAGAATACCTTGTGTATTTCAAGGCAATAATACAACCTCTGTGGTTGCTCTTCCTTGCCATGCTGAAGTGCTGTCTTTTGCCACTCCAAACTCTCCCTGTGGCTCATATTCAACTTCCAGTCAATGATCAAGGATGGTCTGTAAGTGGCAGGTCCCTTTGTGAAGCCCTGTGTGCCGTGAGGAGGCTGAAGTTGTACCTTGCCTCTCTAGTGTTGGTGCCTGTTTTGGAGGTGCTTCCATGCAGTTCTTTGCAGGGCTTTGCATGCTCTTGCAGAGCAGTGTAAAAGCCGTCTTTCCACCAGTCCTTTCTCTGCCCATGGCAGGAAGATTGGAACTAGATGATCTTTAAGGTCTGTTCCAACCCAAACCATTCCATGGTTCCATGAAAATCTCAGGTGTAGACAAACAAAGACATTACTAAAAGAAAACTTGGACTGTAGCTATGCAGCAGAGAGACTGCAGAGCTCCCCTCAAGGCCGCTTGTACCTGAATGGCTCTAGTGTTATCTCTTTCCTCAGTTCCGTTTAGAGTTTTATGTCTTTCCACTGAAGAGCCAGCTGATCATAACCAAAAGGATTTTACTTTACTTTTCCAATAGGGTTATTGTTTTCCTTGAAGAAAATAACTGAGACCCACAGGATTTTCCAGCTGGAAAATCAGACCTGTCAGCTGGAAATTCTGAGTAGATCTCAGTAGACACCTGTATAATGCTCTGGATGTATTTTGTGGCTGGAAAGGAGCAGGAGGGTGCAAGGAAAATGGAGGGGACAGGAGAAGAGCTTCAGGAGCCTATTATAGCCATAGCTTGTGTGGACTTTCCCCTTTTCTGCCTGTTCATCTACCTGTTTTCTCACTCTCTTCCAGTAGGTATTGTTGCTTATCCACTATATGTGGAGGGTGATGTTTTCATAGAAAGCAAACACAGATATGAAAATGTGTGGGGTTTTTCTCTGTGGTAGCCCATAGTTACGATGGACTTTGTTGTTGTTAATTGAGTATGAAATAAAAGTGTGTTTCAGAAGTCCATTGGTATCTACTAAACGTATTTCAGATCTAGTTGAGTTCTTCTCTTCAAGTCTGATGAAAAATAGCACAAGAATTCTGTAAAGATTATCAGAGCACAATCCAAGCTATGTAAAATCTGCCCAACTGCTCATGTTGGCCCTGAACATTATAGACACCAAATGTGTTGCCTGCTTTATTAAAGTTCCCAGAGATATTTAGGTGAATCTGGGGCTTTCCTTTAGTGGTGGTGCAGGTAAAGGATGCAAAAATTCAGCTTTGCTAGTTTTACCTGTGTGTGATTGAGGGCTTTCTATTAGTTCCAGTACTTGTTTGAATCTGAAATGTGAAGAGAATTTGGGGACTGAAACTGAAGGAAATATTTGTACAGCCTGCTGTGACCTGAAATCCCTAAGCTTTGCACAGCTGTAGAAGGAAATCCATTTTGGAGTTCATTATGTTCAGACATGAATATAAAACACAGCCTCTTCAGTGCGTGTCCCAGGAATAAAGAATTAGGTATTTAGGGAATGCATTCCCAGCAAATATTATTTATACCTTAATTCATCAAAGAAGAGAAACTAAATTACAAGTCTGGGCTGAGATTTTTTCTCAGGTTATAAGTTGATGACGTTTTAGTAACACGGCATGGAGGGCAGAGAGGCAGTTTCCCCAGGTCCATGCACTGGTGGCAGTGGAAGGGCTGAGTCTCATCCTATGCCTGGTACCCTGAATCTCTGGATGCAGCCGGGGCCTCTCTCTGCAATTTGTCCTCATCCACACCCAGGACAAAACTGAAAGAGCTGGATAACAGGTTATGAAATAATTATAAAACATTGTGAATTATAGCAGAGTCAGCATGGGGCTGGAGATTAGCGGTGATGCCAAGACCTAAACCAACTGGACTAATCTAGAATGAAAATCCTCCTTTAACTTGTTATTCCCATGGCTTAAAAATACACTTTCTCACTGTTGAGTCTTTGGTGTTGGTGGTCGCTTTGCATCCTGTTGTTAGCACCTGGAGCCAAGCTGAACAAATCCAGTTCTTGGCACGTAGGAGCTAATGCTTCACATCAATATATTGTTGCCAAATTACAGGGAAAGCATTCTCTTGCCAGGTCACTAGAAATTAGATTAATTGTCACACAGGAACCACAGGGATGGAGGAAAAATCAGTGCTGTGCCTCCAAATATCACTGTATACCCTGATTGTACAACAGGAAAGGTAGCCTGAAATAGAAGCACTGGGCAGCATGCATAGAAGTATGTCCATGGTGTTCAAAGCTCCTTGATGGCGGGATTCAGTATGGAAGTGATGAATGTGTTGGTACCAGTGACCACAGGGGCCATAGAGCAGGATTGTGAAAAGGAGTGTGATTGACAAAAGTAGATATTAATCAAGTTTCCCACTATTAGTGTTCACTCACAAGGTAAATTGCATCTGAGCTGTCCTTGCTGGGACTCAACATACAAAATTAAGCATTTCTGTGTCTCACAGCACCATTTTGAGTTACGTTTTCTTTCTCTGAAACAAGTTTTGCTTATAGAGCACAGACTGAAAAGGCTTCAGCTCCAGCCGCTTTGAGGAGGCCAAAGATGAAGCCAGACCAAGGTCTTCGTGAAAGTACAGAGCTGTGTTGTGCCCAGCCCTCACTGGGGGCCACTACAGTAGAAATGGCCTCACACCTCTTGTTTTCCATGGTACCATGCTCTGCAGAGACCAACATCATTTTCTAGCAGGTCTGAAGTTCTCCATGTGGCTTGTCCAAACACCCCAAGCCTCTGCTTCCCTACACAGCGTAAAGGGCATTCAGCTTGGCTGCCTAAGCAAACCTTCACCATTGAGGTACAGAAACACGGTATGGGATACTTGGAATACTTGTGTCTTTCTGCTCTCTGCTTTCATATGTATAATGTTTCTTTTTGGCCTATAGCCTCTAGGCAGTTCTTACCAGAGGCAGTTAATGCAGGTTGAACAGACGAACTTCTCTGTTGCAGAGTATACTCTCAAGTGGATGTGGATTTTTCACCAGCGTTGACCATTTCTTGCGTGCTACAAGTGGGGTTTTCAGGTGTGTTCAACTTCACTGCCCTGAGCTTTCCTATTGATTTTACCAGGAGTGAGTTAGGTTAAGTCCAAGTGCTGCCCTGCAGGGTCTTCACCAAGACAGGGTGGAGAGGCCAAGGCATATACCTTACTGAGCATGCTGAGATGGGAGGCAGGAGGCTCTTCTCCACCCTGTTGTTCATTCACCTGTTTGAAAACAGAGGCAAGTCCTTGGTTTGCTGACTGAAATACTGCAAAGGCTTACTTTACTATTGAATAGTGTTTTGAGGTAGAAAGTGTACTAACATAGCATGTGGCATGCGTTCCAGTTTTATAGCACGGGGTATGTCCACCCAAGCAACATCAACCTGGCATAGAAGGAGCAAGTGAAGAATAAATTGCAAATAACCAGTAATGGATTTAGATACACATACCTTAGCTGTAGTCACACACAGCATGGAAGCAGGTGTTTCATGTGTATTCCCACAAAGAAAACCTCCAAAGGAGTAATGCCAGCTCACAGCAAACAGAAAAAGGGATATTAAAGCTGTTGAGAGAGAGAAGTGCTTGGAACAGAGATAAATATTCATAACTATTTGCATCCCTCCTGTGTGATGTCTGGCCATACTCTCATATGTTGTTCTTCCCCCACATTGAGCTTGAGATTAGCTTAAGTAAGAACTTGAACATTTAGCTTGCACAAGTCTTGCCTCAAACAGTGAAATAAAAACCTGTCTTTAGGTAGATGTAAGTGTTTTGGAGAAGTCTTCATGCATCGTGACAGAGTAGTGTAACTGTTTTGAGGGCATGAAGGAACACAAAGCTTTGGATGAAAGCTCCGGTCCCAAGCCCACAGGAGCAATCCAGTCACTACTTGTGCTTTGTATGAGGAAGCTAATGGGACAAAGTATTTCAAATAGGATTTATTTATTTATTAGATGTGCTTACAGTGTGGACTGCTTGAGAACACAGGCTTCGTTTTACCTGTGTGTACCTTGAAAGAAATCAAACTCCTTTCTGTTGACTTTGGCCACAAGCAGTATCTGTGGAGCAATCTCAGTCATTCCTGGTGCAGCTGTGGAAAATCCCTCAAGGTTAGCAACTTTCAGATGCAGAGTTACTTAAGTGCTGCAGGATGCCTTTGAAATAGCAAATGGTTGTCCAAAAGCAGCTGGCATACGGGTATAATATTAGAGTTGAGATGGGAAGAGAGGTGGATCCTTCAAAGAGGACCATTATATTCTTCTCTGTTTTCTGCAGAGAATTCTTCCTGTTCTATAAAAAGCCAGAAAGACTGGTGTGTAACATAAACCTGCAATAGAACAGAGCCTTCAAAGACACCTTGGTTCTGCTAGTAAATTCATGGCTGTCTGTGAGAGTAGCTGAGAACGTTGTTCAGCAGTTAGTATCAGCACATGCTTATCCTTTTTTGACATCAGTCTCTGGTGCAGGAAGCTATTGAAGCACATGCCTGGTCTCCAGTACATGAAAAGTCCCATTGATTTCAGGCTGCAGTATAAAACTAGTAACTATCATAATTATTACAATGCATTCCTGAGTCCTAGATGTTCAGTGATTGATTACCTAATGTGCCCAACTGTATTTTATCACACAGGCAGCTTCCTTCTTGCAAAGAAGGCACAATAGCTGATCTATTGCCTATAATTGTAACTCTAATTTCTTCCTCAAAGCTTTCCTTAGGTCTCGTTATTTTAAGGTCTAGCTCTTGCATCCTATGGAAAGCAGTCTACAAACTACCATCTGTGTGGATAAAATCACATGTCTTTTCCACTTCCCATAGATTTCCTCTAAATCTTCAATGTGTGTGAAGTACTAAGACAGGCTTAAATTCAGTCCTCGTTTCCTTCATGAGGATGGAAGCACTCCCATGCCTCCTGCACAACAGATGATGTTTCTGCATTGTTGGAGGACGTGCATAATGAAAGCACATTGCAGTTTCAAACAGGGGTGTATTTGTGGCTGAATACTTCTCTTAGCTGCAGTGCAGAAAATGCATGTGCGGTAGACATTGGCAAGCAAGTTGAAAACTTCATAATTAACTGGCTGTCAGAAATTTGGAAGCAAAACACAGGAGGTGGTTGGGAAATCAAAGTCTGATGTGTTTTTAATCACAAAACACAAGGAAATTCTAAAGCTTTATGAGTAATAAATCCATATTGTTGGTACCAAACGGCTCCCTTCACAGGCCTTTAATGTAACACCTGCGCTTCCTCCCCGTGAGTAACGACCCACTTTTTTGACTGCCCGAGGAGCAGTGCAAGAGTAGGTTTGCAGGCTCAGGAGAACAAAGCCAGGTTCCCAGACTGAGCCCTGACTGCACTTTAGGATTCCATTTACAGTCTGTTTGGTTTGTAATTCAAATCGCTCCAGACCAGAGTTAATGTTTAGACCACAGCCACCTGAAACTTGCTTCAGGGCTGAAGCCCAGCCAGATTGCAAATGGAGGAAACACTTGAGGTTTGCTAAATACAGTTAATAGGGGATTAGAGGCTGTGTTTTTTATGGTAGCACAGGGAGGTCTGTAATAGAAAAAATATTATAATGCAAATATACAACTTCAGCTGTGCTAAGCAGGATGCAAGTGATTGCACTCTAGCCGTCAAATAGTTGCTCTTCTTTCATTAGGCAATGGGAGAATGAGAGGAAGAAGATAACAGGGCTCTGCTGTCATTTTTGATGAGGGATGGTCTATTACAGCCAGAAGGTGAGAAATGACCCAACGGCCAGGTGACTGGAGGCTGAGTTGTAAGACTCCGGAGGTTATACCTGTCTTTGTTGCGTGCACAAAGACTCAGGTTAGCCTTTGTTTTTTTGCTGTCCATTTGCTTTTCTAACAGCCGCATCCATTTAGCTCCTTGGGACTCCTTCACTCTGTGTGGTGTACAATGCTTCATGTGAGGTGCGGGTGTACCCGTCATATGGATATTTACTACTTCCCTATAAATCACAGAGCTGCGAAACAGAGAGCTGGAAGGAAGCTTGGAGGTCGTCGAGCTGGATGAAACAGGATCAAGTGCAGCTAAGCCATGCCTACTAGGCGTTTATCTTAACATTTTCTTTAAAACTCTGGCAAAGGAAATTCCACATTTCTGGGTTGCCTCTTCAAGTGGTATTTATCTAAACCTTGTCTGCATAATTTCAGTGAAGGAGATTCCACACTCCTGGGTTGCCTGTTCCAGTATTAAACCACTGAAATGTTTTTCTAATATCTGACCTAAGTTGTCTTTGCTTAGAGCTTATGCTGATTCCTCCTCTTTCCTCTCCCGCTGTCTATGAAGAACGATCAATCATTCCTCTCTTCTTTAGTCCCTATGCACTGGAAGACTCTTTGTCATACGCATTCCTCAGTTTCCTCTCCTCCAGACTAAACAACACCCAAGTCTTTATCCTCCCTCAAATGGCAGATTCAGAGCTGCAGCTGGCCATTAGAGTGATCTCTGTGTTGCCAAAAATGTGTGTAGCCCTTAGTTGTTTCTCCAGATCCAGGAGGATTTACCCTTCTGGAACTCTTTGCAAATTTAATCCTAAGATTAAGAGGTTCAAAAGCAGTTGTGAATGTAGGAGAGACCTCCCGGTTGATATGGTTAGAAAAGGAACATTAGAAGTCTGGGCAATTCCACTGGGTTTAGGGCTTACCCATGAGTGGGAAAGTGTGTGTGTATGCAAGCAGGTTTTAATGTGACAAAACTAGATTGTAAAGGATGAGTTTCCCTTTAAAAAAGTGCTTTCCTGGAAGGAACATGGACAGGGAAGAGCTGTGGAGGAAAGCCAAGGGCTGGCAGGGATCAGAGGGGATGCTGTGAGGACCACCTTGGAGACTTGCACTTGCTCTGAAAAGCCCTTGTCTGCCGCAGTTCCCAGCAACCAGAACTGCAGGAGTAGGAAAGCCTTCATGGGGTTTTGGTTTTGCTCCCTTCCTCTGTCTGCCTTGCTTTGCCACTCAGTTTGTTATTTTCTGCTCCTGTGCAATTAAAAACATCCCAGAAACTGAAAAGAACCCAAATTTCAACAAATCCGTACCTCAAGGGTATTTGTTTCCACTTTTTTGCTTTTAGGGAAAAGAAGGACTGTAAATCTCAGATATGGGTCTCACGATCCCAGTCTTTTTGTTAGAAAAAGGAAATTGGGAAAATTACTAGAAAAAGGAAGACATAATTGGGAAAAAAGGCCAACCAAAACCCACTCAGATTTTAAAGGACTCCCCCAAACCTACACCAGACTGCCAAAGATGAAGTGCTGGTTGGGGTTTTTTCCCCTCTGATGAAAGTCATGTTGCCTCAAAAGAGTTTCTTTTATCAGAAACCACATTTTGCTTTGGGAAAAGTGATTTGGTCAGAGAAGTTTTATTCAGAGAAGGCCATAGAGAGTTTCTGAGCCTCTTCCTTTGGAAACTGCAGGCAGGTAGCACGTAGCATTGCAAGAGAAGTGGGGCAGGAGCTTGGCTCTGTGAGCCTGTCCTGGTGGGACAGGCTGGCACTGCATCCCTGCTTGTGGCAGAAGCAGGAAGCAGGGGTGGCTGTTGTGCACCTGCAGCTGACTCAGTGTATCTCCTGCTCAGTGCAGCAGCTCTTGTGGCCAACAGATTTTACAGGGCAATGGTTTGGCAAGGTTCTTATTCTGTCTTTAAACCCGAGACAGGAAATAGGCAAAGCAAAATGCAGACGATCATCTTTGGTATCCACAGGGAACATTCTTTCCTTCTGCCCAGTGCTAGGGGTGTTGGCATGACAGAGAAGATGATATTGCTGTCCCCTCAATCAGCTTTTGAAGAAATTTGAGTGGTAGGTATGATTTTGTATGCAGTTTTAGCATGGTCCCAGTTCTTCATACTGCTTTCCATAGCAGTGTGCTAACTTAAAAGTGTGGCCAGACTAAAATACTGGCTCTGCAGGATCTTGTGACTGACCCACCTTATCCATAAAACAGTGAGAAAACCAAAATCTATCTAAAGAAAAAGACAAGATTCAGCACTTACCACCCCACTACTCTACGCAATACTTAAACCCCTTCATTCTCTCTAGAGGAGGACAGCAGTAAATCACAGCCAGTGCCTTACTCATCCTAGTACTAAATAACAAGCTCCTTCAGTGGTTAGAGCAAACCTCTAAGTATAGTTATTCTCCAGCTAATGCCAGTTGAGGTGATTCATCCACCTGGAACACTGTTTTGAGCTGGGTTTGTGCAGTGCAAGTTTATAGCTCTGTCTTCAAGCAGGGTTAACAAGCCAACTCTGTTCTATCCTGATACAGTTGCATTATATATCAGAACTGATTACTGCTTGTATTGCAGACATCTGTCCTGTGCTTTAGTTCACAGTGGAGAACTGGCTGGAAGCATATACTGTCAGAAACATCCACCTGTGGAATTATAGACTCACAGACTGGTTTGGGTTGGAAGGAACCTTAAAGCTCATCCAGTTCCAACCCCCTGGCATGGGCAGGGACACCTTCCATAGAGCAGCTTGCTCCAAGCCCTGTCCAACCTAACATTGCTTCATCTTCGTGTCTCTGATACCTGTAAGGTACTTGTGACTTGTCACCTGTGAATGGATGATCTCCATTCTTCCAAAGACTTCTGAATACCTGAACCTAACCTGGCAGATGTAGCTCAAAAAGGATGTCTCCCCTGCTGTGTGTAAAATATATAGTAGATTCCTGACATCCCTTTAAAGAGAAACTCCTATCTATGATACTGACACTGAAGTGATTGCTTTACACCATGGTAAAGATCAAGACAGGAGCATTCCTAAAATCTGGCTTGTGGAGTGTCTTAGGATTCAAACAGCTTGTTGCTCTGCTGATATTCATGCCTTCCTTCACTGCTTGCAAACAGGATTTAAATCAAAAATGCAGGCACACAGTAAGCATTACTGATGGCAGTGAATTCAGGATTCCTCAGGGACCAGTACAATTGTCCACTTTGGCCTTGTGGTGTAGAACAAGCCCAAGCATTTGACCTTGCTATTTTTGTGTTATTCCCTACCCATGAACTCTCAATGACACTGATCAGTGACTGAGCCATAAGCACATCTTTTAGAAAGGCATCCAATCTTGATTTGAGATTCCAAGTGATGATAGAGTTACAGCACCCAGGAGAAGTTACTCTCATTTGTATAGGTATTTCCTACTTGAACATCATGAGCTTCAGCTTTCAGTCAGGAGTTCTGCATGTCCTATCTGCTACATGACACCGTGCACTGACAGTACTTCTCTTCCCTGATCTAGATCTTACAGAATGGAAAGAAAAGAATTGGCATTCTTCTTAGGAAAATATTGTAATGAAGTCTAAATGTTTCAGAAAAAAAATCACTGTTGATAGTGGAGTTTTGGTTTGAATTGTCTTCCACAATATTTGTTTAATTACACATGGTAAAACATGCCTGACATTTCAAAGAGAAGTTACATGCCCTCAAATGTCTTCATTTGAGAAAGCTGTACTGAGAAATTAGAGAAAGAGAAATTGTTCCCTTTTACAACATTCTGAAACAAAGACGTATCTTTGCTATCTTTTAGCTGTGCTGAAGTCCTTCCAATTTTAGGCACATTCAAACTGGTTATTAGACTGTAAAGACCTTGTGCAAAAGGATTAGCATAGTAAACCAATGCTTATATATAATGCTTTCTTCTATAAAAAGAGATTATTTCTTTGTGTCATATCAACATTGGTGACTTGCGTGGGTTGAAATGATGTAGAAAAGCCTCCACAGTTTCAAAGTTCTAGAATTAATGAACAAGTTGCCATCCTCCTTAATAGTGATTTTATTATTCACTGTGAGGGTGGTGAGGCACTGGCACAGGCTGCCCAAAGAAGTGGTAAATGCCCTTTTCCTGGCAGTGTCCAAGGCCAGGTTGAGCAGAGCCTTGGGTGACATGGTCTAGTGTGAGGCATCCCTGCTTATGTCAGGGGGTTGGAACTGGATGATCATAAGGTCCTTTCCAACCCAAACCATTCTGTGATTCTATTCTATGGAGGTTCTGTACTCACTTAGAGCACCCTCATCATACTTCTCTATCTATAACCATCCTCCAGATTTTTCTTCCTGAAAGCAGCCACTGAAACCTGAAAGGTTTCATCCATGAGATGAAGTAAAGCCCCAAATTCATATGCTGAGAAAGCAGACAGTTGAGTAGAAAGTGGGTGTTTGTAAAATACAGATGCAAAACCCAGACATTTTCCTGGTTTGTTCTGCTGTTGGATATTCAGAAATTACCTTTCTAGCCATTTCCTTGCCCATTATTCTTCATAAAGATTTTACTGGGTTATGGACTGTTTTCTTTGGGCCAAGCAAAAGGTGCTAAGCTGTTTCCTCTGGAATGTAAAGATTCCTTTTTTCGTCAGGGTAGGTATGTTATTCTGCACCGAGTGGGAAGTCTGATGGAGAAAAGCTTACAAATAATTAATTCAAGGAAAGGGAAAATATTGTTTACTCTTTGATTGACTCCTGGGAAAGGGAAGGCAAAAATAAATCAAAACATTCCACTCCGAGTTCCAGCTTTTATGGATTTCCCATTGGTAATGTTTCACTTACTATGGGTAAGGACTTTGTGTAATGAAGTAGGTTAATATACATAGGAAAGCATTTAGGCTGACAAGGTTTGCTTGATCCTGGACCAGCAAACACAAGGGTTTCTGTTTAAGTCATCTGTGCCAGCCCCCCTTTTAGACTGTCTCTTTCACTTCCACTGCAACAGCCTCATTCAAGCTGTACCTGCCAACTTGGGGCTGAAAAAAAGAGTATATTTTTAATTTGCCTGAGATCACAAAGTTTAGCATTAAACCACAAAAAGGAGAAACTTCGTGGCTGCTGCTGCTCTTTACTTCTCCCATGTTACCAGAGCTGGAGCCAAGCCTGCTGCTAGATGTTGCCCTACCATCCACTACACTGTTGATGCACAGCGACTTACCTGACTTGAATATTCCTCTCCTCTGACCACCTTCTCTGATGCACTGCTTTTCTCCTGTAAGGAGAGGAATGAAGGAGTCAAAAGAAGCAGAGCTGGTTCTTCCTGGCAGGTGCATGCTCCACTGTCCAGAATCCCTCTAGCACTGGTGTCTACTGAATTCCTTGTGTTCGTATTCCAAACAAAACCACTGCAGTTGTCTTCAGCTGTTGCCTCTGTTGGAGGTCCTTGTAGAGAAGCCAAGGGCTGGGGTGAATATAGCCTTGTAGTTGAGAAATAGATTGGGGTTTTTAGGCTCTTTTTCTGCCTGTGCCATTAAATCCCTATGTGCATTGTGTTTATAAAATATTAGGAATCCAAATGTAAAATATTTGTTTAAATAAAAGCACATGTAAATAATACAGGTGTTCTATGAAAAGAAGAGAGTTGAAAGAGCTCAGGACATCTTCCTCCTAATACTGAGGCGTACACATTAAATTTGAGGTTCACCAGGGAAAACTGGAGGAAGACACAAGTCAGTCCATGTTATGAAACCTTGAGGATGCCATGGCCATGTTTTCTGTAGGGAGAAGTTGAAATTAATGCTGAGGATCCAAATCCAACCACTCTTTGGTGTTGAGGTTGCTAATTCTGATGCTGAAAACATCTTAACTCAGCACAAGAGGCTATGGTGGGATCCCTTTCCCTGTCAGATCAGGATTCCTTTGAGTCCTTCCTTTTCCTTTTGTCTCCTTCAACTGTATTTGTGCAATGAAAGCATTTTTTTTTCTGGGAATCACTACCAGAAACACTTCTTTGTATCCTTCCAAGGCTTGCTCACCTGTATTATTTTGTAAGCAAAGTTTCAGATACATTGAGTTATCCCTAAGGTGATCCTGCCCCTCTACTCTGCTCTCGTGAGACCTCACCTGGAGCATTGGGTGCAGTTCTGGTGTCCTCAACATCAAAAGGACATGGAGCTGTTGGAATAAGTCCAGAGGAGGCCACGAGGATGATCAGGGACTGGAGCATCTCCCATACGAAGACAGGCTGGGAAAGTTGGGGCTGTTCAGCCTGGGGAAGAGAAGGCTGCGTGGAGACCTCAGAGCAACCTTCCAGTATGTGAAGGGGGCATATAGGGATGCTGGGGAGGGACTCTTCATTAGGGACTGTAGTGACAGGACAAGGGGGAACGGGTTCAAACTTAAACAGGGGAGGTTTAGATTGGATGTAAGGAAGAAATTCTTTCCTGTGAGGGTGCTGAGGCACTGGAATGGGTTGGCCAGGGAGGCTGTGAGTGCTCCATCCCTGGCGGTGTTCAAGGCCAGGCAGGACAGAGCCTTGGGTGCCATGGTTTAGTGTGGGGTGTTCCTGCTTATGGCAGGGGGGTTGGAACTGGATGATCTTAAGGTCCTTTCCAACCCTAACTGTTCTATGATTCTAAGGATTTCACAACCAACAGGGAAGTGATTTCCCTTCACCCCTTTATGTTGGGTTCTTTAAGGTAAAATTACTTGTGGGAAAATTGGTCTCAGTATTCCTTTTGAATTCAGTTTGCTTTGGCAATATTCTCTTCTGGATCACTGATGTTTGAGGACAGATGTACACAGCGTAGTTTGCTGCTGCCTCTTCCAGCATGATGAAATGTGGCACATGTCAGCAAATGGGTAACAGGGCTGTAAGATCCCTGAGATGGGCACTGCCATTTTATTCTGTATTCATTTGGTGGCTAACACCATGGGTGTCTGGTCTGTGAAAAGGGCTCCAAGGCATCACTTTGATATTCATTTAGGCAGAAGCTCTTCCCTGTGAGGGTGCTGAGGCGCTGGCACAGGGTGCCCAGAGAAGCTGTGGCTGCCCCATCCCTGGCAGTGTTCAAGGCCAGGCTGGACACAGGGGCTTGGAGCAAGCTGCTCCAGTGGAAGGGGTCCCTGCCCGTGGCAGGGGTTGGAACTGGATGAGCTTTAAGGTCCCTTCCAACCCAGTCCATTCTATGATTTTATATATTGTGCTTAAAATACAAGAACCTTTATTTAACCTGAAGCTTTTCAGAGACAGTATGTTCTTCAAGAAGAAGAATCCAATTTTTTCCAGCAAAGGTTTGCAGAAGTTAGTTCTTACACAGCCTGTGGTCCAGCATGGTGCTATCAGATCACTTTGTGTATTCTCCAGGACACTTCTAATCTTCTCCCAGTATCGAGAGCCATCTAGCATCATTTCACACGCTCTCCTTTGAACCTGCAGCACAGAAAATTAAAGTGTAAATATGCATGTGAACCACCCAAAAGTCATAATAAGATTATATGAATGCCTGCAACCACACTGCAGGAACAATGGGGTTGCACAATCCCTCTGCTCCAGCGCTGCTGAATTTTAATGAGGGATAGTCAGTACATGCTGATACTCCTATAGCTACCCTGGAGCCAGAACAGTGGTTTAAGATGCCAGCGACACAGTGTGTAGGTGAGTCTTAGCTGTATCGTGCCTTGGAGAGTAGAGCATGATATAGCAAGCTAGAAAAAATGGCAGGGAAATAAGCTGATTAAATTGGAGTGAGAAATGGGACTGGAAGGAGAAAGGATTGCTTGTAATTGCTAATCACCTGTGCTGCTTTCATCGGCTGTTCAGCTCCTGTTTCATTGGCTGTTTGAGAGAATCTGATACTGTACGCTGGTAGGAATAACAGAAATAACCCAAATAAAGAACATATGCTGTCATGAATTGAAAATCTTATGCTGCAGGGTTTGAAGCAATCTTTTAAATATCAGGGATTAAGAGGGGAATATAGTGGTGTTGCCTCCCTCCCATGCCAGAGTTTCTTTTCATCTTCTCTCTATTACCAGTGCTAACCCAGGTACAGCTGGGAGCCACTTGGGAAAGCATTTACAGTAGGTGTACCTCTCAAAACACTTACTTTTCAGATAAGAAGATAGCCCTCTTGTTTGCAGCTCATCTAAGACTAAGCATTGCCTGGGGCCAGTTTAATTTCAAGTGGGTTGGCCGTGTTCCTGTTGCACGCCATGGGGTCCGCATCTCCTCTGGGCCCCTATAGGCTCTTACACATGTTTATAAGAATGTGCATGTGTTCCCCAGTGCAGAACGTTTAGAATAATGTGAAAGGTGTGTTGGGACCTGGGAGGGTGTGTTTGTGTAGCGTGATGCCAAGGAGAAGTATGATACAGCCTGGGATGTGGGAGGAGGTTGTCCTGGGACGTGGAGGACAGCGGGGGTCAGACCTGCCCCATTCATGCCTTAGGGAGAGATCTTCAGTATGAGCCCTCACAAAGAGCCAGGGCAGGGATTCACCTTCTGGGGAACCTGTTGATTCATTACAAAGGAAGGTTTGGGCCATTGAGTAATACAGATAATTGTGTGTTGTAAGTCTGCTTATTGTTGGAAACTATCTTACTGTGAGTTTGTGTTTGGGCTTACAGGCTGTTTCATAGTGCAGAGAAGGAAGTCCTTTCTTCTTCCATCTCACCAAGCTCCTTGTGAGCAGCTCCAAGACAGAGATGTGGCCAACAGTAAGGCTCCTTTAACTCTCTCAGTTACAGGGCAGTTTCTCACACCATCGTCATTAGGGTACAATATTTTGCTTGGGATAACAGCTCAGTTTTCCATAGGAATTTTGTTTTGCTAATACCAGGTTATGACATCTCACTGAAGCTGCATGTTCTTCCTTGATTGCATCCTCTCTAGAAGACAAAAGGTTTAATTTCCTGAGGCAAGCTTGGTTTCTTTTATTATCAGGTTCTTTATACTGAATCTCGTCACACTGTTATTATAGTATCAAACCAGAATATGGTTCTGTAGCCCAGGAGGTATGTAGCCATACTCACCTTTCCTTCCCCAGTTGTTTTAACTGAAACAACAGAAGTATGTAGGAACCACCCTGGTCAGTTGTCCTAAGCCAAGTAAAGCACAAAATGTTAGAGTGAAAGTTCCTGCCCTAAACCTCTATGCAGGACTAAGAGAAGGTCATCTACTCACAATCTGGTCTGCCTTCTACTGTAGGGCTTCATAGTCTTGACCAGGGGTTGCTGTGCTCTGTTAACCAAAAACTGAGAAAAAAGGTATTTCTCATCCCAGAGATGCTACCTACAATGTGATTTATGGAACAGGTTACACAATGGTGAGATGTCCTCTGCTGATAACGCCAGCCCAGTAACTGTGTGAACATTTTTCAAACATGAAGCAATTGGGTCAATGTCTCTTTGGTTTTCCATGAATTAGACAGGACAAACAGTTCCTTAAGTCATCCAGCCCAAGTTTGCCATCCCTTTAGGTTTATTCCACTAACTAACAAAGTGTCAGCCCTTTTCTAGATCCTAAAGCCAGTTTTAAATCTGGTGTAAAGTGTTAGAACTACTTTATCCTTTCTACAAGACTATTAAATAGCTTTATGAGGTTGTGTGAAGGTGGTTTCTTTTAATTGACCTTGAAAGGAAAAACATTTTGTGGACCTGATGTTTGTGCACAGGAGCAACAAAATGAGCTCCACGAATCGGTCAATATGTGCATCTGGCTTTCCTTGGGTTTAGATGCTGCCATTCTGAAACACATCTTACTATTGAGAAAAGAAGGGGAAAATCTGGTATAAGTACAGCCACGCCTCTAAATTGATTATTCTTGCAGGATTTGCTCACGCTACTTTGTGTTATAAAATGCAATGGGAGCCATTCCAACTCAAGCACATCACTCCAGCATCAAGCAGCCCATGATGTCACGAGGAATTCCTTGTCGTAAGGGATGTCCCCCGAGGAGAGTGTTTGCTTTGCTGGAAAAGGGCCATCCTCCCACACAGACCATCTCCACCCAGCTATTCCATCCAAATAACCAAACCAAAGGGAGTGCTTTGACTAATCGAGTGAGTAGGAGTGATGCCATGACAATACAATAGTGTGTCTGCTGCAGACTGTTCTTGATCTGCATTTGATGGTTTGCAGTCCTACCCATCTGTAGCCAAAGGCAAGAAGTGATAACCTGTCATGTTACATAAAAACACCTTCGGAAAAAAGTGGAGTAATGCAAGATTGAGTATGTTCTCTGGGTCTGTTCTTCCCAAGCAATCCTGAACTCATTCCACAAGTTGCTGGTTTCTCTTTTTATTGACAGGTTTCTTTCCAGATAGTTTCCATCTGAAAAAGGAAAGAATATGGCAATTTGAGTGAATAGAGGCACAGCCTATTGCAATTTGAAAACTATTACTAAAGAACTGAAGCATTAACACAGTGTCAGGCCCTCAACAAACGGTCAAGAAAGCAAAAGGGTAACTGGCATCGGTCACTTAGCAGTTGGACAAAGACTTTTGCTCAGTTGAGGCAGTAATGTTATCTTAGCTCACATCACATAGAACTGTAGAATCATAGAACAGTTAGGGTTGGAAAGGACCTTAAGATCATCCAGTATCAACCCCCTGCCATAAGCAGGGACACCCCACACTAAACCATGGCACCCAAGGCTTCATCCAACCTGGCCTTGAACACTGCCAGGGACGGAGCATTCACAACTTCCTTGGGCAACCCGTTCCAGTGCCTCACCACCCTCACAGGAAAGAACTTCTTCCTTATATCTAACCTGAACCTCCCGTTTAAGTTATCACTACATGGTTCATCTCTGTCATCTGTGTCTCTGTAGTGGTATGACACTCAAAGGTTGAGCTGGAAATAGCAGAGAATTTTGTCATCACACAACTCAAAAAGTTCCCCCTTTTGTTCAACACATCATTCTGTAGCTGGTTGTCAATCTTAAGTTACGCAATATAGTTAACCTTATAGTGAAATCTTGTTGGCTCTGTTTAAGCTTGTTTCATTAGGATGCTTTAGGAGGTTTTCCCATCATGTGTACATCATAGCCTCAGAGGGAGAGGGCTTTCCATTCTATAAATACAGACTGAAGAAGCCCGTGACAAATGGAGGATGAAATACTCCCACACCTTAAAACTACATCAAAGAGTCACACTCTTTTAGGTGAGGTGAACAGTAAGAGGGTCAAAGTGGAAAGCATGGAAAGTCTTGACTTCAGTCAGGGAAGTGGGAGCCAAGCTTCACCTAAAGGTAGATATTTGTAGGTGCAACTTGTTACTGAGCTCTCCCTCTGTTTTGGACTGAATCCACTTTACTAGCAAGCCTAAAAATGTCCATGTTTCTGAGTAGAGAGCATGGTGTAGTGTGGCAGCCTGAGGACCTCATTCTCCATGAGGATACCCTCAGCAGGCCTTTTCCCATCTGGTCCCACTGGGTTCAGAGATTTTCTCTAGTGAATCAATTGCAGAGAGGTTTCCTTTGGTCGTCTTTCCCACATTCCACAAGGTGCCTCATTGCTGCCATCCCATCAGAGCGGTGATGAAAGTGGAGACACACAAACCTGCACCACTGATGGTCCCATTTCTTCATAAGAGCTTGTATCCACCCCAGGTTGTCTCATGATGGCTGGCTGTACTGTAAAACTGCCTAGTGAGTCTTCATCTCCTTAGTGTCAGACCTGTAAAATACTCATTAATTATGATAGGAGGCATGGCTACTGAATTGATGCTGGCAGATGTGAATGAGCTCAACCCATCATTTGAACTCATTCCAATCTTATTTGTACATGGTATCACTATGTTAATGCCGCCTGCAATCCAAGCGAATCCCTGCTGAAAGACAAGATAGTTTAAGCACGGCACTGCATGGACATGACTTGCCAGCTCAGTCAGACATAGCTTGCATCTAGCCAATGCAGAGTATAAAGCTGAAGAGCTCTAATGATGGACAAAATAGGGATCTGTGTGCTCATATGCGTTTGGATGACATGTTAAGGTTTAGGACCCCTTGAACTACAGCTCTGGTGCCAGCTCATGGAAGCTTGTGAGACATCAGCTCATTTGTCTTTGCTTTGAAGTATCAGGTTTGTAATCCTTAGGTCTGAGAGGAGTGTGAAAATGCAAGTTACTCCTAACTGCTAGAGATACAAGGCAATTCCCACCTCCTGACTTGGTGAACTGGGTGGTTGTGCATAACTCCCCATGCGGCCATTCTGGCTCTACAACTCACACAGCGACTTTGGCTCTGACCTTCTCCAAATGGCCTGAGTTAAACCAAACCCCAGTCTTTCTGATGTAGTAAGAATTACCTTAGATCTCCAGCAAGATAGCTCTAGCAGTCTCAATTTACAGCTCAAGTTGTTCTGAGTTCTGTGAATGCCTCGTGTGTGCTTAGATAGTTTGTAAGCATAGCCATAGGTGTGGGATTGTCCTCTGCATGAGAAATGGGTGTTGGCTTCAAAATCCACTGTTCTTGGGGCCGTGCCAAGTGAATCCTAACGGAGTACCAGGTGTACGGGTGTGTGTATGAGCAAATGTATGTGCGTGCGTGTGTAGAGACTTAGAGCTGAAAATAGGGATGGGCAAAGAATGTGAATAACCGTTGAAAAGGAATTCTGCTTTGTTGAGAGTGAAACCTCACAAATGGATTGATTTCCATCAAAAGATTCTCGGAGAATAAAAAGATGATCAGTCAGGAGATGCACTGTTTTCTCCTTTTGAAAACTGGGGCCTTTTTTCTATACTCTAACATGCAATGCAGAGCTATGTTCAAATTCTTAGGTATCCCCACCATTCTTTCTTATACACCTCAGTGAAATGTATGTGACATCAAACCTGTTCTAGTGGTCCTCCTCCTCTTTGCAACAGCTTTGTAGAGGGAGAAAAGGGTCGCCTGTCTTTTCTTCCTGCAAGTGGAAAGGGGGAACAAGAGGCCAGCTTTGCTCCCGGGGAGAGCGAGGGGGCTTCACATGTCCTGCCTGCAGCAGCTAAGGGAGAGTGTGAATAACCCACTAGAGCAGTTGGCGATGGCACTTTGCTTCTGCCTGCGGAGGAGGCCTCTTCCCAATAGAGGGAGGCAAAAGATAGACATCGAGGAGCTATTGCTTCAGTGGGAAAGATGATGTGTGTGGGTGTACAGTAAGGGGACTTCACAAATAATTCCTTGGTGATTGTTCATTTCAAAGGGTCATTTCAGTTGCCCTCGGGGCACCTCCATGGAGGACTTAATTTCTAGTGAAGTTTGGAGAATGCAGGGTTTTGATTCCAATGCTTCTTTGTTTCTTGCTCAACGGCAAAAATCTTTTTCGCAACCTTCCCCTGGGGATTGCACTGTGTCTGAGACACTGGTTGTGTGCGCAGCCCATTTTGAAATGCAGCTTTTTGGTTTGAAACTGAAATTGGTCCAAGTAATAATATCTCCCCTTCAGCTTCCCATTTTTTAGGAGTGACCCACCTACTATTGAATAATAAAGCTTGATAACCAGAGTTTCTCAGATAACATGCAACAAGCTGCCAATATTGCTTTGGGACTAAATCAGGAAACCACTGGCTGGTGTTATGAAGGAGTTAGTTATCCACGTGGGATCACCTACCCCTGAAACCTTTTAAATAAGAATATGGGTTAGAGGTCACCTTCTTTTGAAGATGTTGGGAATTTGTAACAAAATGAGCATGTAGATTTAAAGAACAGAACACGAAACAAGTCAAGAAAAACTCATGTTTCAGTGCAGAGCAAATTAAAATCACACACTTATGTGAAATCCTCAATAAAGTAGGTTTATAGTGGAAACATTGACTGACCTTTAATAATAGAGCTGAGGCCAGCTCTGCTGTAACAACAGTTGGAAATAACAGGCAGTAGCATTACGAGGTTATGTAGGCTGGGGCAAGGTCTTTCCCTTCATCCAGCATGAATAGTCAAAGAGAAACTCCCTGAGCAGTTAACTGAATCTCATCTTTTTTCCATTAATTGGCCACAGCATAGTTCTGTGAAGCTGACAGAAATAACTGCTGTGGTCTTAGCCCAAGCCTAAGCCTTGCCAAAAGACATTTGGTTTCAAACCTCTCTGAATTACAATATAATTTCCTATATTGCTTACCTAAGAGACGGGGAAGTTGGCCATCCGTCTGCTTAGTGAAAGACTCCTAGGTTTATATGACATAGAATCATAGAATGGTTAGGGTTGGAAAGGACCTTATGGTCATCTATATAAAACTGTATTTCTCCTATCTGTGGGAAAACTAAGTCAGGATTTCCAACTAGGATGAGGATATGGGATGTAGATTGAGTTTAGACAGATTACAGTAATCCAGTTTTTAGATTGAGGGCCCTGGCTGCTGCTGCACTGCTCTCCTGGAGACTGAGCAGTTGGAAACAAAAAGATCCAGCTCTTGGACCCTCTTGCTCTACTGCACCCCTCCCCTTGCAGGTAGGCTCTTCTTTTCCTTTCTCACCAACATGTGGATGATGTGAGGCGGCAGAGACAAGCTATGGGGAAAACAGTGTGACGACACATAGGTCTCACGTGGTAGGGTAATTTGAACCTTCTATAGGAGCCCACAGTTCAGAACTTTGCTGTATTCATGGCTCTGGAGTGTGCAGTGCTGCAGGAGGTACATCAACAGTCCCACTCCTGTATAGGCTACAAGCTCTTGAAGACGAGGTTGTCTCCTGATCAGTGGCTCCTGCTCACTGATGCTCCCTGATGATCCTGGAACTTCAACTTTTCAGGATGGCCTGGATTAGTATTCCTTGTGACAGTTTAAAGGCAATGCATATGTTTCCATAGCAGAGCTTGCTCATTTTCCAGGCATCTGGTACGCTGTTCCAGTCATCCAGATGTTTAATGTTGTTAGTGACCTGCAGCTAAGCTTCTCAGACAATTCTAGTAGGACTCATTCATCCTGTTTCCCCAAGAATATAGAATACTAGGTAGTAAGTACTATTCCAAGGGCTAAACTCAGACGTGAATATGAGTTTAGGCAAGTTGAAATTCAGGGGCTGTCCAGATTACTGCAATCTACTGCTTTACTGGAAGAGCTTTTCATTACATATAGTGTAATCCCTGAACTCAGCTTTTTGAATTGGATCCTTTTGAATTCACTGGGCCAAATGAAAAGATGTTGCATACCTTATATTATAACCCCAGACTGGTTTGGATTGGAAGGGACTCCAAAGCTTATCCAGTTCCGAACCCCTGGCATGGGCAGGGACACCTTCCACTAGAACAGGTTGCTCCAAGCCCCATCCAACCTGGCCTTGAACACTTCACCTCTTGCATTCATTTCCACTTCCCACAGCTATTTCTGTACCCAAAGCTTCAAAGATATGTGATGTAGTATTCTCTTCCCTAAAATAATTTATCCTTCTTTTTCATTTCATACAATAATTTAAATTCCCTTAAATGTTGGTATTGTGCTTAGCTATAAGGGAGTTTCATCAAGTGTTGTCTGAAAGTGGTAATGGTAGTGCAATGTGACACTATTGTATTGATACAGTGGATTCATCATTAAATCAGCAGAGAATCCTTGATGTAGGAGAGAAGTCTTGATCAAACACATGAAATGCTACATCTATGCCACTTACCCTTCCACACTGCCTCTGTCCATCAAGAAAATGCTAAGCCACTGCAATGAGTAAAATAGTATGAGGGGTTTGTAAAAGGCAAAAATTAAGGAAGTCTGGAACTGATTGCATTACAAAACACTTGAATGTTACGTCAAATATTTGACTCTTAAGGGTTCTCTTAATAGCAAATGAGCATCTAATGGCATGAAAATTATGTCTAAAAAGAAAAACAGCTGCTTCAGTTTTCAAACTTGCACCCTGATTTTGCACATCTTCATTGTTGCTTGACCAGTCCGATGCATTTTAACATGTGGTGCTTAGTAGCAGCTGGTCCTTGAGATTCAGGGTCTCTTAGTTTGGATACACAGGGCACCACAACAATTATGACTAGGAATGCTCTCTGTGCTTTTAAGTTACTTTAAAACTTTCTCTCTAAAGTAGCTGCTCTCTTGTTGTGGATGGAAATCCAGGAGCACATTGAAATTCATCTGGAAGTTAAAACTTGATAGAATGGTGATGTTTCCAATAGTGTTAAATATTTGTATCCAATAGTGTTAAATATCTGTGTATCTTCAGACTTCCTATGAAGACAAGCACTTTTTTCAGTAGTATTCCTACTTACACATGTTACATTTGTCATATTTTATATACTTCATGTTTTATATCAAGAATATCAACTCACCTTGAGAAAGAAGTCAGGAGCACCAATAGATAAATGTAGGGTTCCATAGTCTATAATGCAAGGCAGTTTATGTCAAGCAGACAATTCTTGCAGGAAGCTGGATTACATTCCTAATACCATTTCAGAATTGACTGCTCAATCACTGTAGCTATTACTAATGCTGAACACTGACAATTAAATTCTGGGGTGTTACCTGTGCATGTACTTCTTGAGCTGTAGATTAAATTTTTATATAAAATGAGAATAAAATAGATTGAGAAGTGACTGTTAAACTTCATACATTGACACTCCCTCTTCAGTATTATTTGCTATACTTCCTGGGTCTTTCCTGGGTCTTTCCTGGGTCTTTCCTGGGTCTTTTCTAGGTCTTTTAACAATCTGGACATGGTGACATTGTCTTTTTTTGTCTTGTGGGTGCTTGAGTATCTTTAAGGTAAGACACCATTTCCAAAGGACCAATGAATTATCTAAATTCAATATATTACCATAAAACACAAGGTAGGTAGTGGTAGGTGTATGTAAAGAAAAGCAGTCTTGGTTGCATACTGGGATTATATATATATATATATACACACGCACACAAATATAGATATATGCAAACATATATATATATAAGTATATAAAAAGAAGGTTCTCTGAGTGAAATGTCTCAAAGTCACAAAGTACCATGTTTTTCAGATCAGGGCCTGCTGCACAAGCATCAACAATTTATGTAAGTCCCATAAGCTTTCACTACCAAGATATAAAAGTAGATGGAAATGATTTGTCTGATTCCAGTCTCTCCAGCTACCTTGCTTGAAGGCAAGCCAAAAATACTGAGAACAGAGAATTATTCTGAGCATTGCAGCTTCTTGCCAGAATCAAGAAGGTGGATAGATACAGGAATTTGAAATAAAAGCAAGACAAATGGAATTCTTCTGACCATACAGCTCTGTTCCAAGTTTAGGGCACAGATTTAAAATATTCTATTGCTTGAACTCTTATGCCGCTATCCCTGGAAGCTGTTCTCTGCATAGCAGTTTAAAAAGTACAAAAAACCCAAGAATTGAACTGGCAGTAGTTTACTCATTCAGATCCTTTGCTGTACTGGTTGCTTTGGTAGCAGAATTGTCATTCAGGTGTTATGTGAGTGCTGAGGCTTTTTACATAGAAGAAAAGTAATAGCTGGAAGGAATTCACACAGCTTTAAATGTGTTTGATGTTGAAATCTTTCAGTTCTGTCCAAGTGAGCTAAATACAGAAGAGAAATTTGAAGTGGGATCCAGTGATCATGCTTAAAACGGGCAAAATAAAACTGTCCAAGACAACATATACAAATGTAATAATACCTTTGTATAAACTATATAACGTTAATAATATAATAATGGTGGAGCAGGTCCAGAGGAGGCCATGAGGATGATCAGGGCACTGAAGCATCTCCTGTATGAAGACAGGCTGAGGGAGTTGGGGCTGTTCAGCCTGGAGAAGAGAAGGCTGCGTGGAGACCTCAGAGCAGCCTTCCAGTATCTGAAGGGAGCCTATAAGGGATGCTGGGGAGGGGCTCTTCATTAGGGACTGTAGTGACAGGACAAGGAGAGGTTTAGATTGGATCTAAGGAAGAAATTCTTTCCTGTGAGGGTGGTGAGGCACTGGAATGGGTTGTCCAGGGAGGTTGTGAGTGCTCCATCCCTGACAGTGTTCAAGGCCAGGTTGGAGAGAGCCTTGGGTGACATGGTTTAGTGTGAGGTGTACCTGGCCATGGCATGGGGTTGGAACTGGATGATCTTAAGGTCCTTTCCATCCCAAACCAGTCTATGATTCTATGATAATAGAATTCCTGTACTTTCCTACACTTCTAATCCTGGATCATGCATAAAAGTCATGTATCCCAGATCTCTGGATCTGACTATGCAGCTGGAAAAGGAGATGAATTAGCTTGAATAAAATTAGGGATAATCGAAACTGAGATCAAAACTGATCTGGGTTTAAAGGAGAGTGGGCAATTTATTGTTAGTGCTTTTGAGCACCTCTTAACTTTATGACCTGGACACAGTTGCACTATTTCTTCCAAAAGCAGGAAGTACAAGATAAACCTCACATGAAAACCTCTTCCTCTGCAATTTCCAACCCAATGTTGTTGACAAACCACATGTATACATTCTGACTTGGAAACGTCAAGATGTTTATTTTCAGTCAGAATGTTTCAACATTTCAAACTAAAAAAAGAAGTGTTCTGAACGTTGTTTTCCAGGGGGAAAAAGCTCTGGAATTCTCATCCCAATTTAAACTGAAATTTGTAATTCCCTCAGATGGGCATTTTGGGGTTTATGGGGTTGTAATCGGCTCTATTTGATGCTTCATTGCAGTACTGTCCTTCTGATGTGTATTCTCAGATCTCTGCAGGCTTTTCAGCTTATGCATCTGTGAAGTGTTGTGTAAATGCAGGTTAGACATATCCTGTTGGGTGACTACTCCATTTTGGGGATAATCACATAAGTAATAGACAGCTGAAAGGCAGGATTGAGGCTGACTGAGCATCTCACCAGTTACTGAGGTTTAAATGATGACAATGTCTTAAAAACTTGCATGTGTTTAAGCTGATTCTGACCTAATTTATACCTGTTTATAAAAGCTTTAACTCTGGTTGTATTTATTCAGTTATTCTAGATTTACATTACCATACATGAGACAAGAATTTGGCCTATTTTTTCTTTCCTTGTTTAAACAGAAGCTACTTTATCTCCCTTCTGGATGGAACCGGTCACATTCTAACTTGATTAAACCAGTTGTGTTTGGATTGAGGGGAAGTCTGCACTTCCATGCCTGGGTATGTAGGGTGTTTTTAGCAGTCTACCCATAGAAGGAACCCTCTTGAGCAGCAGGCTGAACTCTGGGATAATTAGACAGTGCTGAGAATCCTTCCTTTGGAATCACTCTGGCTATCTGAACATCAGTGTATGTGATTAGTGCTATGCTGTTGTAGCAGCAGCAGGGATGTGTTCATTATGGCCTTCAGGTCTAATCTTTCTAGAAGGACAGCCTTTCCTTTGTCAAAACCCTGTCTGTGGGATTTGATCTTGAATGCATTATTTGCGGCTGATTTCAAAGTGAAGGAGATGGCACTGGCCATTTAATACTAATAGCTACAGGGCACGGGCCAGATGGGAAATATGGAGATGGCAGGAGAGGGGAGGCCTTTGCTATGGTGTACTCGGAATGTGGATGATCTTTGCTGCTGTAAATGTTTAGGAAGGAATGGGCAGCATGCCAGCAGGGTTTGAGAGTGATATACAAGGTGCACGCTCAGCTTCTGGCTTTGATTAATGTGGGCAAGAGATACAGGCCATCGATTGCTGTCACGTTGATATTAATTAACCCGCAGCAATGCTTAGCTCACAATGTCTGGTAGCAGAGACCTGTTAATTCACTTACTCCCAAGGTTTGCTTTAGCAGATGGAAAAGGATTATTTTACCATCCTTTCAATGGCATTTCAAGTCTATTTTTGTCTGTCTTTTGGCTCACATGAAAGGAGATTGCCACCTGTTTTTTGCAGGTTGTTTTCAACACGGTGAGCCAGATTAAAAGTTGGCCTGGATAGTGCTGTATGGAAAAAGAATGTGTTGCTTTAACACAGAATAAGGAAAGCATCCAGGGCCAGTGCTGGCATCCAGCCCTCTGTCTTCGTGTGAACTCTGGCTCCAGCGAGCTCTTCTGGGTCATCAGGATCCCCACTGCTGGTAGCACCATCTGCTCCTGATGCTCGTGCCTCCTGGTTTTGACATGAACTGCAAAAGAATGGGGGATTGGTTTACATTTGCAGGGCTCCATCCACTATTGATTTAAACATCTGGGAGAGTGAGGATGATCTAGCAGAAGATCTAGAGAGTTGTAGTGACTTTAGGGAACCTTAAGCTTTTTAGGAGGAAAGCCTTTAACAGGGGGTCGCTTTTGATCTGACTGGGGTTTAGCAGTGTCTGGTTTTAGACTTTGCCATTGTCCACTCCTTATGTTAATGTGGACTGTATCTTTCTGAGATGAACAGCCCTTGGTTTTCCTTGCCCACCGCAGCCCTGACCTGAACATCTTGGAATCATCATCACCAGGGCAGCCCTGTGGAAGGCTGTGTTTTGCTTTACAGTTTGTCTAAGTCAAAGACACCCAAGTTCATATCCCCTCTCATAGCCTCAAGGAGGTGACCACTTTCTCCAGCTACTCATAGAGCTCCTCAGTATTGCACTTGAGAAATCTAAGAGTGAAGAAACTTCAAAGACACTTGTGATGTTCCTGCCTGAATGGGGAGCTCTTACAGTCAGCTGAGAGGTTCACAGACTCTCTGGCATGTATTTAGATCCTTTTCCATCTCTCAACTTGCCTTCTCATTGATTTGGTAGGTGTTACGCATGACTCTATTTACAAGCACCTGACTCAGAGCTCCTTTTATTCATCACCAGGAACTCCACCAGAAGAGCTACATCAGAGCTCAGCCATGGTGGTGTTTATTCTGGCTTCTCTCAGGGTAACTTTCTGGGGGGTTTTTAGCTTGCTTTTGATTTTCTGCTATTCCATTGTTAGGCTGTTTTCTCAACTCGTACTTCTGGATCTTCTGCAGGAGTTTGAGCTCCTGTAAATCATGGGGTTTAGACCCTCTTGCTTCTAATTAACTTGTAACTTCATCTTCAATTGTGCTAAGTTTGGTTCTTGTTTTACTGTAAACACCCATTTGTTCCACTGGGTAGCATCGCTCTCTGAACATCTGGGAGTCATCATGTGTCATGAATGACATGATGTATCCTCACTGTTTGACTAGCACAATGCTAGATCTGATGGATGGAAGAAATGTGTCAGGGTGAAGATTAATATACACTTTGGTTTGTGACTTGTGACTCACAGGGTAAACTTCATTCCCTCTGTGATGGTACAGATCCAAGATCTGCATTTTTCCTCTCCCATTTTGGTCCTGGTTTATAACAGAAGCTTGCACTCATGAGACTAGAGCTTTTGCTAGCTGGATCAGAACCCTTCACTTCTGTCTGGACCAGTATGTCTAAATAAATCTATCTGCATGTAACAGCTGTGCACAAGGCTCTCTTCTGGACATGGTTTGCTACACAACTGGTGAGAATTTGATAGTATTCCCTCCTTGCTGTACCTTTGGAAGTGCACATGGTACAGTGTCCTCTTTGGGTGACCCCTGGCTGGAGGATTAAAGAGCAACCTGTTCTAGCAAAACGAAAGCATCAGTACTTGATTTCCTCATTTAAGTTTCATACTGATATAGCTTTAAAATACTTGTTCATCTTCAATGTTGCTTCAACAATACTGTGAAAAGGTCCCTTGGGAAGCAGCAGGATGCTATCTTAAAAGGAAGGTTGTAACTTAACTTCCTAACACAATAGATAGAGGTGATGTTGTAAGAAGTGTGTTTTTACAAGCATAACTGATACTGTAGGAAGCAACAATTCTGGGTGAAGAAGCACTTCTTTCAGGCACATCAGATGTTAGCAGGGCTTCCTTACTGTGGTCACTGGTTGCCTGCCAGTTGTACCGTGAAGCAGATTCATGACACCTCCATTGAGAGCTATTCATATGTATTGCCTTGTGAGAAGAGCAACCTGAAATATGAATCGGAGCCATGCATGAGAGCAGTGGTCACTTATGCATGCCAGTATCTGAAGGGGGCCTATAGGGATGCTGGGAAGGGGCTCTTCATTAGGGACTGTAGTGACAGGACAAGGGGTAACGGGTTCAAACTGAAATAGGAGAGGCTTAGATTGGATCTAAGGAAGAAATTCTTTCCTGTGAGGGTGGTGAGGCACTGGAATGGGTTGGCCAGGGAGGTTGTGAGTGCTCCATCCCTGGCAGTGTTCAAGGCCAGGTTGGATGAAGCCTTGGGTGCCATGGTTTAGTGTGAGGTGTCCCTGCTTGTGGCAGGGGGGTTGGAACTGGGTGATCTTAAGGTCCTTTCCAACCCTAACTATTCTATGATTCTGTGCACACATGGGCTGTCCTCTGCCCAGGACACCACACATCCAAGTAGGAAATGGATGTTCAGTGGGGTTTTTTTCCTGGTTAGAAAAAAGACATTAAGCTCCAAGTACATCTTGTGGGGAAATAGCCTAAAGGTAGGGCTAGCGCTCGAAGAAAGCCTGGAGTTTCAGCAGCTTGTCCTCAGACAAGCGCTCCAGGGGCAGCACCAGCAGCAGGGAGGAAAGTCAGTGCTGGGTCCCCTTAACATTTCACCCTGAACAGAAATTAGGGACTGAGACACAGTATAAAGGCTCTGCAAAGCTGAAAGCTGCAGAGGAGGCCTCTCCAGGTGCAGAAACATTCATACATTTGGAGATAGAAGCTTTGGGAATGTGAAAAGGTCATTGTCTTCACTTACACTCCCCTGGCTTGGGTTTTTTTCCCCTTCTTTTATATCTTTTACCTGGAGAACTGGCTTTTTCTGATTTATTTTGTTTAAAGCAGATTCCCTTTCTAGGAACTGCATGAACTCTCGTTTCAGCCTGCTGTATCAACAGTCATTATTACATATTTATTGAGCAGTGAGCAGGAAAAAAAGCCTGAGGAGTTCTGAGCTCAGACTTGAAGCAGTTCAAGAGCTGGAACTGGTGTGATGGTCATTAGAAGGGAAATGGGGCATTTTTGTCTGTGAAGTTTGTCAGATTGAGGCCAGGGACAAGTGAGCAATAATGAGGCTCTTGAAACCAGTCTGCAGGTGCGTCGTGGTAAAGTAATAGGCAGGTGCAGAGAGGGAGGTTTTAATCCCTGTCTTGGCAGGGATTTTGTTCAGGGTCAGCCCTTGTTTGGCTTCTGTGCGAAGGAGAAAACGCAGTGCTGAAGGACTCAGATCCAAACTGCAACTTCTGCTGGTGCACCAGGGAAGGTTCAGGGTTTTGTCTGTTTTCAATGCACTAGCATCTTGAGCTGAAAGCTTGTTCAATGTAGCAGGAATAAATGAGTATGACTCCTTGTCCTTCTGAGGATAGCTGGTTCTAATCTCCAAATGAATGCATATGTCAACATTTTCTGTAAATACTGCCACTTAAAATCATATTCAGAGAAATTTACTTTAGCAACAGTTGTGATTTATTTTGGGCTCCTTACCAGTAAATATTTGAGCAGGTGAAGTAGTCTTCGTGTCTCATTCAAGGCCTATGCAAGATCCTAGACAGCCTTGGAAATGTTTGGGAGAAAAGGTAGTTCCCACATCACCAAATCTCAGTGTTTTGTTTAACAAGTGTATACCAAATAAGGACATAGTGTGTAAATGCTGGAATCAGCTAGGAAAAGTGAAGGGTAGGTAAGTTTGCAGCAGGAGAAGATGGTATCATGTCATGGGAGATGGAGTGAAAGAGAGCACACGACCAATCCAGAAGTGCATTTTCTACAAAGCATCTTTGTGTCTGAGGATGCATCTCTGATTCCCGAGCCAAAGCAAGCAGGGCATCTCCCTGACCTCCCCAGCAGAGCTGTCCCACCACTTCTCATCTTTCTTCCAAAAAATGTTAACCCCCTGTCTTTCCCCTCTCAACTGCCTCCTTTCACCCTGCATAAAATTCCCATTGCAAACAAGGAGAAGTTTTGTTTGAAACCAAGGCAATGAGGAAACGAAGATTAGCTCAAACCATAAGCTCCTGTGCCAAAAACTCAGAACATGCTGAAAAAAACTATACCTATAGCTTGTGTGTCTGGCCAAAACTAACCATCCCAGCTCCATGGCTGCATTTCAGTGACCACAGTCCAGACACAGTGGCTGTGGTGAGCTTTCAGACAATAACTACTTTTAGCTATTAGCAATGGCAAGAATGTAATTAGTGACTACTCTTTTTAAGACAACTGGAAGTCACCAGTTGACAGTGTGTAAAGAGGAGAATGATGAATTGCCCTATTCTTTTATTCAACCCAATCTCTGTGGCATTTCACAGTCTGCTGCCTTCAGGCACCAGACCTGGAGCGTCTGTTGCAGCAAGCATGTTGTGTTTGTTAAGCTGAAGGTCCAGAGGGAGGACCTAGAAAGGATGATGTCCAAAAATATCATGTATATACCACTGTCACAAAGCTCCTCTTTGGATGCTCTCTATTTCCATCAGTTTTTCCCATGAGCCCACAAGTTTTTGTTAGTGAAGCTCTGTAGTTCAGCTGTTCTTAACTCTGTAGATCTTGACTCTACTACACTACTTGGTGACCTGACAACACCAGGGCTTTTAAACCAGGTGTTTTCCCTTCCTTGCTCAATTGTGAGCATCTTCTAAAGATGGATGTCATGATGGTTTGTGTCCCCTATTCTATTCAGTCATCAAAGGGGTGATGCAGTTCTTGCCATGGGGAACAAGTAGGGTTGAACCCCCACAGCTTGCTATGAAGCAGCACCCAAGACCTAAGACTTCCACTGTGGCTAAGAGACTGCCTTACCTGGCAGCCTGTCAAGTACTGTACTCAGGTGTGAACTTTCTCTCTAAGTTTAGCTTTGAGGAGGGCATGCTGCAAGCTGGGGCAAAACTAGCATGTCTATCTGATCGACAGAGAACAACTACAGCTCTACACCCATCCACGTGGGCACGGAACTCACTGCATGCCTTGCACGGGGGATTCTTGGAGCTGCTGTGAATCAGTCTAAGCAGCAAGTAGTTCATATCCCCTTCATCTTTAAGCCCAAAGGGCACTGTAGGAGTCTGCTGTGTGGTCTAGCCTCTACGACCTTGTTAGTAGGGGTTATACT
This sequence comes from Agapornis roseicollis, assembly GCA_002631895.1. NCBI lineage: Eukaryota > Metazoa > Chordata > Aves > Psittaciformes > Psittacidae > Agapornis > Agapornis roseicollis. Next base: position 679,737 of record NDXB01012544.1, on the reverse strand, counting down.
TGTCCTGCTGGCTTGTTTGCAGTAAGAGCTGTGTGGTCTTCGAAGTGCTCTTTGAAGTTATTGCAGAGTCATGAGGACAAACTTACAATGAGCTCAGAAAGGCTCATTTCAGGTGAAGCTAGAACATTTGGGCTATAACTCATGCTTGCTGAACGCATCATGCACACAAGACAGAAGACACGTAAGTTACAGCCTAATAAGTAGTGTGTAAAAATATTTCAGTTGAGATTAGATTTCTGTTAGCAAGCACCTCTCAGAGGGAGAGAAGTAAATTCTTGGAGTACCTACACCTGAACTAAAGAAGCGATTCAGAGTAGCCCTGTGGAGAAGGACTTGGGGGTGGTGGTCAATGAGAACATGAACGTGAGCCGACTGCAGTGTGCGCTTGCAGCCCAGAAAGCAACCGTATACTGGGCTGCATCCAAAGGAGCGTGACCAGCAGGTCCAAGGAGCTGATCCTGCCCCTCTGCTCTCGTGAGACCTCACCTGGAGCATTGTGTGCAGTTCTGGTGTTCTCAACATCAAAAGGACATGGAGCTGTTGGAACAAGTCCAGAGGAGGCCACGAGGATGATCAGGGACTGGAGCATCTCCCATTCGAAGACAGGCTGAGAGAGTTGGGGCTGTTAAGGCTGGAAAAGAGAAGGCTGTGTGGAGACCTCCTAGCAGCCTTCAAGTATCTGAAGGGGGCTATAGGGATGCTGGGGAGGGACTCTTCATTAGGGACTGTAGTGACAGGACAAAGGGTAATGGGTTCAAACTTAAACAGGGGAGGTTTAGATTGGATCTAAGGAAGAAATTCTTTCCTGTGAGGGTGGTGAGGCACTGGAATGGGTTGGCCAGGGAGGTTGTGAGTGCTCCATCACTGGCAGTGTTTAAGGCCAGGTTGGATGAAGCCTTGGTTTAGTGTGAGGTGTCCCTGCCCATGGCAGGGGGTTGGAACTGGATGATTTTAAGGTCCTTTCCAGTCCTAACTCTTCTATCAGTCTGTGATTCTAACTGTACCCACCTGAACTATACCAGGCTGGTGTATGTTTGCTATGTTTTTGGGGTAGGCAGAGGAGTGAATATCCAGCAGAGTTGGAATATACAATCTTCGAGTAGTTCTCACCTCTCCATGTTCAGCTGGTTAATGTGTAATACACATTTTGAGATCCCTGCTCTGCTACAGAGTTTCTGGCATCTCTAGGGAAAGTAATTCATCTTTTCCACAGCTCAGTGTTTCATGTTAGGCATCACAGTGGCCAAAAGTTTGTAGGTGATCACTCTAAGGTTACGAGAGCTACAGAAATGTTAAACACTTTGGCTTGTATTATTTTTCTGTTGCTGAGGTGAGTGTAATCATCAGTTGTATCAGTAACCGATTTCAGTATATAACAAATGATAACCACTCTTCTTCAAAAGAAAACTTCCAGTAGGGCCAACTTGTGATGGGCTCTTAATTATCTCTGCATTAGCCTGGTATGATCTCATGCCTCATAGATCCATCGGATCAAAGTAGTTCTTTGGCAAACTTAGGGGAAGGGAAAGTGAGATATCTGAAGGTAAAAGATGCGTACATGGCAGAGGTGAAGCAGAACCTATTTGTTCAAGAGCCACCTCTAACTCTTCTCTTTCCTTTTGCTTGTCTGCAGAAAGTGTGCCAAACAATCCCATCTTATCTCAATCCTTCAAGTGTTTCTCTGCCTGCAACTGCAGGACCAGCATCCTTACAGTACCTTCTTTGGAATAAAGTGCCACTATAGTCAGACTTTGCCACCGTGCAGCATAGTTACACACAAGGGGAAAACACATGTCCCATGTGGATTGGGGAGGGCTGGTCACTGGTCAAAGATATACAACGTAGATGTACTCTGTGAAGCTTCTGATCAGTGTTTATGAGGATAACATAAAGAGTCTACAGAAGGTGGCCTTTCCTTTGAAAGTGAACGTATGTTTTCCTTCACTGCCGCTCTTCTCTAACTTGTCTGATAACCCTCTCTCTAAAGGCTGCCTGTCCTACGAAGCAATACAGAGCATGAGTGTGGAAAGTCATTTCTGTTCTTCATAAGTGCAAGGTGAAAGCTTCTATTATAGATTGCTTTGTAAGGCAACTCCAAGAAATGCCAGCAAGTATTACTAAAACCTGCTTAATTGATATTAGCATAAATGTAAAGCCAAGTAATATTTTCAGTATCAATGCTGGAACAGTTCCATCACATGCTCTTCACATCTCTGTTTATCTTTTTCAGGTGGTCTCAAAGAAGAACGCTCAGGGGGAATTCAGGGACCAGAGATTTCATGCTTGCAGTTTGGTAGTCTTTATCAGACCATCAAGGCTGTAATTGAGAAATAGGAGTTATCATCTCCGAGAGTTCTGCCATCTCAATCAACCTTCAAGGGAAAATCACTGCGAGAATGCTTCTGGTAAGTCTGAATTAATCCAGATTTGGAAAACGTTACATAATTTGTGTAAATACCTGCAAGCTCTAGTCATGGATCAGGACTTTTCTGTGATAAATACACGTAGAAAGCAAAACAAACATGAAGTCCTTTTCCCAAAACCAAGGAATTCAACTAAACTGAAAGGGTGGTTTGTTATCTAGGGCATTTCTCTTGTGTTCGTTGCATAGCATGATTACAGTAAGCTCATGTGTCATGTAGAGTTAACCTCCTCTTTGCAGAGAGCTACAAACTCTGGAAATCGGGATAATCCCAAGTTTTTCATGTGGAACAGAAGACTTGGAGAATGTACATGTCAGCATGTACATAAGCAGTTCAGTTAAGAGAGCAGTGGTTATCAGGACTGGAGATGACCGGTCATTAGGATTGTCTGTATTTAACCTCCTTTCCTTACAATGTGTGCTAAGTGCTGTTATGTGATAAATACTCGTTGTGGACCCTACTACAATAGCCATTAATTTGTGGATTTAATTAATTGCCATCTGTTTACCTTATTTAGTGTGAAGAGGTTGGGAGGCATTAGAAAGAGGAGTATGACTGGGTTTCCTTGGAGCTTCCAAACCTGGCCATTAATGTTGTACTGGAGCATCTTTGGAAACCCAGTCCTTCTTCATCTGCAGAGCTCAGAACTGAGTCGCTGTGACTCTGCCCCTGGTTATCTGAAACAGAACATGAGCTAATTCAAGCTGTGGCCAGCAACAGAAAAGAGGAAAAGCTAGTTCAAAGGATCAGTCCTGCCCAAGCATTATCTGTGATTATGTACTACATCCCTGCATTAGCCATCTGAAACAGATGTCTGCTCCGATAGGAACTGTCCACGTTGATAGCAGGGTTGCAGTGGGAGCATGCTGACTGTGCACTCAGCTGGGTATTGCACATCTGGTCGAGGTCTTGAACTTTATTTCTCTTTTGCCTGATTTGGGACTTCAGAAGCATATACTCAGTATTAAGCCAAGGGCTGTCTTTGTTCCATGAGGCTGCCCCAGCTGGAACCTGTTGCTGGTTGACACAGTCGGATCTTAGATTGAGACTGTTATATTCCTTGGCATATTACACTGCATTTACATCTTTTAATTCACCCCAGTAGGCAGATGGGTTATTTTAAGAACCATGTGTAAGAGCTTTCATTAAAACCGTTGCAGGACACCAGATGGGGATGCAGAATAGACAGTAACAGAGCTGCTTGCTACCATGTTGGACTTCCTGTGAAGTATATTCAGAAGTGCAAAAGTCTTCTTGCCACCAATCTGCTTTCATGTGCTGTGGTGACCCAAATTTACAACTCTTCTGGGTTGGAGTTATATTTCCGTGAACCAGGTGCCACTTTTTGCCAAGCAGGGTGAAAAATGCCAGGATTTCCTCATCTGAGTTTTCCAAATAGCATTGTACACTTGCTGTAAAGGCCAATATGATTTTGGTAAAGGTGCTTTATGATAAAGAAATGTTAAATGAAATGGAAATGAAAGGCTAACTCTAGTAAACAAGCAAGAAAGGAATTGATGGAGAATTTTCAGTGCTGAGGTAAACTGAGAGAAGAAACAGTATCACTGAGGTGTTCTCAAGTATACCAGTGTCTTAAGTACACTAGAGAGAATGCCAGTGGACTTAAAAAGATAAATGGCAGAGGGATACGTTTCAGAAAGGAGGTATATTAGTGGATCTTGTACATCTTGATCTATTTGATGTAGATGTTTAACTGAAATGGCTTTATTAATCTCTCAGCTGTAGAGTTTGGACTGGAAGCCTTGTGAACTAGATTCTCTTGTTAGGTGTTCCTCCTGCCACAACGGTCACTGAAAGACTGGCAAAATCTTTGTGACAGTAGTTGTGATGGTGTTTGGGGCTTTTTAGTTTAGGAGTCTTAACACCTGCCAGAATGAATGCAATAGTTAATACAAATGTAATGGAGTTGTAATACTGGTGCTGAATAACAGAATTCCTAAAAAGAGGAGGTTCAGGGCCACAGGGACCATACCTCAATATCCCAGGTCACTTTTCACTTCTCATGAATAGTTCTAGGGCATATTTAGAATACCAAAACAATTAATTTCTGTTAAATATCAGTCTTCTCTGGAGGGAAAACCACAGTGCCAATATTTTGCTTCACTATCAGGGAAAGATCATGTGTAATGTTTTGGTTTAATATTATTCTTATCTGAAAAATGACCTCACCTTTAAGAGGCTTGCAGAAAGGCTCAGTCACCTGAAAGGGAACTGAGTAAAACAGTCAAGGTTATGAACATGGATCGATTTTAGCATTTTTTCCAATGCTGTGTTTTGGTTTAACAACTGAACCCCCAAGATTTATTCTAGCCCAAGGATAGCACAGCGCTAGTTTCCTATATCCATAAGTTTTTGCTTCGGATGTTTTGTAACTTCATAATAAAATGCTTCATTGTATCTTATTTTCATTTAGCTATCTAATGGATGGGTAATACTAGCATTTGTCTGTGTTGAGTTTTGCAAATTCTATCTGAAAAGAGAAAAAAAGAATTTTTATTGAATTATCCCTGTCACAAGGAAAATTTGAGTAGTTCAGCATTCAGTGGAATTGCAATTCTATGTTATTTTAGTTGAAATTCTTCTCTTGGAACAGGAATGAAATACTGGCATTTCTAAAATCAAAATAACCCAATTCTTTTTATTTTGGTATGACTTCAAAGTAATTAATTTCAGTCCTTTGGACATTAAGCTGTATTTAGCCGTAGGTGTTCAGGGGATTGCCATGTCGTAAGGCAGCTCGAGAGTCAAAGAAACTCATTCTTTCCTGTTTGTGTGGTTCACTGGTTGTTCTTTCTCCTGGGTACCTGCACCCAATTGATTTGTGTGACCCCTAGCATCAGCGATAACCATCCCTGTGTAACCTCACAGGAGGCAAACTGCTCCGTGGATTACAGTCTGGTAGGAAGAGAAATATCTAAATACCGGTTCATTATAGATCTGCATTATAGATAAGTGGACTTTTAGGTTTTGGCTTTAAATGAACATCTGTAATGCCTTTCTGAAGCTTACAGGAGTGAACTATGTGACTTTAAAGGCAAAACTTTAGCCTTAGTGGTCAGCTGTTTTCATACTCATAGTCACAGAATGGTTTGGGTTGGAAGGGACCTTAAAGCTCATCCAGTTCCAACCCCTGTCATGGGCACAGACCCCTTCCACTGGAGCAGCTTGCTCCAAACCTCATTCAACCTGGCCTTGAACACTGCTGGGGATATGGCAGCCACAGCTTCTCTGGGCACCCTGTGCCAGCGCCTCAGCACCCTCACAGGGAAGCGCTTCTGCCTAAGAGCTCATCTCAATCTCCCCTCTGTGAGGTTAAATCCTTTTCCCCTTGTCCTGTCACTATCACTGTCTTGCCTATCAGACTGTTTTGACTGGTTTTATAACTCTGGATGCTCTCTCCTTGCTGCATTATCTGAAATTCCTGTCTTCAGGCTAGTTCTGGCAGTGTGGACAGAGAATCCCAGCTGCTCTCTCCAGGAGCACATCAGTGGAGATCTGCATCCACAGGAGCGAGCGTGTGAACACAGAGGCAAGCACACAAACCTTACCTCCCAGTGAACTTTGCCATTTGGTGCTTTATCCCTGTTCTAAGTTTTCTCTTGGGTTTGCCTTTTTCTATGCTTTCTTCCTGTAAAGCCTGTGTGGGCTGGCTTCTGGTCCCCATTCAGCACAATCTTCTAATACAGCAGTTTCACCTCCAGCTTTGAACATAAATCAGCAGCAAAGTCCCACAGGTTCCTTGTGTTCTGTTAAGGGAAGGAAGGAGGAATAGTGCAGATATTGAACTAATGCTATCGGGCTGCCTGAAGCAAGAGAAGAGATTGATAAGAGAAAGCATTGTATTTATAGTTTCTGGCATGTAGCATAGCACAAGTCCTATTTGAATTCTTCAGAAATTAGTATCAGATGACTTAGGAACTTCTGGCATATTTGAATCTTAAGTGGTTACAGATAGTTTTCCTTCAGTTCTATGTACTACTTCTTTCTATTCATTTGAAGACAGGTTGGGAGAGTACAAATTCTCAGAGAGTGGAAAAAAATCCTCCTCTCACCAAGGCTGAAAGTCAACAGGGACACAGATCCTACCGAAGATCAGTAGTAGCCTCTCTCCGTGCATGTGTGTGTGTATGCAAGTGTGTGCAGAGAGATTTAGTGTGACTGTTCAGTCTGATCTTCTCTTTACTTTCAAAATTCCCAAGCCTGAGCTTGCTGTCACCATGTATGATGTATGCCTGGTACATATCTGGTCAGGTAAAGAGTCAACTTCAAATTGACATTGGTTTTGTCTTCAAAAATGGGTTATTGTATAAAGCACCTGAATGATAGACTCCTGGATTCAACCTATAGTTTGGGTTGGAAGGGACCTTAAAGCTCATTCAGTTCCAACCCAGTGCCACAGGCAGAGGCACCTTCCACTAGAGCAGGTTGCTTCAAGCCCCATCCAGCCTGGCCTTGAACACTGCCAGGGATGGGGCTGCTGAATGAATACTTTGCAAAGAGTAGAGAAAATGAAGAGTGAAAAATGAAAAGTGGAAATTACTTTTAGAAAATTGCAGGCATTGTTTTCATCAGAGCACCATGAAAATCATGGTGCAGGGGTGCCCCTAAGATAGCTGCAAATAGGTGAATCAGTGCCTAGGCATGGAGTAGAGGACAGCAGGTGCCAGTGCATTTCCCATGAGGACGGGAAAGGCGGTTTTCCTCTTAGCCATGAACATGACTCAGTGGTTGGGCCCTCTCATTCCACAATGAGAACAGCTCAAAGACTGCTTCCTCCCTTCTTTCTTGTGTTTGAATTGCCTGTGTCTGGGCTGAGACCTAGGCCTGCACCACGATGGGCAGATGTCCGCTCAGCTGAGGGGTGTTTTGGACATGAAACCTGTTCCTCTTCCACTTTGCTCCCACCCAGGAGTACCCAACCTGCTTGTCCAGGGGCTTGCAGAGCAGTTCAGTGCACCGTGCCAGCTCCCTGCACTACCAGAGCAGCTCCTGTGAATCATGAGGATGCAGTCACTGCACTAACCTGGCTGTCTGCTGGGAGTCCAGCCCCTGCCCCTGCTATGGGATAGCCTAAGTTTTCCTTCCCAAAGCACCTATACGTGTGTGCAGGAGCAGCCTGGATCAGACCAACACTTAGCCAGGCTTCCTGGCGGACCTGCCCTGTGCTCCAGCTGCAGTTAGCACATCAGCTTGTCCTGCAGCCTGCCAGCAAGCAGGCAGTCCAAAAGGCTGGGAGCACTCTGGGAGCCTTGGGAACCAGGGAGAAAGCGGGTTGCAACCATGGAGGGCTGCAAGCGCTGCAACAGGGACCACCCGTGTCTGGATGGGGCAGGGAATCCTTCCCAGCCACCCATTCCGTGTTCTCACTGGGCTCCTGCAGTTTCTAACCCCATCTTTGGCAGAGGATGCTCCCCCGCCTGTTCGTTGTGGTTATGGGTTGGGTCATCCATAGAAGAAGAAGTACTTTTCAATCTCCCTGACATCTCTTGAGTCCTAAGGGAGTAATAACTCATTGGGATGGTTGGAACTTGACAGGGACCTGGAGGGTTATTGCTGTAATTCCCTGGCAGTATCTTTCACCCTTGGGGTAGGACAAGTAGGAGTTTCTCCCAGAACAAGAGTCAGAAATCTTCTGCTACAGGAAACACCCAGGCCAAGAGGCCTCTCTCCAAGCTGGTTCTTTTGGAGCAACAGGCTTCTTATTTGTTTTTAAGGGAATGTCTAAGCTAAGAAAGAGAGAGGTCTGGTAAGTGGATTTTGCACTTGCAGGCTCTCATAGCTGTATCATTAGCATTGTTATTGATCAAAAGATCAGATGCAAATGCAAATAAAAGTAAACAAGGGAATAGATCTTTGTGTTTAGAAATAACGATGGTTGGGGAAATCCCCCTCTATTCCTAACCATCAACGCTAAAAGATGTTGAGGCTGATTCTTCCTGACATTGAGTCGGTGTTACCGTGACACAAAGGCAGAGAGAATAGCAAGTTGCTTTGTAAGAGTATTTTATATCCATTTTGTGCTATTATGACTGATGATGAGTAACTACAGAATGAGGGTGTCTTACTCTATTATATGGAAATACTGATCATGTTCTCTTAAAAGTTAAATATCAACATATATAATTTTACTATATTACTCAACTCCTTTTGCTAAAAGTGCAGCTTTTCTATTATGTTAAAATTAGCTCAAATAATATAGCTAATATATAGAGGATGATCAGGGGACTAGAGCACCTCCCGTATGAAGATAGGCTGAGAAAGTTGGGGCTGTTCAGCCTGGAGAAGAGAAGGCTGCCTGGAGACCTCAGAGCAGCCTTCCAGTATCTGAAGGGGCCTATAGGGATGCTGGGGAGGGGCTCTTCATTAGGGACTGTAGTGACAGGACAAGGGGTAACGGGTTCAAACTGAAGCAGGAGAGGTTTAGATTGGATCTAAGGAAGAAATTCTTTCCTGTGAGGGTGCTGAGGCACTGGAATGGGTTGTCCAGGGAGGTTGTGAGTGCTCCATCCCTGGCAGTGTTCAAGGTCAGGTTGGACGAAGCCTTGGGTGCCATGGTTTAGTGTGAGGTGTCCCTGCTTATGGCGGTGGGGTTGGAACTGGATGATCTTAAGGTCCTTTCCAACCCTAACTGTTCTCTGATTCTATGACTGCATTATCTCCACATACTGCATCTCATATGGTTTGAAAGAAAGCTCTAATGTTCTGATGGAAACCAATTCTGTCCTCAGCAAGGCTTCTGTTATCTTGACTATCTCACTCAAGGGTGTTTTCTCATGCGACTAAGAAAATGTTCTATGTGAAGTAGTCTGTAGGGAAAGAGGAAACTTCTCCTCAGGCACTGAGGTGCAGGCTTTGTACATTGTACTGAAGGTTCTCAGGACTGTAGGATGAAATTCAGTGTATCATAACGAATATTACAGTTCACACTTAGTTTTGGCATGTTCTGATTTCTGGTTGCTTACTTCTGTGCACTTAGATCTTCTTTTAATGTCTGTTGATTCAACATATACTACAGGTAACACTGTCAAGACACTCCAGCAGGGATCTGAGGACCACAAGCCACCTTAGGGTTAAATCCTGTTGTTATTCTTAGTGACTTAAACTGTGACAACTCATGTCCTTAACGCTCTGGTGCATAATCCATGTTGGAAGTTGTGGGGCACAGTGCCCAAATCATGCTCAGTTAATACCTTAAAAAGTTCCTAAATACTGTATGGACATGTGAAGAAATCATCTCTGTTCAACACGTTCCTTCTGGTTGTCTTAACAAGAACATTAATATAATCCATGTTAGAGCCCAGTGAAAGTTATTTGGCTTTTTCTTTAACATGTGTGCATAAATGTGTGTATAATTTGCAGCAGAAATATAGATAGTTATAGAATCATAGCGTAGTTTGTGTTGGAAGAGACCTTCAAAGCTCATCTGGTCCAACCCCCTTGCAATAAGCACGAACATCTTCAACTAGATCAGGTTACCTGCAACCACATCCAGCCTATTGTTCACAATATACATTAAAATACATATGAGTAGTAACTTTCTTTGCATTTTCAAACTGTCATGCAAAACAAATCAGTTTTTAATGTGTGTGTATATATATATATATATATATAGCGTGTGAGTGCATATGAGCATTTTTACTAGGAAGTTATCCTTGGATGTTGATGTGTGTCCAGCGGGCTGAATGAAACAGCCCTGGGCTCCTGCCAGCTATGCTGACGCAAGCTGCAGGCTCATCCTATAAACATTTACGCTTCTGAGTAACTTCAGTCACGTACAAACATTGGGATGAAGGAGCCCTCATGGGTCACTGATTCCAGTCCTGTGGTATGACAGGCAAGGCTCGTAACTCTTCTCATAAAATGGACAGGCTTTATTATGAAGCCGAGTTTTCGCCTGCCATCCCTGCTGCTGGAAAGCTATTCCATTACCTTCTCCTTAAAAAGTCTTCCCTCATTCTCAGCCTCATGTTACTCATGGACAGTTTCTACCAATTTGTTCTTGTGTCAATATTGTAAGTACCTCTTCTTCCTCCCTCATGTTTACCCAGTGAGACCAGTTGTACAGATGAGGTTATTTATGTTCATTTGCAGCCTTGGGTCCTTGGGGGTGGATGTCCACATGTCTTTGACTTACATACAGATAAACAAGCGGGATGACTTTACAAGCTAAAGCTGTCAGAGTGATTAAAACAAAGCAGGATCCTGAAGTAAATGAGTCTCAGGTTGATAAGGACTGTCTTTGAAATGGTTGTCCTTCAGTGTGCAGCTATTTCTGAACAATCACGGCCAGCTAGCTTTGGTGCTCTGTGATTTATATCAGGACAAGTCCCTTCCTCACATAAAACACAGGGTGCCACAGTCCTGTATAGATCTGTTCATCGTAAAAGAGGATATCTGAGTCTTATTTTCCTAGCAATAAGTTACATGTAAGCTGGCAGAGCCATTCATTTCCATTTTGGGTCTCAACTGAAGGAATGGTTTGCACTTTGGTATCTTTCACTGCATCAAATGTTCCACATTGATATTAATCCTCCACTGATTAACTTTGCAAATACGATTTTCCTTTAGGACACTGCAATTTCTGTATCTTCTAGAACTGAGACAGGTGGGATTTGGAAAGTTAATTTAAGGTCAAACATGTTTACTAGGAGTGAAGCAGGGAAGAGCTGGACCCCCTCTCCCTTTCTTCTCCTGCCCAGTCGCTCATAGGCATAGGCAGAGTCTTGCATCTTGTGGCACTCTGAACAAGGAGCAGAGGAAGGCAGATGCTGTATTTCATATGAATTGGCCACCCAACATGTCTGTCTGTTCTCTGGGGGTTACAGTGATGTGAGAACATGCAGAACGAGAGCTGGCAGAACAAGGAGTGACATAGGTGGGAGAAAGGGGTCTGAATTGTTCCAGCCAGGGTAGCAAAAGCCACCCAGGGAGATCATATACACATTAGAATCAGCTAACAGGCTTAGCAAGGAAACCAGCACCAGAGTAGGATGTTTTGAGGATGCTTTTCATAAAGCAAGCTTGATTTGCCATCCTCTAGCTTGTGTCTAATACCTGAATAGACTAGATCTCGTTCTAAAAGACTGCTGCACTGGCATATTTAGTTGGCATTAAATAACTCAGTATTAAGAAAGAAGAAATTCTTAATAATCCAAATAATTTAAAATGAGCTGGAAAAATACATTGACAGAAAGCTGGTTTGCTGTCAGAGGAATGAGGGAAGAAATTTCCTAATAGGTAGCCAAACTTTCTGCTGGTTGCCCAGGTAAATCATGAGGAGAGCTGAGAAGCAGGAAGTTGCAGGTGGTACAGCAGTACTGAAGGTGGCTGTTGGACAGCACTGCAGTACACTTGAAATAACCCTGTAATAACTATGATCTCTGTAAGAATGCTGGCATTGCAAATCTGCTCTCTGTAGCTCCAGTAGAAGGTTGTTGGCAGCCTCCTCCTGCAATGCCAGGTGATTTGTGCAGTAACTTGTAACAGCAGTTAAGCAATGGAATCAGGTGCCCTTCCCTGAGGCTACAGATGAATCAGTGATTACAGGGAGGGAAATGAGATTGAGAGCAGCATGGATACACACGAGTAGAGAAAGGAGATGGGAGAAGTGGGGTGGACAGTCATCACTGAGCCCAGAGAATGTGTCTCCATGTTTTTGTGTAAGCAAAACGTAACTAACGGTAACCAGAGGGTAAAAATCAGCATCCCACGTCAGCAAGTGTTTGAGCAGGTGTTAGTTGAGAGCAGCTTAGTGGATGGGTGTCAGTGGAGTTGCACTGACATAATGTTTTGTGCAGTCAGAGGCCCCAGATGTGTTCCCTCCTGGTTACCTGGTCTCTAAAGGGAGCTTCCTTTGTCAGTCATCCATAGCTTCCCAATAGTCAGAGTTTAAGTCACCTGAATAAAATTCAATGATATCACCATAAGCATTGGTTATATTCACAAGGGTTTATCACAACTTATTCTTACACACAGCTAGATAACACACAAAACATGCACTGTGTTTTTCCTCCACATGCTTGCATAGTCTGGATTTTCCCAAGAGAGGTTTGCAAGTGAAATGTGACCTGTTTTGTAGCTTCACAGCGAAAGATTTACAGGATGGGATATTCAAAACCTATTTTGTAGTCATACTGCATTGTCAAATGGTTGGTTGTGACACACATCATAAATCCAGCCCTGCTGACACTGACCATGATCCTTGTTGCGATAGAACAACCAATAGAGCCTCGGGTAATCAAGTAGGAGGATGGAGGTTGGAGCTGAATGTGGGCCCAGATTTTCTAACTGGGTGCCTACAGTTACACCTCCAAGGGTGACTTTGCATGCCTTGGTTAAGGCTTCAGAGTGTGCAGTGTCTGGGGAAAGTGTGTGAGAATTGTTTCAGTTTCCATTAAAATGCAGCCACGGATGCAGTGGAAGCACTGAGCAACAGAATAAAGGATGGGGTGATTGCCTAGACTGGGATTTGCTCAGGAAAACAGCAAACAGCTTTATTTTCTCCAACCCTACACCAGTGTGTCCTCCCACCATGAGCAGGTGACTTGTCAGATGTTTCTACTGATAGAGCTCAAACACAGAGCCTAGTGCTGTAAATGTTTTATCCAGGGATTCAGTCAGGATTGATATGGAAGGACAGCATCCACTGGACATGGGCATTTCTGTAACCCTCCTGTCCGTGCTTGGTTGGTAAGATCTGATTACATCAAACCTGGAGATCTTCTGGCCCATCAGTACTCATAATGAATAGATGTACAGTCTTTGAAGTGTAAGTCATTGTAGAAACATACTGATGTGCTTTATTGTGCCTGTGTATTTCACCGAGGTCAACTGCATGTGTAATTCCCACTGGTGGAGAAAACTAGGATTGCTTCTTGCTTGCAGTCCATCATATCTGATACCTTCAAACCAGCAAACACCAGTTCAGGACTTTCCTCAGAGCAGAAAAGCTCTTGCAGCTTCTGTAACAGCTCTCCCTCTACATGTTTCCTATCTAAAACTTTCCTTATCAGTTGATACTTTTGGGAAAAGTTTCCCATCCAAAGTGTTTTTGCAAACTATTCTGGGAAGTTCTAAATGAAATGAATTTCTTTATGCCTGTAGCTTTACATTAATCCATATTTGTATTTTTTTTTTCTTAATATTCACCATGAGTTAACACTGAAACAACTGAGCCTTTGGCGAGTGATCCAGATCTGCACATCAGTGACAGTTCTGAATAGGGTCTGCATTACTTATGTTAGAATTAAGGGAATAAGAAAAAACTCTGCTGATGAGTGCCCTCAGTGAGAGCAGGGATTTCATAACTGAGCACTCTGCGGGTTTAAGGTAGGTCAGAGTAACTTCATGATGGCCAAAACTACGACTCATCATAAAGAATGTTATTAGTGGCAAGGCTAGTTCATTTATCAGCTCCGGTGCACCAAGCCCCATCACCCAAAAATCTGGATCCAGTTTCCTTTGGTAAAATACAGCAGGAAGTAATTTTTGAATATTTTCTAAAATATGCCTCAGAGTCAGGGTGTGATGTTATGTGGATAAAGCTGAGCAAAAGGGATACAGCTGGCTCTCTGTACCTTGCACTGGAATCAAAACTGAGTCACTACCATGGAGAGGTCACTCTGGTGCTCTGAGAGCGGGTTGGGATTTAACATCAGTTATCCAGATGTATCTGTAATAGTCAATATATCATTCATAATTTCATGCAACAAAATGAGCATATTGAAGTAGACATGATGTGAAATTAGAGCTATTGGGAGACTTTTCCAAAGAACAATAGGAGTTTTGCCTTTATTTCAACAGGACTGCAATAGATCCCATTTCTTATAAGAAAAAGCAGCCAATAATATTTATGATCCTTTTGATATGGAGCCATTACTGGAAGCCATTATCATCACATTTCAGGTTACTTAATCAGCTCTGTGAACTGATAACCCACATAAATAATTGCCTCACTCTTGCCAATAGTGCTCTTGGCACTCTATGAAAATAACATTATTCCTTATGAATTAAACCACAATAAGATTTTAAATGACAGATTAAAGGCTTTCTTTAGGTACCTTGAATACTTCCAAACTGAGCAAAAGGAGAAGAGACCTACCATTTTGTAGGTATGTGATATAGGTGAACTGCAGTTGAGCTCCCTGATGGCACAGAAACAAGATGCATGTGTCCAAACATGCCAAGCAAATGCAGATGATGAAAAAGAAAGATTAACTGCTGAAGAGCTACCTGCTCTTCAGAGCATTCCAGCTATCAGGCACACCCCAGCCGATACTGTAATGCTCAGCAGCATATCCACAGGACTTCAGGCAGGGATTCCATTATCTGTTTTGCCCTTTTCCATTCCTGCGTGGGGCAGCTTACATCAATGGCAAGATGTTGTGCAAGGTGTTCGTGTTTCATTTATATCCCTCACTTGTGTAGTCATTTCTTTTAGTTTGAGCTTTTCCCCCTCATCTCCTTCTTGTTAGAAATGTCCAAAATAGCCATAACTCAAGCAAAATGATTTGTCCCATTAGTTTTTGGCATTGTGCTATGTAGTTATCCTTGGCTGGGGGTGTCTGTAGGTTGCCTTTCACTGGTGGAGAGAGGAGACTTCTGAAATGTCTGTATTTCTTCTCATCCTAAACTATGACATGAAATCAGGACCCCAGCCTTCCAGGTACTGCCAGAACCTGGGCATGGACAGATACTGCAAGATCCCATGGAAGATCCAGACAGGAGGGGACAAGGTCTTGCCAGGAGAGGCAGCTGCTCCATTTTTGAACACCCTGGTTTGAGTGTCACTGAGGGTTGGCCCAGCAATGTCAGCTGGAGAAGCTCAGCTTGACACATTTGTTCTCATAGCAGAAGGTCTGGTTCACCACAGGCCGGCAGCACGGGCAGGGAGCTGTCTTGAAACCCTGCCTGCACCACTCAGGTCCCAAAAGCCACAAGGATGAGAAGTTCCTGGGAATTCCGAATTGGAGGTAGCATGCTGGTTGTGGCTGCGTTTTTCACTAAAGCAAAATCAAAAGATGGAATTTCTGACTAGATTTAAGTTCCTTTTATATCACACTGTACTCTTGTATGAGATCTCACCTGTGGGTTGTAGTCCAGGTGATTCAACCCTGTTTCCTGCCCTGTGTTTATATGGCCTTTCTGATACATTGGAAAGGAGAAGAAATGCTGGACAGCTTGGGAGATGAGATCTGGCCAGGGGTCGCAGACCCAACAGGGAATGAGGAAAGAGACACCCAAACCTAAGTGTTCTGCAGGGAAAAGTGATTCTATGCTTGACTCAAATGAAAAGATTTCATTTAAGCTTCTTCACTTTTCTTTTGCAACACACTGGGAGGTTCTCATTTCCCTCTGAAAAACGTTTGGCCTGCCCTACTTGTTAGAATCTGCGTTAGCATTTGATTGAACTCTTACGGTGTGTACAAGCACTACCTGTGCTGGCAAGTGAGATGTCAGCTCTGGGGCAGGTACTTGAGCCTCAGGAGGCAATTGCCCCAGTTATCTTAAGGAATTACCTCTAGATGTCACTCATGAACCCTTCTCTTATTTGAGGGATTTAAACAAGTAGTTAGGATACATCTGACAAAGAAACCCTTCAATCACTCTGCTTGGTTACCAGAATGTTTGTATTCAGCGCTTCTGGAGTCAGATAAAGGCTGAAGGCAGAGGAGGCAGTTCCTCAGCTGCAGAGATACCTTGGTTCACACAGAAAGGGAATTAAATATACTGACTATCATAGAGAAAAACTTAACCAAAATAAAGATTTCTGTAGTCATTGATGCTGATTGAACACGTTGGGAGAGCTCAGTATGAAGCTGATAGGCTGTTGATTTATTTAGATAACTCGTTAGTACTTGCTTAGCAATGGATACAGATGCTGGGTACGTTTTCTAGCCCAGGATTCAAATGACTTAAGTGGGTATTTCCACAGTTGGTAAGGCTGAAGAGAGCTGATCCCCTCCAAACAGTAAATTATTTCTGATAGATGTTTTCAATGGATTTTCTTCTTTTATTCTTCAAACCTGAAAATTCCTTCCCTGCTACTTTTAGGAATTAAAAAATCCATTCAAACAAATCTGTCCTATACCTTCAAAGGGGGGAAAGTGCTCATATGGAAAAGCCATTTCTATATAGAAGAAAAACATTTCAATGAGAAAATTGCGGGCACCCTTAGCAGTAAGCATGGTTCTGAGGTTGTGACAGCCTTACTCATAGAAAATAGACTTTTATTCTGCAACTCACTGAGTTAATCCGGAGAGACTGCTAATGGAGTAAACCAATAGTATGTATAAGAGTATATGAGTTCTCGTACGAGCTGCAGCTGGTAGCTGTTCCAGTTCATCTCGTGTTTGGAAAATGTTTGGCCTTACATTGTACCAACGTTCATGAAGTGATGTGGTTTCCCACAAAACCTTCATTAAAGCTTTTGGGGGTTCACTTAGTCCTGAGCTACTTAAAGAACTTCTTCTATGTTACCATGCCACTAATATCCACCTTGCATTGAAATCCAAATGGATACGTCTGGTGTCTGCATAGCACCAGGACTTCCAGAGGGCTGGCAGTCTGAATGGACAAGATACTAAAAAGATTCCTATCACACAGTAAATAAAGCCTTTAAAATAAATAAGAGGTAATGAATATCTGGCAGCATAAAGCAACCACATAAGCAGATCATGTAACAATAAAGACAATTCAGGTTTATCACATATGTAACTTCTTTATGCGTGTAAGTCAATAATTATACATTTATATATATGTAAATGTGTTGATTGTTGCCCCTTTTTTTTCATTTTGCTTTGAAAGACAAGTCTTATATGAAGAATTCAACAGCAAAATTGGTTAAAATGTACTTTTATTACTAGAAGTGCAAGGGACAGTAAAATACTTGCAACTGCAGCAGAGACGTGAATGGCCAGCATTTTTGCAAGTGTAATTTAAAAGTAATGGAAGCTGCATTTTGATGTCTTGGAAACACTGAACTTACTTTGGTTTTATCTGTAAGGTTGGAAAAAAATTCTATTTTGGGTTGAGAGAATCTATGAAAATCATAGAATCATAGAATAGTTAGGGTTGGAAGGGACCTTAAGATCATCCAGTTCCAGCCCCCCTGCCATAACCAGGGACACCCCACACTAAACCATGCCACCCAAGGCTCTGTCCAGCCTGGCCTTGAACACCACCAGGGATGGAGCATTCACAACCTCCCTGGGCAACCCATTCCAGTGCCTCACCACCCTCGCAGGAAAGAATTTCTTCCTTGTATCCAATTTAAACCTCCCCTGTTTAAGTTTGAATCCGTTACCCCTTGTCCTGTCACTACAGTCCCTAACGAAGAGCCCCTTCCCAGTATCCCTATAGGCCCCCTTCAGATACTGGAAGGCTGCTATAAATTAACTTATGATGGTTATGCATATGTATAAATATAACCAGGCTTTTATAGCAACACTTGTGGAGAAGAACAGCAGCATCTGTCATGTTAAAAGGTTGTAAACGTGAGCCTGTGGCAGGAAAAACCAGACATGTTGATGGATTGAGCCAAGCCCCTTCTCTACCTGTGTCAGTGCCCCTGATGAGTTTGTTGTTGTGCCGATCTGGTAACTATGAGGTTACCCATAATCATTTTAAGACACAAAGTTCAATTTGATCCTTGTTTCTAGTTTGATTAATATACATGCAGGTAGGCACTTGCTGTTTTGTTTGTATTCCCAGATGTGTTTGTAGGCATCTCTGTGGCAACGGCCTATGGCTGAACAAGGATTTTTGGAGATGT
Source organism: Agapornis roseicollis (assembly GCA_002631895.1). Lineage (NCBI taxonomy): Eukaryota > Metazoa > Chordata > Aves > Psittaciformes > Psittacidae > Agapornis > Agapornis roseicollis. The sequence continues at coordinate 661,521 of NDXB01012544.1, read as the reverse complement.
AACAGTTTGGCAGAAGGTTTCTTTGGGGCTTGAAGACACTCACTCACTTGCTGGTAAAAGCCCAACGGCAGCTATCTGCTCTCCTTATATCCATAAGGAGATGGTAAGTGTTTGTTGCTGCTGAGGAGAAGGATGGGATGACACAAGCTTCTTCTATCTGCACCTTCAAATGATGAAGCTCTTGTGGCTGCTTTCTCAAGCACAGGGACAGAGGGAGATGTATTACTTACAGTAGGCAGATCCATAGGATGTTTTGCTGCAACTTCACCTCTTCCATGTCTGCTTTTTGCTGCTGTTATGTTGCAGACAATGGCTCTGGTCCCTAGAGATGCTTGGCTGCTTTGCTCCCAAAGGTCCAAGTTAGGCACCCATAACACCTCTTGCTCTTAGTCATCACAAATCAGCTATGGCAGCATAAAAGACAGGGGAGTCCTTCACCTGTATCCCTGAAGACAGGCAGTTGTTAGACATTAAGCATGGCAAATGTACCCATAGAATCATAGAATAGTTAAGGTTGGAAAGGACCTTAAGATCATCCAGTTCCAACCCCCCTGCCATAAGCAGGGACTATCTCTCTACTTGAAAAAAAACCAAACCAAAACATAGGTACAAGGAGAAATTAGGCAGGAATTAAAAGTCAGATTGTTAAAATACCATACATTAGTTAAAGTAGCAGCAAAGTAGAAGAGGTGGAACATCTTAAAGGTACAGACCTGATCTGAAGCTCAGGAAGAGAATCATTTCCTATCTCTCCTGCAGACTGCCAGGGTGATGTGAGGTAATTTGTCTTCTTCATCTAAGAAGGTGCCCCCAGTGCTGAAACAGTTCCTTCTCCCTGCCTATAGAAATGTATTGCTCTGTCCAGGTTGAGGACACCAGAACTGCACACAATACTCCAGGTGAGGTCTCACGAGAGCAGAGTAGAAGGGCAGGATCACCTCCTTTGACCTGCTGGTCAAGCTGCTTTTGATGCAGCCCAGTGTACGGTTGGCTTTCTGGGCTGCAAGCGCACACTGAAGTTGGCTCATGTTCATTTTCTCATTGACCAACACTCCCAAGTCTTTCTCTGCAGGGCTGCTCTCAATCTCCTCTTTGCCCAACCTGTAGCTGTGCCTGGGATTGCTCCCACCCAGGTGTAGGACCTTGCACTTGGCATGGTACAGGGTAGTGGAGGCTTGACCACTCACTGGGCAATTGTGAAGTCTTGGGGATGTGGCAAGGAAAGTTCATTTTACTTCTAAACCCTGGAAGTTTAAATATACAACCTTCATGCTGGAAAACTGTTTCAGCTGCCAAGTTAAGTGCTTCAGATTTAGGACATTTCTGATGTCCACAGGATTCATCCTTCTCCGTTCTGACTGATAAATGGGCAAAGAGTGTGTGCAGAATGCACTAAGGAGGGTGAACCAAGTGTAAAAAACCCCCAAAACCTGACAACAAAGCTATCTGCTCCTTCCTGTGCCACAAAAATGATTGGAAACTCCTTCCAGGCTCCTGGAGTGATTCTTTTTGTATGAAAAAAGCTGGAAATGTACAAAAAAGCTGGAAATGGTACAGATCTGGTCCATTATCTTATCATAATTATGCAGTTACTCAAATGAGGAAAACCATTTCTGAAATGATTTGCTGATGCAGCAATCTTTGAGGCTTTTGCTGCTGCGTGGGGATGCTGGGTTGTTTTTAGCGCATCAGGCTGAAGATGTCAATCGGACACCCCAGGAACAACCTACTTTAAGAGACGTGGATCATGTAATTTAAGAGGTGTTATCATAATGCATGTGCACAGGGGAACAAAATTAACCTTTGTGCCACTGCATGGACTTGAGCCACTTGACTGCCTCAAGTGCAGCAGCAATAGGTCACTGGGGAGATAAGCAGCAGTGAGCAGCAAAGCACATGGCAGGGGAAGGGGATCCACAGGTCTCTGCTGTGTCAAGACCAGTGGGATACAAGGTCTCCAGCCTCTGGGAACATGAAGGAGGGGACACTTCCACTTGTTCTTTTAGGGGGACACTTATGTGCTCCTCCCTCCTTTTTAGCCTGTTTCACCCTTGCCTGTCCCAGTCTTCTCCTTTCCCAGCCTTCCCTTATTACTCTGACATTTAACAGCGCTCAGCTGTTATCACTAATGTGATGGAGAAATGCATCAGAGATACATAGCCAGGTCATACAGAGGTGGAAAGGGGGAAGGGATGTGAATTTGGTATTCCTGTGTGACCAAGGGCTATGGTTACTTACATGCAGGCTCTCAGCAGGGATGTGGAGGTCCCAGTGGTGAAGGAGATGCTAAACATGCTCTTTCTGAGGTGCTGCCTTTCATGGTATAGAATCATAGAATGGTTTGGGTTGGAAAGAACCTTAAGATCATCCAGTCCCAACCACCTGCCATGGGCAGGGACACCTCGCACTAGACCAGGTTGCTGAAAGCCCCGTCCAACCTGGCCTTGAATACCACCAGGGATGGAGCATCTACCACTTCCTTGGGCAGCCTGTTCCAGTGCCTCAGCACCCTCACAGTAAAGAACTTCTTCCTTCTATCTAACCTGAATAAAGGAATGGCCTGAAGGCCCCAGGTCGGTTGGCTCCTGTGGGAGATGTTGACAGTAAGCACAGCCAAGAGCAGGAAGCCCCTGGCCGCACGCCCCAGGCGTATGCTGGGGCTGGCACTTTACCCCATGTCCTCCCTGCCACCAGCCACACCACATCCCCTCTCCATCCTGTGATCTTGGGAATGAGGGGGTGGACGTGCAAGACGGAGGGCATGGGCCTTCTGCTCCGCATGTGGGGCTGCACCCGGCACTCCAGCTTTCGGGAATATGCACCAGCAGCATGCGCTGAGCAATGCCACTTCAAAGCAGGCTTTGGCAGAGAGGCAGGGAATTGTCTGCTGGGATTAAACCACATTGGAACCATTTTGGAAGGGGTTTGAGTCTTTGATTCTTTCGTGTACAAATCTGACATCAAAGCAAAGTCCTGGTGTCTGTCAGATACATCCTTCATCTCTAGATAGAGATAAACCAGCCTCCTGTCAGTCAGATAACACGATAATTAGTGTGATAATGCATTTATCCTGGTGCTTACAATCCTTGATCATATATTGCAATTATGTGTACAGGCCGCAGCAGCCAGTGTCTTTAATTATAACCTTGATGGCAAAATGATAAGAAGAAAGAATCTTCCTAAAGGTAGAAAAATGAGTCTTTTAATTCATTTTTATAGATCTCTCATGGAATATAATAGAAGGGATTAGTATGAAAGTCTTTGCTGGAGTGTTTGTGTGAGCTGATAAGCGTCTGTTTGCAAAGAAGCACCAGTGCGTAGCTATTACATTAATATAGTCCAGCTATTAGAGCAATATGAGATAGGTACCAACCTAAATGTTAACAGCAGATAACACAGTGTTTAATTTTCATGTTAATCTGCTGCCCAGAAAATTCATTTATAAGTGCCCCTAATATTATTATTACTGAGATTTGTTAAGGGTAGGTTTTAAAAGATAAATAGAAGACATAAATAAAGATTTCTCATTCATTTAATCAGTGACTCCTAGGTGGCTTTGCAAATCTCAGCTAGGACAAAGCAAATACATGACATTATCCCCGCTGAGTAAAGTGCCTCTGTACCTTAGTGAATAAGGTTTCTGGATCGGGAACCTGATGGCTTACACTTCATCTAAGAGTGTGTTTTTTCTTTCATATCATTTAACTGCAGTTATACCTTTTGAGTTATTTGTGCATTGTGGAGCCCTTGATTGAAATAAATGAAGCAAAGGAAGGCTGGAATGCAGGAACTGATTGTACCAAGTGCCCATCTTAGCATTCATAGTTCTGATGCTTAAGGTTCATCGGATTTCTACTGCTCCCTGTTTGGAGTCTTCAAAACCCACCAGAATGGTGCATATCTGGCTGCTGGTCCAGCCCAGGTTCTCCTTAAAGTCTGTTTCTGCTCTCATACATAAAAGTGACCATGTAACCATATCCCTTGAGTTGGATCCTGGGTCTGGGAGGGCACACTGAGCAGAGGCACTACAGTCTGGGCATCTGCTTAGCTCTCAGGAATGAAGGACAGAAACAGAGAGAAAAGGGAGAAAATTAAAGTGAGCCTTTTCCCAAGGGACCAGTGGAAGAGCCACTGCTGTTCTTTTGGATGCCAAGAAGCTGTGAAGTCTCAGCTGTTAGGAAGTGCTGGAAGGACACACCATGAAAATCAGGCTCCTTAAAATCAGATACTCCAAAACTGAAATACCTGGGAAAAATGGTCTCACTTTGGGAAAACTTCAGTGTGGATGTAATCAGCTGGATACAGAAGGCAGCTAAACCACATCTAGATGTGTTAGAATGTGGGCTTACCTGTGTCAGGACAGGAACTATGTTTGGAGCTGCAAGGCTCAATTGGCATCTTCACTCTTGTAGCTCTCCCATGGCAATTAGTGTGTTCAGCCACAGATAAATGCAGTGCAAGGACAGTGTTAAGTATAGGCTAAAATGGCCCTTCAACTTCCCCATCAGGGGGTGGCTGTCCTTCTCTGCATCTCTTATTCTTGTAAGGCCTCTTCCATCTTCTTATGCCACTGCATGGCTTTCCTTTGTAGCTTCCCTTTAGGTCCTGCCCAGCAATAGTGTCCTCCAGCTTATCCTCTCTACCTACTTAGTGTCTATGTAATGTAATTCCATGTTGTCGGTAAACCAAGCTGGGAATATTTGGGGAATCAGGCTTGCTAGGCAGCTGAGCCTCTGCTGTCCATGTCCTGAGTCCAGATTCCTGTAGGTGACAGCTTAAGTAATTTGCTATGGCTCCTTGGATGCTCAGCAGATCTGAGTTGCTAAGGTTGCTGAGCATGCAGAGTCAGGAAAGACACATGAAGTACACTATGTGTTTACACAACATCTGTGAAAAAAGCCTTTTGACCTCCATGTTTCCTTTTCTATCACAAAACCCAAGCCATGTCTTCACGCTACTAGAAACCCAGATTTGAATTTAAAACTCAGCTGAAGGGGACCTCTGTTCAGCAGTCAAAAAGCCAATTGAAAACACACAAAAACTGGGAAAGCTTAGGGGAAAGGGGCATTTATTATATAATAAATATATATAAAAATATCTAATATAATAAATATATAATGTATATATTATATGTATTTATTTATATATATAATATATATTTTATATATATATGCATATATGGAAGTATTTATTTTAGGAGAAATCCTAAAGCAGACATTGCAAATTTCTATCCTGTGAAAAATAGTAATGGGAATTGCTTAGGAAGCTACATGTTTTGGTACATTATTGTTGACTCCTTAGTGCAATATTAGAGTTGAGTGGATTCAGCCAACTAATGTAACTTTGTATGCCATATGTAAGTGTGTATATATGTAAATATTTCTATGTGTAAATATATATATGTAAATATACATGCATATACATAAAAGCAACTGGTAAATGCAGTATTTCATGTTAGAAATCATTCTTTCAGACATCCATTCCAATAACACCCAATGCTGCAAATCTTATAGAATATTCTTACTTGGCTGTGGGTGTTGCCTTGTGGTCATGGCCCTGTGGGGATGAATCAGCCTTCAAATACATGGGCTGAGGAGGTGCAGGGAGAAGAATACCATGTCTTCAGTTCTCGTGGCGAGGTAAGGGGATATTTATCAGTAGCTTCCATGAGGTTAGGAATTGCCTCATGAATATTTACATGTGAAAAGAGATAAACTGTCCATATGTATCCAGGACACCAGTGTCCTGCTTTGGCATCTCCCTTGGTCTGAGATAAACAGGAAGCTCCCAAAGAGAGGAGCACTGTTCCTGGTGGAGGACAAAAGAGTGTGAAAGCTAGTACGTGAGAAGGCTGGAAGGAGGCTGAAGTATGTGTTTTGTGTTTTGTATTTCCATTGCTCCTGGAAGAATGGGAAGAGGTAGCAGCCGTTGCAAAGGCAACAGTAGATGCAGTCATAGCTTGAAGCTTGAAGCAGAGGGGGTATAGAGCATAACTCCAAAATCCTGATCTATGTATAAAGTAAAACCAGCAGTAGTAATAATAAAAAGGCAGCTAGGAAAATGTTGAATCGTGGGGCTGTAATTCCAGCAAGGGGTTTTGGGTGACTTAACAGGCCTAAGAATCTCCAGATAGTGGTGAAATTGTGGTTCTGTAGTTCATAGCTGCCCATTTGAGGATTTGATATGCTTCCCTTCTTTCTTGCTGGTTGATCACTTAGAAGAGACAGCCTGCCATTATACAGTAACTACAAGCTGCACAGCACTGCCTAAAAATAGGTTCCTCTGTTTCCCTCTCACCTAAACCCAGCAAGACATACCTGGCACCTTGTGGGCCTGTGCAGGACTATTAGTGTCATCCCAAAGGCACTACAGTATGGCTCCATGCCTGCTCTAATTAGGAATAATTAGCTCAGGCACTGATGCAGCTGTATGGCTTTTTGTGTCAGAGCTACACCACATCCCTTCATTACCTCTGCTTTTGCACTGATGCTCCCTGGTCTGCCATTTCATAATGTGGGTTCTTCCGTGCACATCTCTTTGTGTTCCACTGCAACTCTCAGGCATTCCATCACAGCTTCCCTGTCCTCTGCCTGGGGCTGGAGAAGCTGGAAGGGGCCAATTCGACATCAGAACCATCTGGTGAATCCTGTAAACCATCAGATCATTTACCTTTATTGTTCTTCCAAGCTGCATTGTATGTGTTCTTGGAAGTCACCGTATTTGTATTTCATTGGAGATGAGAAGGATTAAATAAATAGCAGTGGTGGAGTTTAGTCCCTTGGTGTGCTACTGCTCTCAGTTACTTTTTGCAGCCTATCTTCTACATCAAACCAAGCAAGCCACAGTTGTCCTGAAAAGCTCCGGGTTTTGCTCAGCACTGTTTGAGCATGTTCCACCAGCCCTGGGCCCCTGACAGTGGAAACACTTTGGTTCCATCAGCTGTTTCCACAGAAATGCTTCAGGAATGTCCTCTTCTCTGAGCAGTCGTAGATTCCAGATCCTTTCCTTTTGTGAATGGAGTATTTTGAAGCACCTCCACTCCCCTTGCTTTCTCCTTCACCCTCGTTGCTACAGGCTCTCAGAAGCCTGCTCTGTTTGTGTAGGCTCCTTTTGGTCAGAGCCCCTCTTCAGCAGCCTTTCCGGCATTGCTTTTTAAAACTTCTTTCCAAGTCGATCCAAGGCTAGAAAGATGGATGTGAAAGAGAACAAAGCCTGTTCCCATCAGGAAAACCATCACAGGTTAGGTTTCCAAGTCCTGAGATGCAGGATATGCAGATTCATGATGTGCACAGCTTGGACAAGTCGTGACTCCTCAGGGAAAGCTCCGCTAGTGCTGTGCAGCCCCAGGAAGATGCCAGGGAACATGATGTGGCTTCACCATTTGACACCAGATGTCTCAAGAGGGAATTCAGGGAGGCCAGGACAAGCAAGTGGGTCAGCTCCTCATTTTGCTTGTGGCCTTAGCTGGAAGCAAGGGCAGCTATCAAGGAGTCCTTCTGTAAAATGAGCACCAGTTATGTTCATCAGCATCCATAAGGATGCTCAGCACGTTCAGCGGATCCTCAGGAGTAGCATTTTGGAATGGGAAAGGACTCCCATTCATAGCTCTGCAGGCTCTCTGTTTCTTGCTTTAAAAAGTTTAGGTGACTAAAAGATTCCAAACACAACACTAATTATAATACTAATTAGCAGCAGTAATTAAAAAATAGGCCTTATTTAGATTTCACTTTTGATCTGATCCTTACAGTGGCGGATGCTCCACATTTCACAGGGTAGAACTTTGGTACAGGCTATTTTGCTAGGCATGCTACAGAAATATGAAAGCAAGGTCTGTCTAGGTGAGAAAAAGTGGGTTTTGAAGTCAGCTGGCTTGCATCTCTGGAACATCACTTGGCAGACCTCTAAACAAATAGGATAGTGTGTGTTTGAACTTCACATTAATTGGTTGAGTTGCTTCGTGATGCTCTTTAATGTAGCACTAGTTAGAGAGCTGGGGTTTAAAGCAACACCAACATGACAAATTGGGGCCTTCAGCATTCCTACAGTTGCCTTTTCCGTGTTTCTGGGTTTAAAACCAAAACTCACATTTGGAGTCCAAGCAAACATGACAGCATCACTTAATCACCTTTCTAATCATTTCCTTTAAAAAATGACTCCTTTCATTTTGTCCTCCAGCCAGCAAAATTGAGTTATAAAACAGCTTAACACTAATTCTACTTACTTTGACGAGGGCTCATTAAATTCATACCTCTCTGAGTAAGCTGTTAAAAGCCACAGTTAATCAATGTTTTGGCCAATACATCCTCATTAAGAAATGTTATTTTTACTGAGAAATAAAGCACATTCCTTAAAACCAGGCACGTCAACTGAGCACACACTGATTGGCTTTTGTGGTCTTCACTGAGGCCGGGGTACTTACACAGCACATAGTTCACCTAGAGCTGTGTGAAGTGGTTTATTCTGCTGAAAATGTACTTTGCCTATGACTTCTAAAAAGAGGATTATTGCCCATGGGGTATTGTATTAGCAGGGCTGAGACATCCTGATTCCAAGCAGTCATTAAGCAAATCAGAGGTAATTTATACTGTGGGGAACAAACTAATGCCAAGCCTGCCAGCTGTCTGGCCCTTCCAGTATGCCTTCAGACAGAACTTTGAAGGTGGGTTCGAGAGCAGTTTCTCTCACATTGCCTTGTTGTTGTGACTCGAGGAGGACAATCGAGTTCAGAAGCAGGCCCCAATCCAGCAGAGCTTTAAACATCTGCATAGTTGTGAGCATGCGAGCAATCCCATAGGACTCAATGAGGCTACTTTAAATGCTTCGAATTAGGCATGTGCTTAAGAGCTTTGCTGGACAGGAGCCATGGTAAGAACCAGTCCCAACTGTGACCTAAAATTAAAACTGGAACACTTTAAAGATTAATTAAGGCCTTGTCTACATGGGAAAAATTGTTCATCGTGGCATGAGAAACTTTCTTCTCATGGCATTTGTGGCCCAACTGGATTCAGACCATTTACACTGGAGTCGGCTCTTATGAGGTTTTCTGACCGCACTGGGGAGGTGTGGAGAGTTTGGGAATGCACCTAATGTTTGGAAGTGAATCTTTCATTCACCAGTGCATATGAAATTCATAGTCATCTTTATGATAGTATCGTCCTTTCAACTCTTGGGAAAATGGCAGAACCATTCAAGTAGCCAGAAAACAAACAAGCAGACACATTATACACCTCCCTTCTTCACCACAACTATTGAAAACCCAAAATACCACAACTATTCTCCTTATAAAAGGATTTGAGGGCTTGGAAATCTGTGGATCTCTTTGGCTTTCCCAGAAGAGATCTGCTTGGAAACTCCAGGATGGCTCTGACATGAATTACACTTATGTTCATTTGTTGCCCCTTTTGCCTGACAGAAGAAAAGGAAGGGGAATTGGTGTGTATGACCAAAGCATGATGGATTACTAAATAACATGTCCTAGATAATAAGCCTGTGGCACATTCAGAAGGAGAATGTACCTGTGAGAAACCATGAAGTATAACAAAAAGGTGGCTGTTTTGGTCTAGGTATGAAGGACAGCTCTAGAGTTTTGTAGGTTCTGTTTTCAGCCCTCCTCTGGTTTTGAGTATTTTTACTCTAAAAACCTGAATTTAGGAGCTTCATTGTGGCACAGACATGGAGCCTTCCTCTTTCCCTGGTGTAAAGGGGGCACTGTGTCTGTGCTTTTGGGGGATTGATGCCCATATATCACTTCAACATTCAAAGAAAGGCAGAGACTTCTTGGCGACTTGGTGTCCCTTTTAAAGCTTTGCTTCATGGAGTCAGGGCTCTCTGCATCACAGCAGAGTTGGACAAACCTGCCATAGTGGCTAGTGGCCACCTTGCACCTTTCGAGACCAATCATTTCCTTGCAGTTAGGGCAAGTCATCCTTCAGCTGAAGACAGTTCAGCTTTGCCCTGGCATGAGACAGCTTATGATAGAAAAGGGGCCTCTGGATAGCTGCAAGTACATGCATCTGTATTTACAGTATTTTATATGAGTTTCTTTACAATGATTTGGGTACTAGATAGTATGAAAAAGCCAGCTAGTGGGTAAATAGAGAGAAATATTGATACTTCTCGCTCATGTGCTACCTTGCATTTGTCAAGTGCTTTACAGACCCAAGGAGTAATTCATCTCTGCTGGCTTCCATGTGTGCATAAATCTCAAATCACTTTGTACAACTCATGTACAATTTTATCCACTAAATAAATGGGTCTCTCTTGTGCCATTTAGGCAGGGCTTCCTAGAGTGGGTTGGAGGTGGCAAATGGAGCAGTGTGCTATAAGATTGCAGGTCTGCATTCATCTTTCTGTTCTCTATCCTAATAGATGGAGGGTCACACTCCCAGCTTTTACTGCAGACCTCATGGGACCTTCTTCTGTCCCTAAATTCCAGCAGTAAAGGCTGGGTCAGAGTTACATGAGCTGTTAAATTCCCCTGTAAGGAGGCAAAAGGCTTCTTATGGCTTCCTATTCGCTGTGCACGCACAGCTCTGCTACCTGCTCTGAGTTCAGATCAAGCCATTACACCACCTCCTATACTTTTCATCTCCCCTCTAGCAGTTAGACATGAAGAACACCTGAAATCACTCAAAACAAGGGCTGCAAAATTTTCCTGGCTTTCATCCCTCACCCTTCCTACAGTTTGCTTGGATAAAAGCTGGGAAGAACTTGAACCCAGGGAGAGTGAATTTATGGGAATCCAGAAAACAAAAGGCCTGGGTTTTTCTGTCATAACAAATGTGTTCCTAAATGCAGTCAGGGATTGTTAGTGCAGTTATGAGCATCACTGGACCATATTCCCAGCATAAGGTAATGGAGATACTCCAAAAGACAATGGTTTGTTTCTCATGTATTTCTAGCCCATGGTTGATGGACTCCAAAGCCGTATACAAAATACAGCAGGTTGGAAAATGAGGTATTTGTTGATACTGCCGCTGCTGTTGTGATTTTGGGGTAGAAAATGAGTGTTTCATTACAAAGTGCAAAGCAAAAACCAATGAAAACCCCACAAAACCCAAGTACCCTCAGCCTGAAAGCTAGATTGAATAGTCTGTTTGGGCTGAAACATTGGAGATTTGAGTTTTCTGATGAAATAAAATACATGGGGACAGATTGATGCAAGTAGTCCTGTTCTGCAGGAATTTCTACCTGCTTGAGAAGAAATGGTTTTAATCTACATGTGACTCAACTTTCCATCTGCCTTTAGCGCTGTAAGTCCTGCTTATCATGCAGGACCACTATTTACTACATGCTTTGATCAGTTGTTAAATGGACATTCAGGTCACTGTTGGAGAATGGAGTTACCAGGACATGTAGGAAAGTCTCCCATCGTGCATGGGGCTAAAAGTAATGGAAATGAACATCAAAAGGAGCGAAATGAGTGAGGCAGATTTGTTTATATAAATGGATACACCCAGCAGTTTGAAAAATAAATATCCTGCTCAGACCCAAAAATGAATTAAAAGTTAATTGGAAACAAACAAACAAACAAAGTAGCATAAATAACTTCACAGGTATTGAGGATTAAAATCTAAGCCTGTCTGAAAAGGCAAGGCGGATAAACTGGCTTGGGTGAAATAAAACCCCATGTGAACCTCTGTCTAAAATTCAAGTTCAGTCAAACTCGAATCTTTTGTGGTTCAGAAAGATCTTTTTTTGCTTTAATTATCTCATATGTCTCCATTCCTTGGCTTAAGGTATGACTAAAAGCCATGAGAAGGCTAGTCATGAAAGCTTCCAGCTCTTTGTTTGGCTTTAATGCAACGCTGGTGTCTCGCAGCAACTGCTTATTTTCACATCCATGCCACTGGGCAGGCAAGTTTCCCTAAAGAGAAACATCTTCTCAGTGCTTCAGACACGCAACGCTGCTTCTCCAGTGGGATCCAACCCATGGCCATCTTATAGAAACAGAATGATTTGGGTTGGAAGGGACCTTCAAAGTGCAGCTGGTCCAACCCCCCTGCAATGAGCAGGCATATCTTCAACTAGATCAGGTTGCTCAGAACCACATCCAGCCCGGCCTTGAGAGAGACCAACTCTAGGTGCAGCGTGACTGTGACTGCACCAGCCTTTAGCAATGCTGAGATAGGAATTTTTTGTCACATGGAGTACATAAGTGGTACCCAGCTCACCTGCCACTGACTGTGCATGGTAGCTGTGTATTTATTGCAGCAGTTGGTGACTCACTGCAAACCACAGGCTAAATGTGGGTGCTGCAGGGGTCACCATGAATGGAGGGGAATAGTTTGCAAACTAGGAAAGACTTTGACATCTCTGGCACTGACCTACTTGGTAAAAGGAAATCAGCATTAAAATGGAGGTGCCTTCACCACAATTAAGTGATATGTTTAACTATCAATGTCCAAATCTGGCTTTTAATGGGAGTTATGTGTTCTCCCTGAGTGGCACATGCTAGAGTACAAAAGGGTCTTCATTTGTGACTGGAGACAGTTATCTGTTGAAGAAGCAGTTGCAGGAAGGTGTGATACAGCTTTACCTTGTTTTAACTTTGGTCTTCTTCCATAGGGACAAGCAAAACACAATACAGCAGAGAGCGTATAGTTAGAAACACTTCATCAAGTTATTTAACCTTCTTGTTTCAGAACTGCTTCTGATAGACTGCCATTTCCCCATTTTTCAGCATTATTTTGAAAGTATTGTGTCATTTTAAATGAGAAGGGAAAAGTGTTTTACTCCATGTATCCCTTTTTGTCTCTTTTGCCTCTCTGGTGTCAGTGGTATGTTTTGAGTTGTTTGGGTCACTGGGTGTTGCTTCTATTTCTTGATTGAATCACTGCAACTCTTAAGTGTCAGAATGAAAGAAATCAAAGGGATTTCAAATATCAACAGAAACTTGCAGGAAGGATTTGCCTGAATGTTCGAGTGCAAAACATGTCATTCTGCTCATGAAAAATGAGAAATGAATTCAGGGGTGTGAGTCATCTTGGAAAGAAAACGTGTCAATTCAGCCTTGAGCATTGCTGAGGCAAACCTATGATTGTGGGGTCTTTATGACTGCTGCTCAGTATCCATTAAGGAGAATTAGTTCGATGTTCAGGAGGTATCAAAACCACTAAGTAAATTTACATCAGCTGAGGATCTATCCCCACATGCGCCATAAGGATAAACTTAGATGGATGTACAGGAGATTAGGGACAGGGCAGCACAAAGCAGATGATTTGCTTGCTACAAAGAAAACCCCACCAAATCCAGGTAGAAGCGATAACATTGGCAAGGCTGAAACTGTATCACACAAACATGCATTCAAAATTTACCGTAGGTTTTGTGTGTTATTGTAAAGTTAAGTTTTCCAGCCGTGTATTTGTACTTACAGGTGAGTTTCCAAGACCAACATTTTTAGAGGTACAGGGACAAATGCGCTGAAGCCTAGGTAGCTTTAAAAACATCTCTGCTTATCAAAAGGCTTTGAGCACGGGGGCTTTGACACAAGCTTTTCAATATTTCATAATTCTGGAAAAAATTGAACCCTTCACCTTTGCATAAAAGGCTCCATTCAGTTTACATTCCTCTTTGGTTACCTTATTGGTTCACTTTTTTCCCTGACCTATTTGCACATCACTGGAACACTCTCCTGTAGCTAATGCTACACATCAGGTCTGCAAACCTGACTGCATTTGAGGCACTCAGTAAATCTTCCAAGCAGCTAAAAGGTCAGATTGTAAGAAATAGCTGAAATAACTCTCCAGAAAAATGAGAAGGACCCCGAATGGGAGAGCTGTAGCATTTATTTCTGGCACCCTACGCTGTTTTGTTACAGTCTGCAAGGTGTGTCAAAAGAGAGCGTATGAGTATCTTTGAACTGAAGATGTAAATTACCATTCCTCTGCTTTCCCCCTGCCCTCCAGTTGTTTTGGGGTTGGTTGCTCTTCTTTTACTTCTTTTGATTTTAATTTCCTCCCTCCCTTCTCCTTTAACTCTCCCTGCCAAGGGGAAGGCTGCTAAAATTGCCAATCCATGCTGTATATGCGGCTTTTCCTATTGCTTTCCCTTTGCTTTTGCACAGAGCCCTGGTCCGAAGCCCATCACAACTCCAGGGGATTCTTTCCATGCGCTTCCATGGGCTTGAGATCAAGTCGAGTAAGGAGAATTTTTTCCAGTGTGCATCTCCCAGCTCTCTGCCCCACCTGTTTCCCACCAGAGCCCGTCATGGGTATTAAATGTAATTCATGTCTAATTACGGGTATTTACACCTCGACCTCAAAGCCATCCGCTTCCACCTGCACCCTGGCCGCTGCGGGCTCGGGAAGCGGGCGAGCAGCGAGCCGGCTGGCAGCGGGAATGACACGGGAGCAGCTGTGTTTGTTTGATCTCCTCGCTGCCAGGTCTCCGTGCTTGGGGCTGGAAGGGCGGGCGGAAGCTCCTAATAGAGGCAGAACTAAAGAAACATACAGAGCAGTTCAGTGTTACCGAGTCCACATCCACCGTTCAAGAGAAAAGAGTGAGAACAAGAGGGAGAAAGCATGAGGAAAAAGCCCAAGGAGGCTCTGGTAACTATAGAGTAAACACAAACAGACCCCATGTTGCTATGTGTTCCCTTTGGTTTCTAAAATGTTGAGAGAGCATAGAATCACAGAATGGTTTGGGTTGGAAAGGACCTTAAGATCATTCAGTTCCAGCCCTCTGCCATAAGCAGGGACACCTCACACTAAACCATGCCACCCAAGGCTTTGTGCAACCTGGCCTTGAACACTGGCCAGGGGTAGGGCATTTCTTTGGGCAGCCTGTTCCAGTGCCTCACCACCCTCACAGTAAAGAACTTCTTCCTTATATCTAACCTGAACTTCCTCTGTTTCAGTCTGAATCCATCACCCCTTGTCCTATCAGTACAGTCCTTGATGAAGAGTCCTCTCCAGCATCCTTGTGGGCCCCCTTCAGACACTGGAAAGCAGCTTGGCTGTAGGCTTCCTCCAAAGGCAGGGCAACAGCACCACAAGAGGTGTTGCTACAGAGACCAAGGTTTTCTGCATGAGGAAGGGAAAACCATGGGGACCTCCCACTGTTTTGGTTAAGATGGTTTGAGACAGCAAACAAGTGCAAAATGGATACAAACAGATGATGTGGAGGATGTTTGGTGGGTCTGGAATCAAGAGATTCCTTTCAGGTGCAAGATGTGGTGGCTTTGGGGATTGCTTTGAGCAACCCAAAAGATCTAGGGAATGAAATATGGAAATGGTTAGGTTTTTATCACAGGGAAGCAGCAGCTGGGCTTTAGTGGAGGAATTGGCAGTCTGGAGGTAACGGTTGAAGTTGATGTTCCTAAAGGTCTTTTCCAACCTAGTTGGTTCAGTGACTCTGTGATTCTATGAGAGAGGTTTATGGACTCAGTAGCAAAAGTTGGTTACCACTGCAGAGCATACCAAACAACTATAGCTGTGTTTTCCATCTCTTTCAGTATCTGTAGCCACCTGGAGCTGCTCAAACCTGACTTTCATGAAAGCCAGAGATAGTGGATAAATAAATCCCTGGGGATTTAGGGACCATATCTTCAAACCTACCTCCCTTAAACTGGACTCCTAAACTCTCCATATATAAACTTCATTTTAAAAGTCTTCTATTGTGGGACAAGACTGTTGAAAGTCCAGGCATCCAGGGTGAGCACAGAGGGACAGAAGTGCATGGGAATGGTCATACTGGGCCACACTGTAGGTCCACTCTCCTGTGTCCAACAGGGGCTCTTTGTGGGTGCTCAGAGACCCAGCAAACAGATACTGTTTGATTTATAATCATAAAATCACAGAATGGTTTGGGTTGGAAAGGACCTTAAGATCATTCAGTTCCAGCCCCCTGCCATAAGCAGGGACACCTCACACTAAACCACGCCACCCAAGGCTCTCTCCAACCTGGCCTTGAACACTGCCAGGGATGGAGCACTCCCAGCTTCCTTGGGCAACCCATTCCAGTGCCTCACCTCCTTCACAGGAAAGAACTTCTTCCTTATATCAAGTTTAAACCTCCCCTGTTTCAGTTTGAACCCGTTACCCCTTGTCCTGTCACTACAGTCCCTAATGAAGAGTTCCCTCCCCAGCATTCTTAGAGATCCCCTTCAGGTATGGGAAGGCTGCTCTGAGGTCTCCACGCAGCCTTCTCTTCTCCAGGCTGAAGAGGTAGTCTTGAAGTTGACTGTATCACTTAAGTCAAGTTGGGGCAACCTTTAGATTATGCACATGTAAACCCAAAGTGTCATCACTATTATCCATTGACTCACCCTGCAACCCAAGTGGTGACAAAAAGTTCTTCCAATGAATTTTTAATCTATCATTCACTGAGTATCACCAAAATGTAGCAGGAGCTATTGCTGTCATATGTGCCTGTTTCTCACAAAGTGTCTCAGCTGCCAGTTCACATTTAAATATCCCTAGCAAGCTGGAGAAGAGAGCTGGTGACTGTGGAAGGCACTGTTGGTTATGCAAACTCCAGACGAGTGTCTTTCCATTTAAATGAGTGTCTTGGATGATTTAGAAATGTGAGCTTTTTCCTTTCGTTTCCAATGGGTGAAACCCTCAAAAACATCAAGAGAAATGCAGTGGGAAAATGAGTATTTCCCTGCATTTTTGCCTGGAAAAAATGTATCTAATGAAAGTATAGCCATGGTAATTGTGTATCTCAGAGGGATACAGAGCACTCACAGCCTTGCAAATCAGGAGCTCATGGGAAAACCCTGCTGTATCCAACTGCCTGTCCAGAATGATGCAGCTCAGGTCCTGAAATGAGAGGCACTTTGGGGACCTCTCTTTTGGTGATGCACTTTTGGGACCTCTCTTTTGGTGAGGCACAAGAGGCAGATGTCTTCCAAGCTTTGTCCAGTGGGGAATGAAGGACTCATGATGTAGGAAACACATTCAAAGAGTTTTGTCACTCATCCTAGAGCAGGATGGGACGAGGACTCAGAAAGCTTCAGTTTGTCCTTTCCACTTCTAAATCTCTGGTGAGATTGTATCATGGTCTTAGCACTGCCTAGCTTGTTGAGCGGGAAGGTATAATGAGCCAGAGGGAACTGAAATCCAGGTGCAACCATTGCAGCAATTAACTCTTTTCACTGTCGTGCTTTCTGTAGCATGATTTCTATAGCCAAGTGTTCCTGCAGCACTTTCCTGGTGTGTTTTTCTGTCACTGAGAAGAGGGAAGGGAACAACAACAAAACTCAACTGAACAAGATGTTTCTTGCAGGGATACAGGTGCTGTTAGAGTGACCTGAGATAGACTCCAGCAAGCTCCAAGTCCAAAAACCAGATCAAAGTAAAGATGTCTGGAAATACAAATATCTGGCCTGGGTTTTGACAAGCTCACACCACAGCAGCTAGCACCTCCATGGCAGGTACTATCAGCACAGAGCTGGAGATGTATCCCACACAGACAAGTAACAATTAGCAACCCTTTACTGTGAATGGGTTTTAATAAGAGAGGAAAATCCGAGTGGCAAATTGTCGAGGGATTTCAAGGAATCAGAGTTAATTTTCCACAAGCAACATTCAATTTGTGGCTCTTTCTTCTTCTGTTTTTTGAATAGTGTTTTCTTACTGACTGTTTATGATCTTTCCAAAAGGGAAGAGAAGGGGCCTTGCAGCACACTTGGTCTGAAGGGCTTGAATTAGGAGTTATCAAGAATCTCCCTGTAGCCAACCAGCTAATTTCAATGGTAGAACAAGAGAACTTCTGTTACCATGCTGCAACTGAGCTCCTGCTGCTCTTTCCATAGCAGGTGTGGGTCCAGTACCTGTTTATCAAGAGTTTTACTTATATGAAAGCAAAAAGTGCAGGAAACTAAAAAATCTGAGTCACTGTCTGCAAAACTCCCAAATAAAATGTTTGATTTTCCAACCAACCCAGTTTTCCTTATTTAAGCCCAAGGAAAAGAAAGAAAAAGAGAAAACTTGGTGTGAACCCTGACCTTTGGAGGTGTATTCCCCTCTGGGTGATTCATCTGTTTACCTTAGGACAATTAAATGTGAGTCAGTTTAAATAAACTTTAGAACCAAAGGGAAAACATGCTAAAAACAGACCCGACCCCTCCCCTTCTCCTACCAGGGACGAGCTGAGGAGGATGAAAGAATGCAACACAGATCCCATTTTCTGGAAAAACCTAAGGATTCTGGAGAGGTGGAAAGTCACAATGGATCCCATCCCCTGCCAGGAGCTGGAAGGTGGAGCTGCTCCAGACTGGACCATTGCCAACCGTGTCCTGGGCTGCATCCAAAGGAGCGTGACCAGCAGGTCCAAGGAGCTGATCCTGCCCCTCTACTCTGCTCTCGTGAGACCTCACCTGGAGCATTGTGTGCAGTTCTGGTGTCCTCAACATCAAAAGGACATGGAGCTGTTGGAACAAGTCCAGAGGAGGCCACGAGGATGATCAGGGACTGGAGCATCTCCCATACGAAGACAGGCTGAGAGAGTTGGGGCTGTTCAGGCTGGGGAAGAGAAGGCTGCGTGGAGACCTCAGAGCAGCCTTCCAGTATCTGAAGGGGGCCTATAGGGATGCTGGGGTGGGACTCTTCATCAGGGACTGTAGTGACAGGACAAGGGGTAACGGGTTCAAACTGAAACAGGAGAGGTTTAGATTGGATCTAAGGAAGAAATTCTTTCCTGTGAGGATGGTGAGGCACTGGAATGGGTTGCCCAGGGAAGCTGAGAATGCTCCATCCCTGACAGTGTTCAAGGCCAGACTGGACGAAGCTTTGGGTGGCATGGTTTAGTGTGAGGTGTCCCTGCTTATGGCAGGGGGATTAGAACTGGATGATGTTAAGGTCCTTTCCAACCCAAACCACTCTGTTATTCTACGATTCGACGTAAAAGCTGTCCCCATGCTGCCAGCAGCAACAACTGGCCACCACTAATAAACTGATTCAGGGGCCGTCAGAGTCATTAACCCCAATACAATAGAGTTAAATGCTTCACCTTTAGGCTGCCAGTGGCCTCAAGGAATTTCGGTTCAGGGATGTCCCAAACAGTTTGAAGTACTTGGCACTGATAGCAGTTGGGGAAACACAGCAAGCACCCAGAGGTTTGCAGCAGATAAAAATGGAGATAAAATCACCAGAGAATTACTAACTGAGGCCAATAGGGAAGAGGAAAAAGAACTCCCCCCCCACCACCACCCTTAAATAAAGCAGTGCTAAATGCTAAATATCAGGGTTTCTGCCTACAAGAAATGTGGCAGCTGCAGGGTGTAGCTCTCAAGAGGCATTAGTGGAAAGAATCAAAGCTACTCTCAAAGGCTTGGAGCAGAATTGCCAGTGCTGTTAACAGGCATGTGTGGGCTCTGAGACTGCCCTGAAACTGGTGGGATTAAACACAAGTAACTCTATATTTGGGGGAGTTTTTCACTGCCTTTTGTTTTCTGGGTTGTTGAAGGACCCTCAAATCACACTAAGACCAGAGGAAAAAAAAAAGTGTGAGAAAAAGCATCAGCGTTGTGGAGGAATGTTCTCATCCTATGGCCTTTAAGGAGAACACCACGGACTCTGAAATTCATAGTATGGCCCTGAGAAATGGGGACATGGCTGAGAAAGAACGTGGCCTGCCCTTCTCTCAGCACAAACAGTCAATGGCTCGAGGGATTCCCTGCTATTGCTCTGAATGCAGGCATCCTGCAGTGCCTCTGCACAGAGAAGGACACATTGCTCCTCTTCTCTGATGCATCCAAGGATGGAAAGGGATAGGGATTTTCTTCCAGGAGCATTTAAACAATCCAAGGGTTTCTTTTTCCCATATTATTGACAAAGTAGTCTCTAATGATGTGACAGTTGACTTAGGGGTTATATCTGGTGGGCAGATCAGCCCTGACATTGCTTCTGTCATTGCAGGGCAGTTGGGGACTAGATGAACTTTGAAGGTCCCTGTCAGCCCAAACTGTTTTATGATTCTATGATTGTGATGAGTGTTGTGCTTCCCCTTGACCTTTGGGCACAGGGTCTTTTCTGGCTGTGGCCATCAGAAGGTGTAATCAGAAGCACTGTGTACGTGAAGTGAAGAAGCAAGTAGGACCCACCAGTGCTGGCTGAGGCTCTTCCAGAATGCTTATTTGTCACCTCCCCACCATCAGGCTTTAACCTGCCAGAGGGCAGACTGAGATGAGCTCTTAGGCAGAAGCTCTTCCCTGTGAGGGTGCTGAGGCACTGGCACAGAGTGCCCAGAGAAGCTGTGGCTGCCCCATCCCTGGCAGTGTTCAAGGCCAGGTTGGACAAAGGGGCTTGGAGCAGCCTGCTCCAGTGGAAGGGGTCTGTGCCCATGACAGGGGTTGGAACTGGATGAGCTTTAAGGTCCTTTCTGGNCACTGGTGGAGAGTGCCCAGAGAAGCTGTGGCTGCCCCATCCCTGGCAGTGTTCAAGGCCAGGTTGGACAAAGGGGCTTGGAGCAGCCTGCTCCAGTGGAAGGGGTCTGTGCCCATGACAGGGGTTGGAACTGGATGAGCTTTAAGGTCCTTTCTGGCCCAAACCACTCTGTGATTCTTCATCTACTACTTGGAGCACATTATTTCCAGGAGGACATCCAGAGGTTCCTCACAGCGAGCAGGTGTGCTCCCAGGGACCTGGGAACAAGGAAATCCTGGAAATAGGAACTTCATGAGAAGGAGGCTGTGCTAAGGCAAGTCTGTTCATAGTCAAGGTGCTGTAGGTCTGACTGTGTGACTGGGGCTTTGTGTGTGCCAGGGCTCAGCCCAGAGCTGTCAGGCTGTATTCTGAGCCTTTCCTTTTAAACAGAACAGAACAGAACATGGAACACAACACGGAACACAACACAAGCTGCTGGACCTTGAGAGGTAGAAATGCAGCCCGCTTGTATAGTTCTTCATAGGCAGAGAATATATTTTGGGTTATAAAGAAGGCAGGGTTATTGCATGGGAAGTTGTTCAAATTCATTTTGTGCCATTGAAATAGGACTGCCTGCACGTTGTTGAAAAGGAATGTCTCTTTTGTGCAGAGGCTCCACTGCAAAAGGCTTCTGTGTCATGTCACTGAGCATCTGGAGCCCTGGTAGAGGAAGTGCTGTGTTGGCTTGGTTCTAACGGGCACGTATGTCTGCAGCTGTGCTAGCTGGTCCAGAACTCAATGTTCTGTCATAAAGTTGTATCAAGACAAAAATGTTCTGCAAACAAAGCCACTGTCACTGCAGTAAACAGAAATGACCTGGTAGTCTAAACGGTAGGTAAGATGAAGTCATTCATTATTTAATGTTTCTAGGAATAAAGAGCAAAATCACATGCATCACCTGCACAACCACATATATGAAGTACCAAGCCAACTGCAGTCTGCACAGTCTTTGGGTGCCAGAGCTGTCTTTTTGTTCTGCTCTTTGTCCAGTTCTTTAGGAAAGCAGCACCCTAAATTGTTCCTTGGGTTAGTAAATGGTTGAACGAGCCATCACACACAAACTGTGGAGGTAGTTTCAAATCACAGACACATCTAAGGAGATGGGAATCTGCTGTTGGAACATGGGTGCGTAGAGCAAGGAGGAAGTTTGCAAATAGGATTCCAGTGCTCTCTTGCAGGGGTCTTGCCACACTGATGCACGTTGTACAAGCTCAGGAGTGGGTGTAAATGCACTATAACATTTATGCTCCCGCCCTCTCATCCCAGACTATGAAGATGTGGGTTGTGATGGCATTTCACATGTCACAGTCACTATCACCTCGTTGACTCTCCAGGCTACATATTCGTACTTGTCAGTAGATGGCACTATTTCTATTGCCTGTCCATACATACGGCCACGTCTCTTTTCCAGAGCTCCCTGTAAGGCTGAGCATGGGGGGGGGGAAATGAGGCTTCCCCAAGGAACAGCATTTCAGGGAGCTGTGGTCAGAGCTGCTGGAGTCTGGAAGGTGGAGGGACCAAATGCAAATGGAAATTCCCTCTTCCTGGATAGCAGTGCTCTCCTTTCAGTTCTTTCCTGCAGCTGGCAGCCTGTGGATTGTGTGGATGAGGTACCCCTTTTGGGAGAGCATCCGTACTTTTGTGGTCTGTCATCCACTCTCTTCTCCTGGAGTCTGATCTTGCCTCCTGTGCAGTCAGATCACAGAATCATAGAATGGTTTGGGTTGGAAGGGACCTTGAAGATCATCCAGTTCCAATCCAAAAGGGTCAAAGTGATCCCATGGAGCTTATAGCATGAATCGTATCAAAGAGCCAGGTGTCATCAGTGAGGCTATCAAGATGCTTGGTCTACCCCTGTGTGCAAGTGAGCTCAAATTCATTCCTCAGCATTTTCTTCTTTGATCTCCCTTAAGTTATTCAAAAACTATATAATTTGCTGTCAGCAGCCCCTTGATCTGTTTAGGCTCCACACCAGCATTACCAGCTCATTGCAGGGAGGTTGGACTAGGTGACCTTTCAAGGTCCCTTCCAACCCAAACTCTTCTATGATTCTGTTATTCTATTATGGTTGAGCATTATTACAGGCTATTTGGTTATCATCACTTATACAGTGTGAATCCCAGCTCCTCGCCTACAGGACTTTCAATGCTGCAGGCCATACAGCTTCTGCTCCTGAGCACATCAGTCTGCATAGAGGGAAGGTGTGAGTGGATAAAAGAGGGCCCTGCATCTTGGATTGCTTCTGTGCCCTGTGAATGTGTGATGCACGTCTAGCAGAGCGACTCCCAGATGGGTCCATTGAAATGTGTTCCCTTAGCATTCCGATTTAGTGTTCCACATTCAAATAGCCAGCATCTTAATTGAAGATCGCACCCTGGGGTTAAAGCCCCAAACTATTATTGGACTGTTCTCCTTTAAATAGTCCTGCCCAGCCATTTCTTGTTAGGTAATGACTAGCTAGAATGTTCCTGGCTTTGCTCTCAGACCTCATCATTAGTGACCTCGAAACAGGTGAGACTGCAGCTTGGTGAGATATGGGAGTTCTAACATAATCGCTTTGCACTCAGCAGCCATTAGGTCAACAGAGCTCTACCATCACGCTGTGTGTTTACACAGCTTCCAGCAGTTCAAACAGCCAAAGGAGGATCACAAGTCTATCTTCAAGCCAAAGGGGGGAAAGATTGACACAGGGTTGTAATCATCAGTGTCTGAAAAAAGCCTTCTCGTCTGTTTTTAAGCATGTTCAAACAAGACATGACTCTTTGTACAACAGGGGTGCAGGGAAGGTGGGCAAATGCCATTCTTGTGGTTTAATTAAGGACCTCAATGAGGATCTAACAAATGCGATGCAAGTTGTGCCTAGTGGGTCTTGCATGTGTGTCAGGAGGGAGGGAGGGAGGAAAGGAGGGGGGATACCGGGGAGGGTGGAAAGGGTGTGGGATGTGAAGGACGGTGTGTGGCAGCTGTTCACAGCAAATACTATTCTAGCTCATGGCTATGTGTTCCAGCCCTGTTGGAAAATTACATCTAAATAACAGATCACGAAAGAGCAACCCTGACAAGGCCTGTAATTTAGTCCCAAGAGGAAATTCTTCATTCATCAACTGTACAAGAGGCTAAATTAGTTCTCTGCTGGACGAGGCTTTGCTGGCAGTTTGCTCTGTGGGTCAGCCCTACCTTCACAGCAGGTCCCACTGGGGAGTCACTCTGGACAGGGACAAACCCGCTCCCAGCCCACTGCACCGAGAGGGACACCACTGTCCAAGCCCAGGGCAAGGGCTTCACTCTCACATGTGTTTTGGGGGTTGTGGGGAGCAGCTGGCACTGTCTGAGGTTGTTGGACAGTAGGGTCATAGTGAGGATGAGAGTGCTTTGCTCCGAGGTGGAGCATCACCCGAAAGCAGCTCTCCCTTGCCATCAGGACTCCTTGTGGTGGGCTCTGTTGCTTGGTATAGCAGACAAGGAAGGATGCTCTCCTGCTACAGCAGGTCTGTCAGTGGAAAGCCCTTTCACAGCTCACTATGTGTGCTGGTGTCAAGATCTTTCTATCTTCTCATGCTGTCTGGATAGGGAAATGGCATCCATAGGGCTTCCCGGCTGGAACAGCTTGTGCAACACAGACCTCCATAATCTGAGGGGCTCCATTCCTATACATGCGGTGTTTCCTTTTATCAGTGCAATAGCAAGTTTTTCAAACAGTTGATTACGTGGGTTTCCTGCTAATGCTTCCCTTGCACACAAAAGCAAGGTTTGTTCCGTTTCTTCCTGTACAGCTAGTGCTATTTCTCAGGTGCAGTTGCATCTCTTCCATCTCCAGGGACTTGGTGTGGGTGTGGGAGAGTAAATCAAAGACTCCAGGTCTGTAAGAGGTGCACTGGGCAGTTCAAATAAGTCAAGTGTTCTTTTTTCTCTTTGTGCTTTGAATCTGGTTTTGCCACTTTCTCTAGTGCTAAGAAGTATCATTCTCACAGAGACATCCTATTTATATTGGGAACTCATGAAGGTACCATGGAAAGTCAGGAAGTCTTCAGGATCATTCCCAAATTGTAACTGTGTTACAAAAGGATGGAGTACGTAAGTGCAAGAGGACTAGCTCTGGCTGTATCTGCTTAGATACCTCTGAAATGCTCTCCCTGTACCTAAAGTTCCCTGTGTTTCCAGGCATTCTGCTATTCTGATGCAATTTGCAGGCTAGTTTGCATATTCAAAAGTTTATTCCTGATTAAGACTTCCATCATAGAATCATTGAACAGTTTGGGTTGGAAAGGACCTTAAGATCATCCAGTGCCAACCCCCTGCTATGGGCAGGGACACCTCATCCTAGACCATGGCACCCAAGGCTCTGCACAACCTGGCCTTGAACACTGCCAGGGAGGGAGCACTCACAACCTCCCTGGCCAACCCATTCCAGTGCCTCACCACTCTCACAGGAAAGAATTACTTCCTTCTATCTTCTTACATCGGTCATATATCCTGACCGTCCCCTGTTTGAGTGTAAACCCATCTCCCCTTGTCCTGTTGCTACAGCAGTTTCTCAGCTGCGATCCTGTTTTGGGGTTTCATCATTGTCTATAATGTCCAGTGCTTCCACCCAATATCTTCTTTAACCTATTGATTCAGTTCTGGGTGTTTTCAAGATAGTACAGATAAAACTTAAGAATAATTATGGTTGCTTTCTGCCAGCCTACATTTCATTTATCTCTGGAAATATAGGGACTTCTGTGTAGAACCAAGGTGGTCATCTCCATGCCCTTATCACTATTGAATCTGTTTGGACCAGTCTCTTGGCATTTGATCACAGTGAATTTCTGTAGCAACGCATCTTCCAGGTTAGCTATATAGAAAGACATTGCCTTCCTTTGTTTTAGTTTCATTTCATGTTTCTTGCCCTTGTGCTAATGGATGCAGAATGGGTATGAGGTTCTTGAGGTGCTCCCCACCCTCTTCCACTCTTAGAAGCAATGCTTCCATTGCATCCCAGCTTACCCCCTGTACTTATGAAAGAAACACCCCATCACTTTTCAGACTCTCTACAGAAACTTGTCCTTCCATTTCTCCTTCCTGAACCCACACCCTCTTCAGAATCTATTACGTGCTGTTCTTCAGAGATAAGGCTCTGTTAGCAAACACAATGAACCGTTTCCCCTTTGGTCTGAGCAGTAAACCAGCATTTAAGGCCTTGTGGGATGTTTTTTTCCTTTAGGAGGAGAAATGAGTGACACAAGCCAGGTATGCACCTTGACACAACCTGTTTATCTGCAAAGAATGCTCATGACTGCTTGAGTCCAAACACAGCTGAAGCAAACAGCGGAAAGTCTTGTTGCTGGTAACATTCAAGTCTGTTCTGCCAATCATTCCTGAGCCGCAGGGAGCTGTGCTGCTCTGCACCCTGTCATCCATTGGGTTTGCTCCTTCCTGTGCCACACAGCCCCTCCTAGATGTTGCCAAGCAGTGCTTGTACCTATTCGGTAGCAGTTGGATAACCACCTCTGCCCAGAGCTTTGTCTCCAGATCAGACCTTGGCAGGGATGGTGGCTCCTATTATTTCCAGCTACCTCCCTACATGAATGACTTTCTCCTTTCACACACAATAAAAGAGACATCTGACACCCACTGGCTTTGTGCAAAGCTGTTATTTGCTGTAGACCAGTGACCCAGTTGAAGGCAGCCATTAACTCCTTTCACATTAAAGGAACCCCATTACTAGAATACGTTCAGTCTGGTTTTCTGTCACATCCTTCTGCTTCTTAATACCTGATTTAGTTATTTGGCTCACGGTACCAAGTATGGAGAACTTTCTTTCAGCTCTTTATCCTTAATTCTCCCTGGCCACAGGCAATGACAAGTAATGTATATGCCAAATGCAAGTATGAGTAATTTTCCACTGTACTTTGTAGTAGGCATTACCTGCATTTGTCATTGGTGAATTTTGTCTTCCCATTCACCTGCTTGTCCCAGGCTGCTTTGAGTTTCCCTGTAGTCTTCACTGGTCATAATGATACTAAATCACTGGTTCTCCTTGGTGAATATTGCTATCTCAGTGTTGACCCATTTTCTGAAGAAGGTATGTCTGTATGAAAATGCACTAGCTTTGCCTGGAAGCCCGGTTTAGGCAAAAGTCGTTTATAGGACTGTCCTCTCTGGGGCTGAAACTAAGCCCAGGACTGTTCTGATGTGTAATGAGCTGCGTAATGAGACCTTTTCTCTACTTAGATAGCAGAGGAAAGCGGTTTTGTTAGTGTGGTCCAAGGGATCAGAAGTGAAGTCTTGGGAGGCAGGAGGTGTCCAGCCCAACACAACGGCGCAGTCACTCTGTGGGACTTCGCAAAGCCCTGCAGCAGTTTCTCAGCCCATTCCCACTTCTCCCCACCTCATGGGTTGTCCTGAGGGCTAACCATCAGAGACACATCATCCTTCTTTTCTACTAAAAGAAAGACTCTTCATTATGTCTACATTAAAGAGCCCTAAATGGAACAAAAATGAGCTATATGGAGCATTGCCGCACTGAGGATAAGTTACAGATGTAATAAGCAGATATAATGCTTGCTAAATGCAAGGCATTATTATTACTACCAACGGACATGGCAGCAAACCCTCCTGTGTCCTTAAAGTTACATTGTTTTTGTATTGTCTCATACCTGGCAAGCCCAACCGTGGTACCTTCTGTAGCTCTCTTTCTTTCCGACAGTCTTGGTTGGAGTGTGGAAAATGTAGTGGTTTCAGCTGAAGGTCAGGCAGCCACAAAGCACCGAGAGAGCGCTTCTCAAATTCAGTTCCTCACCACATTTATTGCACTGAACTCACTTTCACTTTTGCATTGGCCATTCAGGAGAAAATGAATATCCTGCTTCATAAACCAGCCATCAAGAGCACAATTTTCACCTCCCTCTTTAGAGTTATGTGATGGAGTAAAAAGGGTGCCACGGCGTTTTCATAAGGTATTAAAGTGAAATGGTAAAGGCTTGGTTTACTTTTCAGTCGAGAGGGAGGAACTGAGTCCTGATGCTGAGGCTCACACTGAAGGTCACATACCTTCTTGTCATGGGGCTGAGACCACATCTAAGTACTGACCTCTGATCTCACCATAAGAGCACTCTTCCTTTCAAGACAGGAGCTGGTGAAAGCTGATCTCACCCATCCAGGTGAAATTGTTACCCAGCAGCTCCTTGGAAATGCAGGTTATTCCTCTTGCTGGGAACAGCTGAGGATAAGACCTGGATTTCAAGCTGCTTTTTTGGTATTAAAGTGAAAAAAACCCCAACAACTGGGAAACTGCTTAAGCTGCTGACTCATAATGATACCTATTACATGGCTAGCAACTTTCATCTCAAATTGCTTTGCAGCATGGACCAGAGGTGGTCTTGAAACTGAGGCCTGAAAAGTAAGTTCTCCTTACTAATGGATGGCATTATAGGCAATGGATTGTAGTAATAATGCCTTGTAATTAGCAAGCATTATGATATGTCAGTCAATAATGGATGGCAACACCAACACCACCAGCAACCCCAGCACTTTCAAAGTGTGTGTTGTCAGTGTGCTCATTGCCAGTGGCCATAAGAGCAGCATCTGCCATTCAAAGCCAGGAACTGAGCTCTGCAGGGTTGCCTCAGTGACTGTCTCTGCAGTGGTACAGTATTTTGTGGTATGGCTTCATCTCAGGTTTTCCTCATTTGTGCAAAGAGTGACAGCCTCCTGGAGTGTCATTTACTTTATAAAGGCTAAAAAGTGCCCAGCTGGTGTCAGCTCTGGGCCTGGGCCAAGAGGGAGTTCATGAACTGGTAAGCTTATAACTGGCCCTAAAGCCTGTAGAAATGCTGTGCAAAAGCATGTAGGTGATTAACATTTCTTTTCCCTTCCTCCTCTTGCTTTCATCCCAGGACACTGCTACACTTAAAAAAGGTGGCAATTGAAATCCCCGAGGTGACATTTGTGGCTCCAAGCTAAAATGCTGGAACACATGCAGACACTTTAGGGACTTGCATGCATCTTTTCCTATTTGATTATTTATCTCTGGAGGACTGGGCTGTCTCATAAGGAGTTCTCCAGAGGGATGCAGAAGGGATGCTTCTAAAGAACTTACATTCTGCACGCACCAGGTTGATCACAGCGCAGGCATGCTGCTCAAAATGTGATGGAGGTCTGTGACAGTGGGAACCTGGAAAGAGGTTTTCTGTCCTTGCATCTGATGATGTGATCACAGTCTTTTCTTTTTGAAGTCTCAACATGTGCAATAGCTACAAAGGATGGAAGGGTGTCTATTGCCTGCCAGCCCAGACTGAAAGTTCCTCTGGGCAGCACTTACAGCATCTAAATCTGTAAGAGCTCACTTCAGCTTCTGGGTGGTAAAACATCACATACGTTATTTCCTGGAAGGGATCTGAATGGCTTATGGGGAATCGTGGGGAGGGACTAAAGGAACTCCAGTGTTTTGCCCAGTTGGGATTCCCATGCTCTTCTCCCACCCCCTTTTGCCACACCACTGCAAATGTACATAGTAAAAATAATAAAGATGACCTTGGTCATGTTTAGAATAGAAACGCTTTACAGCGTGTGCTATAATGGTACAGCGCTCCTTGCC
Organism: Agapornis roseicollis; assembly: GCA_002631895.1. Classification (NCBI taxonomy): domain Eukaryota; kingdom Metazoa; phylum Chordata; class Aves; order Psittaciformes; family Psittacidae; genus Agapornis; species Agapornis roseicollis. The sequence goes on along the minus strand of NDXB01012544.1, from coordinate 632,574 downwards.
TGAGCACAGCTATACAAGGAAAGCTGTACTTTGTAGCTGCACACAGTGAAACCACCCTGCCACCCACCCTCAAGCAACACAGGCTGTGGACTGGGTAGCATGCCACAGCCATTACTGCTGTCTGTGAAGGGGATGGGGCAGCACAGCCCTGCCTGGGTGCTGCCTTCCCTGCCTGCTGCTGGGATTCGGGAGTATAGCGGTGCCAGAGACAGCCAAGCCAGGTGGCTTGCATCCTGGTCAGTGGGATGATCACTCTGGCAAACAGATCCCTGAGTAGCGTGGAAAAACATCTCAAGTAACTCATTCATTTCTGCATGAGTTGCTATGGCACTGTAGTGATAGGACAAGGGGTGATGGGTTCAAACCTTAACAGGGGAAGTTCAAGTTAGATATAAGGAAGAAGAACTTTACTGTGAGGGTGATGAGGTGCTGGAACAGGCTGCCCAAAGAAGTGGCAAATACCCCATCCCTGGCAGTGTTCAAGTCCAGGTTGGACAGAGCCTTAGGTGACACAGTTCTAGTGTGAGGTGTTCCTGCCCAGGGCAGGGGTTTGGAACTGAATATATTAAGATCATTCATAGAATCCTAACCATCCTGTGATTCCATGGCACAAATGATGCTTTTATCCGTCAGGAATAAAGGAGGTAACCATATCTACTTGCTATGAGAGACTTAGGTACTATGAACTTATAATTGCACACACTCATGTTTAGCATCATTATCTTCTCTCATTTTATCTTTTTTTTTCCATGAGGACTTGCCCCAGAGAGCCTTTCCACTGCCAAATCCATAGCATTTGTGTTAGAGGACTTTAACAAGACAGAAGTATATGTTGGTATCTGCAGCCTGGATTGTAGTGACAGCTCTGGATGGATTGTGCTCTCCTATCTCCTTTTGTGATCCTGTATTGAAAAGGGATGTATATACATATATATATGTATTTAATACATGGCATGAGTGAGCCATGGCTCTTTCTCAGCCAGGTCTCTGTTTCCTTCACACCTGAGAACCAGAGTGTTTGTCTCTGCAGTGATCCAGTGATGTGGAGCATCCCAGGGTATCCCATCTCACTTCAATTTCAGGGAAGGAGGAGCTTCGTTGTTTTGGAAGGACTTGCATCATGTCTCTCTTGTGAGCATGCTTCAGGAAGTTTATGTTCCACATGAGCATGTAGGGAAGCTGTCAGAGTCCAGAGATAAATCAGCCTTAGTGCTGATTATCTCAGATTCACTTTTTAGAGGATGGATTACAGCAGCATCACTGCTGGCTCTTAAAAGAAGGAAGGGGGAAGGACTGGTGTTCTTTTTGGCTCTTCATTAGGGACTGTAGTGACAGGACAAGGGGTAATGGGTTCAAACTGAAACAGGAGAGGTTTAGATTGGATCTAAGGAAGAAATTCTTTGCTGTGAGGGTGTTGAGGCACTGGAATGGGTTGCCCAGGGAGGTTGTGAGTGCTCCATCGCTGGCAGTGTTCAAGGCCAGGTTGGATGAAGCCTTGGGTGGCATGGGTTAGTGTGAGGTGTCCCTGCTTATGGCAGGGGGCTTGGAACTGGATGATGTTAAGGTCCTTTCCAACCCAAACCATTCTATGGTTCTATGAGTCTATGAAGATAAGTTTCTCCTAGTGATGGCAGTGCTTCAAGCAGACTTTCCTATGTGCACTCTACTCATAAGTATTTCATGACTGTAAAGCAAAAAAAGCTTTTTACATGAAAAAAGGCAAAGGGCAAGGTGAAAGTTTTGCCAACTGTCGTTTTTCACTTGATTCCCTTACTTTCATCATCATTGTGTAAAGCCTGGAGGTATGAGCCTGTTCTAAGTATGTCTGCATATGTGAATGCATGGATACATTATTCTTATATTGATCCGCAGAGGCTTTGCTAAAATATTGAAGGTTTACCACCAGATTGCTTGCTTTTGAAGGAATTAACTGGAGTACAGAGTGGAATCTGCTCTCCATCCCAAAGACATCACTCATGTAGAGGGATAAGAGGAGATAGTGCTTGAATGCCAATCTATATGGCCTTATGATGTGGGAATCAGGAAATCCACCAAATGTAACTTTTCTCCCTCATCAGGCTAAAAATCAGCGTTGGGATAACAGAAACTTCCAGTGTCTGGCTACTATTTTAAGCCTCTCAAAACCTGAATTTAGTTCTCATGTCTGTCCTTGCAAACTACTACCTCTAGCAGGGTAAGTGAAATGAATTTAAGAACTAAATGCAGTCTCACTTCAAAGGAGTCCTTTAACCTAACTTAGTGGCAAAGCCCATGACAATAAAGGGGGAAATTTGGGTACTTTTCTGATTTGGTTACTTTGCAGCTATTATTCTTTCCCTCATTATCATTAAAGAACTTCTTAGTGCAACCTGGAGGAGGAAAGCTGAGAGTATGAGATTGCATTAAGTTCTTTGCAGTGCCTACAGAGGATCAGGCTGTGTGGCTCAGCCAGGGATGCAGTTGGCCAGGAGCCACCCTAACAGCAGCCAAGAGAAACCATTTTTGGGGAGGAAAGCGTGCAGTAGGCAGGTAAAAGTTAACCCAGCCCTAAAGCAGTAAAATGCAGATTTTATGCCCTGAAGGTTCAAAGGCTTTATGAATTCAAAAGCTTCTGTTTACTTGTTAAATACTTACCATTCGTAGCTATTGTATTTCTATAATACTACCCTTTGTATCTGTTGTGTTTATTACTTTTCTATAGATAAAGTTTATTTTTTGCATTCATGAGGGCAATGTAATCCTGTGGTGAAGAGTGGCACTATCTAGATTTGTGTTCTGTGGAAAGGATTCCTTTCAGGTTGAAAGCTCATTGTTCATGCTATACAAAACAGGATAAATAGTTGTTCCAGCTATTTTCCCATATTTTATGAGCTTCTATTATCTCTTCTTATTCATCTTCTCATTCATATTGTCTCCACCTGGGAAGTTACAGGCATTTGTCACTGCTGGTATATGAAAAGCTACACAGCCCTCTTAAAGTAGATGCAGGATGAGCTCTAGGATCGCTTTTTTCCTTCCATCTGAAATAGGTTATGCCAGTATAAAGCAATTAAATGTTTGGAGGAGTTAAGCTTTAAGGTGTGAATCAGTTTTAAGATGAGTGATACCAGATCATTTTAGGTTTTCTTGATGTTATCTTCACAAGCTATAGAATTAGGAACCCTCCTTTTAACCAACAGAAATAGGAATATCTATTTCTGCTACCAGACCGCAGCACAACGCTGTCATTTAGGCTGCGAACAAAAGGGATACATGAATGTCAGAGCAAGCTCATGAAAACACAAATGCTATAGATCAATTTGAGTTAATTTTAGGGTCTGATAAATTCATTCTTTTTAGTAAAACCTCTGTTTGTGCTTGGGCTCGCAGATAGTGCTGCATTAGTTTTACCTGTAATAATGAACACCATATGTACATCCATGCATAATGCATGGCTTGCACACACACACATGCCTCAAAAGTAAGTTCTATAAAGACTTCCCATCTAGAGAAAACAGCAGAATAAATCAAAAATGTGCATGACAGCAGCCATTGTTAATAAGCACTAGCACCAATGAACATGCTTCTTCATGAGCTCGGCAGTGTCCACAGCTTAGAGAAGCTACTAATGAACCTTATCTTTGCGTGAGATAATGGTTAGGACCAAACAGGGGAGGTGGAGGGGAATTTGACCACCCACAGAACAAATACCATTATCAAAGTGCAACTTATGCCCCAAAGCAAACTTACTTGCCGGAGTGACATTTCTTCTTGGCATTTCATCTGCTTTGCTAGGTGAGGAGCAGGGAGGAGGGGAAAGAGGGAGGGAGGGAAAGAAGGGGAGAAAAATGGCCCAGCTGACATTTCAAACAAGTAAATAACCTCTACGGGAAGCCAGCTTGCGTGATGTTTCCACTCCTCATATGTAATTCGCATGCCATTTCATGCAGGTTGTGCAAGCAGGCACTGTCCCCATCCCAGTCCCCATCCCTGGGTTGGGCTGGGGAGACTCTCAGCAGAGCCGGAAATCAGGGCTCAGCCTTGTCAGCTCATATCTCATCAATAGCAAGGAGCAGCAAGAACAGGGATTTCATTCCCACTGAAGATGCCATTGGTTCCTGTGTCACTTGGAACATGAAATCAGCTCAATTGAGTGAAAAGGCAATATGTCCTTGCACTGCAAAAGGCTGGGATTCAACCACCCATGATTCCTTCTTGCGTAGCCAGACAAGTCAGCATTGCACAGTGTTAGCTGCTTCAGGAGCGGGTGGAAATGAACACTTCAGTCTCACTTGGAGGTCCTGAGAGCATTTGGTTTCCCTGTGTGTGTTCAAAAGGAACATCTGCTTGTTTGTACCAGCCTAGGAATCCGCCACTATCTTCCACTATCTCTTGAGAGGATATGAACTCTCAAGAGCAAAATATTTAAGTTGTGATCAGTTACCCATAACTGCGCAAAAGATGGAGATAAAATAAGGTATGGCTCCTCAAGGCACTGAAGAGAGCATCTTGCTTCTTTCTCAGACATAGACATAGCAGTGTTGACTTGTACATGAGAGCCAGTCAGGTCCAGATCCACTGAGCATGGGTTTTCCCCTGCCTTGATTTCCATGAAACTGCAACAAACCGATAGCAAACATATGCCAATAGAAAGCACAGTATCATTTCTCTGTGCTAACAGAAGCCGCATCTCTCAAAGCACCATTTAGAAAAGGTGAAATGAGGGCTGCGCACAAGATTACTTGGAGGTATGTTATGTCTTAAACACGTAAGTATTAATTGCTGTATGAGCAGCAATTAGGCTCAGCACGGGTGAAGCTGAGGGTATTCTTCAGGAAATGAGCCCAACAGCAGTACAATACTGTTGCCACTCACATTGCTGCTAAAATAGTGCCCTGTCAACTGCAGCTTCCCAGGGGCAGTGGTGGTGATGCAGCACTGGAGAAGGGAAAACAACAATATATCAGTCTGATAAAGAAAGTGGACTGGGAATAGCCAGGTTATGTACTCAGGACCGTATCTGGCTTCTGCATCTGGTTCCTCTGTGCCACTTGTGGACACGTAGGTGTTTGCCCACTCCCTTATCACAGATTTCAGTAACATGTGAATATCAAACTGAAGTTTCTTGTGCATCTCATGGCTTGTGGACTCTAAAGCTTTGCCATCATTCAGTTGCTTGTAATGTTATGTTAATGTTAAAAGGCTGCAGCAGTATTTTGATGGGATGTAATCCTATCCTTTACCTTCATGATATCTGGACCTCAGCAGCGTGCTGCCATGGCGGTCAGCTCATGGATCTGTACCCCAGTGATTAATATTACTTTGAAACAAAACATAGCCTGTATTCCAGAGGTCTTCCTGTGCCGTGCCTTGCTCTTTGAAATGCCATGATACAGGCTACAGTGGTGTAGGAATTTTCTCCGCTCCTGGTGTAAGTTACTGCAGGCTGAGCCCCTTTCATGGCTCATGCAGTTGTTGTGAATCATTCTCCCCTCAAGTAAATGTTCATGATATCCAAAGGTCAGGAATTATCTTCTCAATCTTGTTTAAAGTCCTGTTCCGTGACAGTTTTAGAGGTGCTCAAAATAGCCTTTAATAGAAAATACTTTTGAAAACTGGTAGCTTTCAATGTTTGCTTTCTTTTCTACACAGCAAAAATGTGCTTATAGAATACTTTAAAGCTTTACTAAACATTTGTACAATTCTACGTGGTTTCCATTCATTCTTTCAGAAATATATCTGTTTATATCTGTTGTTCATAGTAATAGATTGTTTCTCCCTGGGAGCGTATTAGATTTGAGAGAAGTAATGAAGATTACTCTTCATCTCAGTGCAAAGCCATTACTTTTACCAAATAAACCCACCTACACCACTACTGTTTTGCCACAGCTATTGCTTAGGAAGAGCCAGTGAATGAGTGTACCAATTAATGTATGGAACATTTTTGATGAGGAAATAAGAATAAATGTCAAGGAAGCTGCTGGCACCAACAGAGATGCATTCTGATGCTAATTTCTTTGAAAACATTATTGAAGGAGTTCTCACATGGGAGAAATAAACTTCCTTTGTTGTGTCTGTTAGGTATTTTACAGCCTCCCCTCTCCCAGTAGCTGCAAGCATGTTCTCGTTTAAGAAAAAGCATACTTTCACTGGACAGCTTTCAAATGAATCCTGACTGCAAGGAAATGGGGCTGGTTGCATTTCTGCAATTCTTCACCCTTGAAAGGCAGCAATGAGAACAGAATGAAACTCTCTTCATCTCGCTAATTAAACATCTTGTGACCAAACAAGAGAGGGGCAGGAGTGGAAATACCCAACCCAGGGAGGTAATTGCTGATAATCACAGAGCTGCTCTCGGTGCTTGAAAAACTGCAGGCGGAGGGCTTAATACCTGCGCGGCTGCCTGGGGCTGCCCGGGACCAGTTATCTCATCGGCATTCGGCTGCCTTGCGCGAGGGTGAAGGGGAACCACCACCCTGCGTGCAGGAACACGGCCCTGCAGGCAGATAAAGAGGTCTCCTCCACTCGAGCAAAAACCTTTGTACAAGAGCTGTGCAGCACAGGAAGGCTGGGGCAGGCTCGCGTTGCCCACTCTGCTGTTGACCACCCATGGGGATGCCGAGGAATAGGGATTTGGATGCCTGGGGATCTCTGACACACTGTAGTGGTTTCTCAAGAAAGGTGAATTGTTTGGGTATGGGATGTTGCAATGGGCCACCTGGCTTTGCAGAATGGTAGGACAATGGAGAGGGTTGTAGATCTGTTTGTGCCTTGCAGCCAGCAGTGCCGCTGTACCGGGTACCAGGTGAAGAGTGAAACTATAGTGTCCACTGTATATCATTAGAGTGAAGGAGCAAAGAAATGAGAATAACCTCAGGAACCCATTAGGAGAGTGCCTCACTGAAGAAATGCCTGAGGGCATTAACCATTCAAAACAAGATAGGAGGTTTTATCCAAATACTTTAGATCTTCAGGCTGGGGACAGTGTGTTCACCTAAGGGGGGGTAACTCAGTAGGAGTTATTTAGTTGTTCTGTAAATAAACATAGAAAATTATTCGAGATTTATATCTTCCTTTTCATAAGCATCCTCCCGTTTTCCCTAACTCCGCAGCAGTCACATTAGGAGGAAACCTGGCTGCCCAGGACACTTTTGCTGTGGTTTTAAACATCTCTCTGAATCCTGACACAGATCTGCTGAATGACAGAGAATTAAATGCCAAAATAGTCTACTTTTGCACATTTAAATAAGAAACTAAGACAAGGTGCCACTTGTGGGTCCTTAAGGCCCTGCTAATGCCATTCCCTGCACAGGAGGAATACAGATGTCCAGATGCTGCTGTTTTCACGAGCCAGTTGACCTGAGCAAGACAGATATGACCATTTTGGGGAGCAGCTTTCTGCAGGGACTCTTTTCCCATTAGTTTTGCTCAGTCACCAGAGAACAGGAACCTGTAGTTCCCCTTTCATAGAATCATAGAATAGTGAGGGTTGGAAAGGACCTTAAGATCATCCAGTTCCAGCCCCCCTGCCATAAGCAGGGACACCTCACACTAAACCATGGCACCCAATGCTTCATCCAACCTGGCCTTGAACACTGCCAGCGATGGAGCACTCACAACCTCCCTGGGCAACCCATTCCAGTGCCTCACCACCCTCACAGGAAAGAATTTCTTCCTTAGATCCAATCTAAACCTCTCCTGTTTCAGTTTGAACCCGTTACCCCTTGTCCTGTCACTACAGTCCCTAATGAAGAGTCCCTGCCCAGCATCCCTATAGGCCCCCTTCAGATATTCTCCTTCACCGTTCTCAGCCGCACTGCAGCCTGTAGGGTTGTCACAGCACGTTGATGTCTTGTCAGCTGTGTTACTGAAATGAGAAGGTGTATCTTAAGAGAGCCAGCAATAACCCCTTCCCCATCATTTCCCACCACTTCTGGTGAATCTGAGGCATTGAATGCAACACCACTGATCCTAGGGAGGAATGAAAAGACATTGTCCTCTCCAGAGCGGTGGTGTAGTGGTGGCAGGGAGACAGATCTAATCTTCCGTATAAATCAGTGTGGCTAAGTAGATCCCTCTCACTATCTTAAGTCTCTTAAATATCCTTTAGTCAAGCACAGCAACAATAGTACTTGGTGTAAGAGAAGATGAGAAAGCACCAAAAGTAATAGTAAGGGTTGGAGTTTTTTATCCAGTATAAATCGTTTTCATTGCGCTGAATGCTGAATGTTCTGTACGTCTCAGAGACATTTCATTGACTCCTTTATCTGCAGAATTCCTTTAAAGATTAACAATGCAGAACTGATTTTGATGACTCAGTAGCACGAAAATTGTTATTTTAAGTGCCAAATAGGTATTTTCCCTGTGGATTTTCTAGCACTGAGGCAACGTTCCGAATGTTTTGACTGCTACTTTGTCTGACAATGTAAACAGGCAGGAATAATTTAATGATTAACTCGCTATCCTTGATGCATGCCTTGATGTCTCATCTTGTTATTAACAGTTTGCCCATGTTTTGAAATATAGCTAATATGAAGCAGAGCTAATTTTGCTCTGGAATGCTCTCCTCAATGCCATTCCACAGCTTCTTCCACCCACCGCCTGAGCTTGGTCAGCGAAGACGCTCTCTATTAACATCCCAGCAACTCGCTCTGGCACTTTCAGGCTGTATAAAATTAAAGCTGCTAATAAGAAACTGTTCATCAAAGAACTCGAATATGTGCATAAGTCCCTGCTTATTGAGCCTAGTATTTAGGCATATGCTTAGCTTCAGCACACACTTGCAAATTTTTGTTCAAAGCCACTCTCTTATTTTGCTGGTTGGGTCTTTGAAATACTTCCTGGCACCATATCCTGTTTCTGTCATCTTTAATAGTTGCCTGTCTATCATTGCCACTTCCACACACATTCCTCCTTGAAAAGCCTTTTGCAGAAGACTGTGGCCTGATATAAGATCTTGGAAAAATCCCATTTGTCTTTGAGCACGAGTGCTCTCTTGTTTTCTATACAAACTGGAATGTCAAAACAGAATACTTTAGCCTTCGAGGAGAATCTTTAATGCATTTCCACCTAAACTTTCAGCATGATAATATTGTTATAGAACCATAGAATCGTAGAATAGTTAGGGTTGGAAAGGATTATGTGCTGTTGTTTATTTTGTTTCACATCACCTTTATGACAGAATCACAGAATGATTGGGGTTGGAAGGGAACTTGAAGCTCATCCAGTTCCAGCCCCCTGCTGTGGGCAGGGACGCCTTCCACTAGACCAGGTTGCTCCAAGCCCTGTCCAATCTGGTCTTGAACACTGCCAGGGATGGGGCAGCCACAGCTTCACTGGAGTCCTTTTTCTTTCTGAGATGATGCATGTGCTGCCTTTGATGCACTGGGCCTATTTTAAATAACCTGAATTCATCGCATTAGCGTCCAAGCAGCTAACTGGATAGGCAGCGTTAACAGAGCCTACACTGTGAGTGACCCCAAAGAGCAGGAAAATCCTAAGCCTCTTTTCCCAGTTCTTGTATCCTCTGCTGGTATTGTATGAACTGATGCACGTGAAAGCAATCAGTATGCGAGAAATGGGAAGTTTGGCATTAAAACAAGCAGTCAAATAATCACAAAAGCCATAATCGGCAAAGCCCTAACACACACATCCACTTCCAGCAGATGGTGGCGTTAGCAATTTCTGCTGGATCCTCCGGCGTGGAATTGCCCTGGTCCTGATGTCAGCTCAATCCCTTTATGTGAATTCAAACTGGTGACACAAATAATAGCAGCACAGTTATTAGCACATTTCCTCCCAAAGCTGCTCATAAAACAATGCTTCCCCTGACATTTCCCTTCTACACCAACCAACTTCACAAGTGTGAGAGTAGGTCAGGCAAGAAAAAGAAATGACCCAGCTTGATTTAATTCCTATCTAGCAACTGCAATGGTAGAAAAATATATATGAATTAAAGAGGTAAAGGATAAACACCCCTGAATGGCTGAGAACACACAGCATCTTCTCTCCAAACACATTGTGATATCAGTGTCACCTCTCAAAGCACAGCTTGCTCTTATTTTGTGGTATTTCAGCTAAGTCCTTCTTTTACGCTATTAGGATTTCCCCTTCACACTGACATCCTAATATCTCAGGTTGATAAAGATGTGTCTTTTGTGCATCTGTTAAATACCTGAACAGGGAAGACACTGTAGCTCCTTCCTGTATGCAGACAGTAGCACTGCACCTTGGGGGGGGATGTGGGTCCAACAGAGGGAAGCCAGTCTGCCAAGGAAGGATGCAGGAGTCATTGGTTTTATTTTCTCTTGTCTACATTACAGACAACTCGAGGTGAAAGAGAAATCTACACAGGCAGCAAGTGCCAGCCCCTCCATCCACAGATATCATGATCCCTAATTGAAATAAATGCATGAATATGAATATGAATATGCATGTGTTTATGTTTGCAAAGGTTGCCCAAACACCCTTGATTGAAACATAGGAGTCTTGTATTCCAAAAGCACTTTTCCATGGCAGATATCAACATCTGCTGCAGAAATGTGGACTGACTAAAACTATCTGGATTTAAGATGAAATATGAAGTCCTGGCTACCTTTTGGCAAGAAACCATCAGAGAGCTGGTATCTTTTAAAGGCACTTCAGCTTTGTGGGAACTGTAAAGGAATGTCAACCATGCAGGAACTGTGGAAAACCACATTCAGCGCATCTTCTTCAGACACACACTGCCTTCTCCATCATCAGGCTTGCGCCTATAGGTACATGTAGTATCTCTGATGTCCCTCCTCATCCTTCTTGCCTGGCTCAGGAAGTCCCCTGCTCTGCCTGGGATTGGGAGCTGGGGTGATGGCTGGGTGCTAAGCCCCTCTCCGGGCAGGAGAGAGGAGCAGAGGTGCTAAATGTAACCCGGTGCCAGATTAACTCCGACTGAACCTCTTCTCTCTCCGCAGGTGGGAAGACGGTCTGTGACAGACAAAGCCCGATGAAAATGCATCTGGGGTAGCTGAGTGTTTGTATTGCATTAGCTTCTGGCATGGCCTCCACTGTATTTATTCTTCCACCCACCTACCTTCCACAGAATGGGGATGTATGCAGTCACCGATCTTATCACCGCCACGCTTTGATCCAGCTGGGATGTTAGGGCCTTTGGGAATTCCCCACATTTGATAATTCCTGATAGTTACTTTTAAGAAAATACCAGCTGAAGGATGGGGAGGGATTCTTCAGATTCCAGCAGCTGAGTGAATGGTGGAATTTATCAGGCATCCGAGCCAGATTTCCTTGGAAAGAACACATTTATTTTGAAGTGTCACATTTTCATTGTATTCAGCAAGCAGTATCACTTAAGGCCAAAGAAACTCAGTCAAACAGGACATTACTAGCATTTTTAATAAGCACAGGAGCTGGCCATGATAAAACACATTATGAGACATATCTCAACTATGAATAGCTAAGGACCTGGTTTATCCCAAGTGGTAATTCATTACCCCTTTATGTTTAGCTTTCGAAATACCACCTCGAGAGAAACTTGACCCAAGGAAATCTATTTCAGGAATGCGTGTGGCCCCCATCCCAGCAGGCTGTTACTGTCTTACCACCTTTATTGTTTCTTTCTCACAACTCCCCTGTGAGGTAGGGCCCAGCCATTACCCTACTTCACCAAGAGCAAATTGAAACAAACGCATGCGTTTCACTCCCAATAATAGAATCACAGAATGGTTTGGCTTGGAAAGGACCCTAAGGTCATCCAGTATCCAACCCCCCTGTAGCTAAACTGTGATGATAAAGTGACTTTTCCAAGGCTGAGGAGGAAGTTTGTGGCAGAGCAGCTCATAAGGCCGTGTACCTGATGTGCTTTGTGCCTGCCTTAACCAAGGAGTAATACTTGACTCGCAGGGAGCGGCTTCCCACCCCCAGTAGTAGCCAGGTTACGGGGCTGTCAGAAGGGGGGTGTGTGTTTGTTTGTTTTCCCCTGGGTAGCATCAGGAGAAAATATCCATCATCTCCTGAGACCAGAGGCATTCCTGAGTGAAAGTGTAGGCGGCTGCAATGTCCCGCTGCGGAGCTGGGGAGGTGTTTGCTATGGGTTGTGCTGAGGCTGTGTCCAGCTGGGCCCACAACAGGTTTGGGCTTGCAGACGTGAAGTATCTTGTTGTGGCTTAGTCTGGCTCTTTGGGGGGGAAATATGTTAAAGAAAAACCATATTAAATAAGCCCAGCTCTACGGCTGCTTCTCACTGGTGTGTTGAGCTTGTTGGGTGAACACTTACACCCCAGATGGACTAACTCAAGAGATTAAGACTCAAGAGGATAGCTAGGAAATCTGTCCTGACCTCCCAATTACAGAGCTCTCTTCCCTGTAATTCCAAGGTGAGGTATCCCTGCTTATGGCAGGGGGGTTGAAACTGGATGATCTTAAGGTCCTTTCCAACCCTAAGTATTCTATGATTCTATGATTCTATCTGGTGGCAGGGGTGGCTTTGGGTTTGTGGCCCCCCACCACCTGCCTTCATGCTCCTGGCTGCTTTGTGGGCTTTCCTATATCCTGGCATGTGGGAACCGGGCATGAGAGGAGAAAAACTTGATTTATTCTGATAAAGGCAATGTGCTGTGGGGAAATAAGAGAATTGGGAAAGGTGATTAAATACCACACACAGGGAAAAAAGCAGGAAAAGAAAAAAATAGGGTGAATTTTAAAGGGCTCTTTTTCATTCCTTACCTTTGTCACCACAGGGCAACACGTTCAGGATCATTTAATTCTTCCCTGAAAATCAGTGCTTCTTTTTAGGAGAATATTACATTCAAACTATTGAAAGTATTCATTCCTTTATGCACAGCATAGGGGTTAGAGACCCACCATAGGGAAAGAAGAGCAAGTGGTGGTAAACCAGGCTGGAAGGATAGGTTCGTACAGGTCGTTTGGTGGTCAGAGCCATACCAGACAGCAATAACTGGAATATTTGCCTTTGGTACTTTGGTTATTTTCACCATCAGCTCCTGCCTCACTGAGGAAATATGTCTGAGAAACTCCTTCTTCCCACCAGGGAGCAAACACCCAAACTCCTGTTCATTAGTGGAAAGAAAACAGAACTGTTTCACTTTGTGTACACAGATTCCCACGCAATTTAAGCATTACCTGTTTATAATTGCTTGAGAAATGTTTTACAAGCATCTGCATCAGGTGAAACACCTTTATTGTGGGAGGCTTTTGTGAGGAGACTTCATACACTGCTGATCACAGGCCCTGTTTTAAAGCCCACTGCAGTCCATGGGAAGGATGGCTCTTTCCTGTGACTCCAACAGCCTTTTGATCATGGCCACTAGTGAAAATGCTGTAGGACACCCTAAGGTCTGCTCCTCCAAGGTGTGCTTTCTGCATATGCAGAGCCAGGCATTCCCAGCCCCATGCTGTGTGTAGAAATGCTTTGTGAGACACCCTAAAGCGGCCACATCCTGTGAGCAGCATGTGAAGTGGGCACTAGATGTGGAACCTACATAACTGTTCAGATGCTGTAGTCATGGATTAGTCCTTTCCAAATGTGTGTGAGGCATTTGAAAGTCCTGGAGCTCTTTGGATGGGCCACAAGGCATGAGGCATGTTGAGTTTGCACCTCTGCCCTTCTGTGTAGAGCTGCAGTGGTGCTGAGGGTGGGTTGCTCCTCTCCCTTTCTCCTTATAGGCACTGTATCTGAGGTGGGGTAGGCTAGGAGCCATGGGTCCATGTATGTGTGAGTGAGGTGGCAGTATCACCTACCCTGGCAGGAGATGGTGGCTCAGGTGCCCAGGTTTTCCAGGCTTTATGTCCTTGCTGAAGCCTCTTACCCACTCCCAACCACTGACAGCTACCAGATCAGCCTCTGGTATAGCAGATGGGGGACTTTTTCACTGCCATATTTCACTGTGGAGCGTTGGTCCTACTGCAGGCAGAATCAAGGTGGGGGATGGAGGAGTAGCTCATCTCCAGGATCACAGCCTGGTGCAGGAGATTGCACGAGCCATTGCATGATTTTCCAGTGTCTTGGAGACAAGCAAGGCTTTGACGATATTCCCTGAAACCCTAAGGCACTGTCCAAAGGTGGGTGTGCCACTCACCTGATGTAAATCAAAGAGGATTTGCTGGGTAGCATCCGTATCCAAAACCACCAGCCTTTTCTTTTTGCAAATACTTCAACACTCCTTTCCCCAACTAGAATTACTCATGCTGAGAGTATGTGTGATGTCCCAAGGAGTGACTGATTTGGCATCCAGAGCTTCTAGCCCAGTATCTCTCCTGCCAGCACTTTTATATTATCAGTTCCATTCATTCCTACCGAAGGCTGATGGAGTGTGATAAAGCAGATGGCCAAAGTCCCAGACAAAGGCCAGGCAGAACAATTAATGACAAGCCGACAGCCCCACAAAGGGCATGGGCCCAGGATAATGCTGGCTCTGGAGGGCTGCTGACAATAACAGAAAGCCTCTCCCCTCACAATGGGGAGATAAGATACAGTACTGTAATAGGAAAGCAATCATCACAAAATGCCATCAATTATATAAAAGCTGCAGCAGCAGGAGACTGGTTAAATATGGCTCTGTTGATGCCTCCACATACCTTCGCTGTGCTTCTTGCATGGCTTCTCACGGAGAGCCTGGTTGGGCGCTGGGGAGGCTGAGGCTCCCTCAGCCCGGTTCTTTCATCAGTTTTTGGCTCTTGAAATTACAGCGAATAATATGCTTATTCAGGTTTTTATATCTGTGCACCTATTTTATTACCTTTTATAATGCATACAGGGTCGGATCAGCTTGCAGCAGAACAAAGCTAATTACACCTTTCATTACCTAAATATAGCATAATGACAGAGTGTCATTCAAGTGTGGCATTGAGCTGAGAAACCTCATGGCAGGCCAGGACAATGACAGAGGTTATTCAGCTCAACCTGAATTGCTGCCGGTGCAGCGAGAGTGGGGCAGGGTTAATAGACAGGTCACTACATAAATTACAGTATCAAATTGAAATGGTGAACTGCTAACACTGCTCTCATCCGCCACTGTATCTTCAGTTAGTAACCTCCAGAGCCAGTATTAACCTCTTGCATTCCTCTTGTTGTATATATACCCCTGGCAGTGTTCAAGGCCAGGTTGGATGAGGCCTAGAGCAACCTGGTCAAATGGAAGATGTCCCTGCCCATGACAACAGTGTTGGAACTACATGAACTTTCAGGTCCCTTCTAACCCAAACCATTTGGTGATTCTCTATGTATATATATTTAAAGTCTATGTTGGTAATTGTAAGACCTGAGAATGAAACAACACATTTATGTGCTCTTTAAGAAGTGTGGTAGTACTACACTGCACACCAAAGTGTTCACATTTTGGATGGTGGATAAGCATCATGGTTTGCTGCTGAGGCAGAATGGTTGGTAGCCATTCCTAGCATGGTTGGTAGCTACTTTTAGCATCAGCTCCTGGTCTCCCTATAGGATTGTTGAAACTTATACTCCTGGTGTTTACCATTGCAGGAACTTCTCAATCATATGTTAGTGGACAGAGGCTCAAGAGGCTGAGCACACAAGTGAAAGCAGTGGCTTGATCCCCGTCCCTGGCCAGGCTTCCTTTCCCCCAACTGCCAGCTAATAGCCACTGCCCCTGCAATGAGACTCCAGATCAGCTGCTGCTGTAATCCCTACTGCCACATGAACTTTGTCTCCAGTAATACAGAATCCCAGACTGGTTTGGGTTGGAAGGGACCTTAAAGCTCATCCAGTTCCAACCCCTGCCATGGGCAGGGACCCCTTCCACTGGAGCAGGTTGCTCCAAGCCCCTGTGTCCAACCTGGCCTTGAACAGTGCCAGGGACGGGGCAGCCACAGCTTCTCTGGGCACCCTGTGCCAGCGCCTCAGCACCCTCACAGAGAAGAAGTTTGTCCTAATATCTGATGTTAACCTCCCCTTTGTCAGGTTAAAGCCATTGACAGAGTCTTCCTCTACTTTGATTGGAAGCCTCCTCCTTTACATCTCCACCCTTCCTTATATCTCACACAGATAGGGAGGGTGATTTGCTGTAACTTCTTTCTTTACACATCATTTAATAAGAGGCTTCCCTAGTTTTTAATAAAGTGATGGTGCGAGCAAAGGCTGGCAAAACCAGCATTCATAAAACTTATTATCAGAAATTATTCCATGTCTGCCAAAGCCAGCAAATCACAGAAAGTTCCTACTTTGCTCCAAGTGTTTCTGTTTTTCATCAAAAGCAGAAAATGAGACATTTTAATTTGCAGATTTGTTCAGGAGTTTAAGAGCATTTGTTCCAGTTTCCTTAGGTTCTTGCTGAGTATTCGTGTTGTGGTTAATGGGTTTTTTCCCCTCTTATCTTTCTGGCTGAAGTAAAAATACTTCTGTCACAAGTCATCCTTTCCCACCCTTGTTTCTCCTGGAAAGGTGAAATGCATTTCACTAGGCTCTAATTCCACTGTAACAGTCCTGCCTATGGGGAAGATTGTTAGGGCCACAAACCTGTGACAGGAGACAAATGAGGGTGTGTTATGCCTTGGATGAATTTCCAGCTACCATGGAGAGAACCAGCTACAATGATTTCCAGTTCTTTGAGAGCTCAGGCTGATACTGCTTTGATTTCAATGTTCTCTTTTGATGGATTCATTAGTTTGTGGTTTTCTTTATACCAATTGTATCATTAGTGTTGAAGTCACCAGTTCCCTGTTCCTGTGTTTCTAATGCATGAATACTTCATTTTGCTAAGAGTTTTATGGGGGGAGGGGGGAAGGGGGGGACTCGAGTTAAAGGTGAGTTTGACATGCTAAACAGATGCTCTGCTTCCACTTTCCCGTTTGCAAAGATGCTGGTGAAGAGCCCTGGATACAGATTGAACTCTTTTGCATTGTCATCATTTCTTATTTGCACAAAGGTCCAGATTTTCCTTCCAAAACCTGGAAGATAAAGTTTCAGTAGCCACAGACTAAGCAATACCTGACAGTTATTGGTACTGATGTTATGCCCAGCTTTACTGTCCATCAGAATAGTCTCATGACCACTACTTACCCTGAGATTCTCCTTCTTGTACAAGCTACATCTTCTTAGTTCTCCTTTGCAGTTGTTTGTACTTCCTCCTGTCTGGATTCCTCTCTATTACTCAAATTGCCCTTTTGCTTAGGGTGGGACATAAGGTAGCACTAAGGTCAGTGAAGAGATCCTTGTCTCTACAGTGGTAACATCAGAATCATAGCAAATAGCAATGAGTAAATGAAGATGAAATATATTTTGCAGAACACTGAAATCCAAGGTTCAGAGGAACTGAGTGCTTTGAACAAGGTGGCAGAGAAAGTGATGGGGTAAAAACTGAAGTCAGTTTTCCAGAGCTGTGGATTAACACCCCAACAGCTGCTCGCATCTGCAGGAGATGCCAGAGCTGTATCTCTGACCTGATCCAACTCAAAGTGTTGCACAAATCTGTCTGCTGCCAGCTAAGTGCACATCTGGATGGAGCTCCTCCCTGTTCATAGCACTGCAGCCTCCACCCTTCCCAAGATGTTTGTTACACCCTGGGGATGATCCAGCTTTAGAAAAGTAGGGTTTTATCTCCTTTGTTGACTGCTCTATGAAAACCAGTGTTGTTTCTTATCCATTCGCCTCTGTGCTTCCTGGGTGCAGCAGAGAAAATCCTCGTACACATATTGACATGTGAACTTTGGAATAGCTTCAGAGATGTCCTTAGATTGTGTATTATCAGCCTGGGCACTTGGGCTGCTTCTTACTGGTGTAACTAGTAAGAGAGTCCTGCTCACCCTTGCTGCAGGCCTGCGAAGCTCAGCAGGGTCAAGCTCTATAACCCCATGAGCAGAGAACGCACCCTTCAACCAGACTGCCCATGCTGGAGTGCTGCTCTGTCTGCCTCCCCTCCAGCACCCAGCGGAGCCAGCACAGGGAATCCCTCTGGTGTGCTCCAGGGGCACACTATTCCCCTCTCTCCATTTCAAACCATGACCGACTTTGCAGCCTCTCCTGTGAAAGCCTGGCTGGACCAGGGGATGCTGGTGGGTTTGGCAGGTTCTCACAGTCACTCCATGAGCTTTAAATCATCAAGGGAAATCCCAGCAGTTCTGAAAACACAAATACCCTCTTTTTTCCCCTTCCTTTCTTCGTTTTTTCACCTTTTCTTGGTCTGTGAAAGCCTCCCAACCTCCTTTTTTCATTTCCCTTTCTGCATTCACCTTTATCTCTTCTCACTGTTGTAGTTACATCCTCTCATGATAGCAGGACTGACCCCATGGGGTGACCCTGGAAGATTATTACATTAGCTGTAAATTCTGAACCCAGGCCAGCCAATACAGAAGGGATTGCAACTCCCATCCTTTAAGTGCAGGAGGATTAACGCTCGGGAACATAAGTACATTAAACCACTCTACAGACACCAGCAACCATACCTTTCTCTGCATATCTTTGTGTTTCTGTCTTTAAGACCAGTTGGGGAATAGAGCTTTGCTATTTCTGTTGAGGTGGTGAAGGGGAAGAAAAAGACAGCATTCATGACAGTCGGGGCAGAACTTCATTAAGTAAAGCCTCCATCTTTCATTCTTAAGCTCAGCTCCAGGTCCTTGATGAAGACAGATTTTTCAATTAGACAGGCAATGTTTGTTCTCATATTTTATATATGACCCGCTCAGCTGACATCTCGGCCAGATTTATGAAGGAAATCGAATACAAATGGGAGCTTTAATATAAATTTATTCTTCAAATTTATCACACATTTCCGCAAATAAAAATTATGGTTTGCCTCAAAGAACACATTTTTTAAAGAGGAAAGAAAGAACTTGATAAAGTTTCTTTCCAGCCGGTGAATAACAATATTGTAAGTTAAGAAAGATCTGTCATAATATAAATTATAACACACATGGAATACATTTCCCACTGAAGACAATATTTCTTTCTTATACAAATGTTGCACTCCTTCATTGAACTGAAAGGAAGTTCAGGAAGGTTGGCAAAACAAAGTAGCCCATTTTTAACACTATACAGAACAAAGTGTATTCTGCTGCCAATTACCCTTAACTGAAAATGACTGCAGCTTCTGGGAGACACAGCCAAGGGTCATGGGTGGTATAACTGCTCCCCAAAGAAAAAGCAATGTCAAGCGACATTCACACTTCAGCTATTTAAAGAAGAGGATGAAGAGAATTTAAGGGAATAAAAGGCCCTGCAACACCCGTTTGCAGCCATGGGGAAATTATTGCAGTTAATGCTAGGCCATTTATAGTGCACGTTTCCATCCCTCTGCAGATGGTACAGCTAATCTATGAAGAGATGAATACCACAGGAGTTTTCATCTCCAGTCAGACTGAGAAGGAAATATAGGAAAGCTTCTCTTTTATAACAAAATGAAATGTTAAAATGAAAGATTTATGTATTTTGGTTTCTCTAAACCAAAACATTTTAGCTTCCTTATTCAGTTGTGGCGTTGCTGTGGTTTAGCTCCTATATTTCATGTAAGATTTTCCTGTTTTCCAGCTTTTTTTTTTTTTTTTGCCTGGAAAACAGTATGAG
>NDXB01012544.1:574993-612988 GCA_002631895.1 Agapornis roseicollis | reverse complement strand
TTTTTATTTAATTTTTTCTTTTTTTCCGTTTTTTTTTTTTTTTTTTGCCTGGAAAACAGTAGGAGATGTGAAAGGTGATCGAAACGCATCAGAATCCTTCCAATGTCTCTGCATTTTCCAGAGGGTGGAAAAAAGAGGGGGGAGTGCATGAACGAAAGGTCCTGGCAATAAAATGATGTAAAAAACATTTGTGTGTTCAGTGTTTCAAAACCTGACAGAAAATACAGAACCTCAAAGAATGGGGTTTTTTGACAGTTGACGTGTTTCACTGGATTTCTATTTTCCATTGCATTCAGTTCATGTAACACACACACCCATAAACATCTATGTGTACTTACAGGTTGTTGCAGCTGATGTACAAGTATTCCCATGAGAAATTTCATCTACCTCTACCCATCCTGTGACGTTATTTGGTGCCCCAATAAAGCAAACACCAAGCAGACGCATCCAAAGACAAAAGGTCATACATTAACGGGTGTTTACATGCATAAAAATCAATGGTGGGTTGGCTCACCCTGTTTGATTCCAACAGGATATGGCATCCCTGCAGGAGGGAGAGAATTTCTCTCACCTAAATATATCCACCTACAGAGGCTGATCCTCTGAGCTACATGGGAACTAGTCAGAGCAATGCAGAGAAATGGGTACCAAGTCAGCTCACCCTAAAAGCAGTCTTATGAATCAGCCCCTAAGAAACTCTTCTCTTGTTAGCCATGAAGGCACATTAGAGGGTGAACCCAACTGCAAAGGATTTAAATCTCCTTATTCAGCTGGAGGAAACACTCCAAGCTCTGTGCCTATCTGGGTACTAACTCCCACTGAGAGCAACAGAAGAATCGTTTGAGAAGCTTCTGAAAATTGCATTTACCTTCAATTCACAATTGTAGTTGGTCAAATACCTTTAAAAACAGCACCTGAAAGTCTGGGCAGTGCAGTGCTGAGCTGAGCTTAAATACCTGTCAACCCTGGAGCATAACTGTGCTTAACTTAGGAGCACAAGAGTATTCCTGATGGGGTTTAGTGGCCTGAAATTAATTTGTACTGACTGTGCTACATTTTATCATGGGTTTTTTTCTGTACAGGAACCACTTCTAATGTCAGCTGTGCCCATAAATCAGAGGAGTCTATTGCTAAATCAGTAGGCTGAGGTGTGACATGCAATGTGTGGCTGCAAAGCCAGACCTTCTGCCCTGAGATAACAACGTAGGAACAGCAGCGGGAGGATTAGAGAGCTCTGATCTGTTTGCTTTCACTTCGAGATGTGCTGTAAGGCAAAGCAGGACAACAGAAAAGGAAAATAAAACCAGGAAAGTTGACATATATATTGCAGAGTTTTTCAGATGAATGTTCTAGATGTCCAACTGTGTGGCCTTGAGGTTAAAGGCTTGGCTGAGAGAGTTGAGGCTTCCTGTTCAGCTCAGGTGAGGGATTCAGAGAGCTCACTATGAACAGAGGAGAATACCCTGGAAAAGAGGAGGGCAAGGGAAGGTGAGGGTCTCTTTCTCCTCTTGCACTCTCTACCCTCCTGAGATAGAGCATCAGTGCAGTACTGAGCACAGCTTCACAGTGCCAGGGGATGAAGGAAAAGGGTTTTGTAACACACCCCCCAGGGCACCTGGGCAGGTAGGACTCCTGGCTTCTCATCCCAACTCCCAAGATTATTTTGCTTGGGTCTTGTTTTGTTTTATCCCCAGGTTGTTTATTGTAAAACACATAAACAGCACTGGGAGAGCCTCCACACACACACAGCTGAGAGCTCTGACCACAGGACGCTGTGCAGGAGGCGGGGCATCCCCACCCGTGTCTGTCTGTGCTTGGGAAAACACAAGCCATAAACACTGAGCATCCCAAGAGGGCTCTGGGACTGCAGTGGATGGAGGCACCTCCTGCCTGCTCTGACTCAGGTGCCTTTGGCACACCAGAGGGGTGGCAGTTCACACACATCTCTGTGCTCAGCACTTTTATGGTATTCACTTATGGTGAATACCATAAGCCTCTTGAGGCTGGAAGGACCTCTGGAGATCATTGTGTTGGTTGAGATCAGTTAGAGGTGGTTTCCCAGGGCCATATCCAGTCAGGGTTTGAATACCTGCATGGATGGAGACTGCACAACCTCCCTGGGCAATCTGCTCCTGTGTCCAGTCACTCTCTGTATTCCTCCCAGGTCACCTGTCCCTATTTAACACCTCTTTCACTCTTCCTTTTTGTGTCTCAGTATTGTCAGGAGCTCCATGTTCATCTGGGCAGGCTCCTGCTGCCTTTGCTTGCTTTTCTGATTGTTAGGATGGATCACTCTTGAGTTTGGAGAAGGCTGTCCCTGAAAATCAACAAGCTTTCCTGGACACCTTTTCTTTCCAGGGCCAGCCCTATTGTCCTGCTCCTCCTGCTCCCAACAGCAGCCTCTTGTATACCCTCTAGCAGCAGATCATGCCAGTGAGGGTCACCACAAAGCCATGACTGCTGAGAGAACAAGGACAGTTACCTTTTTTGACTGACTTCAATCCCAAAATAATCAGGGTTGATTTGTGTCCTGAGCTTTTTAATCTCAGGAAGACTCCTGAAACCCACCTACCTGCTGGAGCGGGTCCAGAGTAATAAGGCATTGGAAGAGGCTGCCCAGGGCAGTTCTGGAGTCACTGTGCCTGAAAGTGTTCACACAGCGTGTAGGCAAGGCTCTCATGGGTTAGTGGTGGCCTTGGCAGTGCTGGGGTAAAGGTTGGACTTGATGATCTTAAAGCTCTTTTCCAGCCTGGCTGATTCTATGATTTGATCTTTAGGTCAACCAGCCTTGATGTTGCTTCACTGAGTTGGTGCCTTTGTGCTGCAGGGGCAGCTGTTCGTCATCCAAACAAACTGAACGTTTTCATGTCTTGTATTTGCCAGGCAGGAGCAGTGTCTGAGGCTGGGCTGCAGGAGCTTCCCTGCACCCATCTCACTGCAGGGCCAGCTGTTCCTGCACTGTTTTGACTGCCAGCAAAGCCCTAGCTCTCAGAGAGCCATGTTTTACTAGCGCTGGATGAGTGGTCTTCAAAGCCGTGTGACATTATGAGTTTTACCAGGCTGCTCATCTGCCTGATCTCTTCAATGTCCATAAAATTCATTATCATTGTAGCTCTGTCTAATTAGCCCATAAATGTTCCAGCGTAGTCGATAAATTACTCTGGCCTTAAAAGGGCTTATCTGGATGGTGTAATAAGTAGGTCTATTCGTTTTTTTTGCCCCATTATAATAGAGTATTATTTATATGACTGGGACTGAACTATGCCTGAACTGTGAAAGAAGCACTACACTATATATACACTATAAATAAAGAGTATTTTACTGTCCAAAGACTTCAAACTTAGTTTAGAGCATGTTAGCATCTGCCTCAACCGTCTAATTTGTTTTACTCTGTGCTCCAAACAAGTACAGGGTGGACGAAGTATATCCAGAAATACAAATATACAGAGATGTACTGTACAGATAGACAATGGTAGAGGTTCTGAGGGTACTTTATATTTTGACAGGTCAGTGGGTGGACAGTAGCATGGTACAAGATTTCTGGTGCTAAGTAGGAGCTGCTGACTTTTGTCGTGGAGTTACACCATGTATGTTTTAACATAGGTATGTTTTGCCATGACATCTAGGTTGATCTGTAACTAATTTGGGAGAAAAAGGAGTTTCACTTCTAAAAATACAAAGGAAGCTTTTTTTATAGTAGATTGTTCTGAAGTTGAGACTTGTCAAGTGGTTAAAATATAAACTGTGGTCAAATATGGAATACAGTGGCAGTTTTTTCTTTGGGAATAACTGCTTTCAACCAATCTTGTTATTTTACTGTTTGAGGGCTTTAATGGGAGGTCATTTTCAAAGGTTTTCGTCTTTTTGTTTGTGTGAAAACAGCATTTCAAAGGGAGTTTCTCTGAGACATCCAAGGCATGCTCCCAAGCCCAAATCCAGATGTGTGCCCAGGAGAACACATTGGCAAGGGAAGCAGGTCTCCTGTGATGTCCTGCCTCATTCGCTGCTCTCAGAAACATGTCCCTGGTGGTGTTCAAGGCCAGGTTGGACAGAGCCTTGGGTGACACGGTTCAGTGTGAGGTGTCCCTGTGTATGGCAGGGGGGTTGGAACTGGATGATCTTAAGGTCCTTTCCAACCCTAACTATTCTATGACTCTATGTGTACTCACTATGCAAAGTTACCCACGAGCCCACCTACCCTCTGCAGGTGCAGGGCACTCATCTCCATGCTAAACACTGCTTCAGAAGAAGCCATGGCAACCAGGTACGTTGCTGTGTCTTTAAGACAAGTGTCTGGGGTTTAACCCAGCAGAACAAATGCACCTGAAGAGGAGATTTGGTGTCGGTTCAGCAGCTGATCTCAGTGTATTTGAGAAACCACCAGCAGAAGCACGTGCATGGTTAACTCATACAGGTGGCACAGGTTAACGCAATTTGTTAGCCTATGACCAGGGGAACTCTGGGAGTTCAGGCCACTGATAAGACCACCTGTAGCAACCACAGCCATTTCTTTACTTTGCTTCTTCAGGAGGACTGGAGACCAAAACCAGAGTGTGGTGCCGATACTGATATTTAAGGTATTGTGCTGCATGGGGGGTGCCATGAGCTCCTGGTTCAGGAGCAATATTGATGTCTTAAGGCTCTGTGAAGGGTAAAGGGGGACACGCTTGTGCAACCTCGACATGTGCAATGCTGTGATGTCTTGGAATAAGTGGTGCTTTGGTGACAAATTAATAGTGTCAAGAGATTTTCTTCTGATTATGTTGATGCCTCTGCCAGGAGCTTTAGCTCAGCAGTTGCAGGGAACTCAGAAAAAGTCTGGTGTAGAGGGAGTCTGCATTGGAGTAAGGTCTATAGCGATTGTATGCTTTTCTGTAGCATTGTGTCAAAAGGAAGGTGACCAAGGCTCTGATCCTGCCCTTCTACTCTGCTCTCATGAGACCTCACCTGGAGCATTGTGTGCAGTTCTGGTGTCCTCAACATAAAAAGGACATGGAGCTGTTGGAACAAACCCAGAGGAGGCCACAGGGATGATCAGGGACTGGAGCATCTCCCATATGAAGACAGGCTGGGAAAGTTGGGGCTGTTCAGCCTGGGGAAGAGAAGGCTGTGTGGAGACCTCATAGGAGCCTTCCAGTATCTGAAGGGGGCCTATAGGGATGCTGGGGAGGGACTCTTCATGAGGGACTGTAGTGACAGGACAAGGGGTAACAGGTTCGAACTTAAACAGGAGAGGTTTAGATTGGATCTAAGGAAGAAATTCTTTCCTGTGAGGATGGTGAGGCACTGGAATGGGTTGCACAGGGAGGTTGTGAGTGCTCCATCGCTGGCAGTGTTCAAGTCCAGGTTGGTTGAAGCCTTGGGTGCCATGGTTTAGTGTGAGGTGTCCCTGTTTATGGCCGAGGGGTTGGAACTGGATGATGTTAAGGTCCTTTCCAACCCAAACTATTCTATGATTCTAAGAAGCTCATGTAGATAAGCAGTGTTCCTGGGATATAATAGAATTGCGTTCTGCAGGTGCATCAAAGTGCTTGCCCAAGTGTGTCCTAAATATTGGAATATTAACCCGTGTTGCCTGTCTGAGGAATATGCTCCACTGGGAATGCAGAGATAGATTATACATGGATATAGGTCTGAGCTCTTTTGTTACCCAACAAAAGCTTGTCTCCTGTGTTGAAGACAATGTTATTAGGAGGGCTGGAGTTTGCTCTGATTTCTACCAGCAGTTCTTTCTTTGACCTCAGACGTGAGGCCTTAAGGTACCTGGTGTTTGCTCTGCAGCATCATGCTGAGCACTCAAACAAAGCTGGAGGATTTAGGTGTCTCTGCACTAGACACAAATACCAGCAGGTCTCCTTGCTGCCTGCTGGGAATTACCACTGTCCTTT
Source organism: Agapornis roseicollis (assembly GCA_002631895.1). NCBI lineage: Eukaryota > Metazoa > Chordata > Aves > Psittaciformes > Psittacidae > Agapornis > Agapornis roseicollis. The sequence continues at coordinate 607,100 of NDXB01012544.1, read as the reverse complement.
TAACTTCATTTTTAAAGGCTGAAAAGATGTAATTTGTAGGAATATTCATGTGGGGGTTTGTTTTGCTTTTAAAAACAAAGGTCAGTTTTGCAAACAACTCAACCATTGCTTTCTCAAGTGCTTCTTCTTTTCTCCTTCCTCCTGGAACATTCACCCTGGTCTAAATAACAGTGGAAAGCGTAGGACTGATGGGGAATACGTTTCACAAGGGAAAAAGCAGGAGCACCATGGAAAGTTGTTTTAGGCTTTAGCTTGAACTGGTACTCCAGGAATGATTTGTTGGTGTGTGTGGTGGTGTTTTGCAACTACGAGCACTATGTCTGCACCCAGGTTCATTTGCAGTTGCACAAAGCTTGTGCTGGAATGTGTCTAGACCAAAAGCTGCAGGGGAAACTGCATTCAGATGTACCACCTGCCTTTCCTGTGTTCTTACTGCTTAGCTGGGTACCTTTATCATTGCTTTAGGACAGGGTAAATGCATGCAGTTTGAGACTTGTGTTGGGCTTTGTGGATTATTCTGTTGTTGTTTTGATGCAAGAAGCTAAGGAGAAAGATTGAACACACAGAGTTCTGCTAATGCACAGCACTGAGAAGAATCCACTTCTGGCTTGCTCAGACTGGGATGGAGGAAGCTGCGATGTGTTCCTTGCCATCACTTTTCCTGGGTCTAAGAGTGTTAAAAGCTGTTACCAGATCGATTCAGTAGCCTTCCTTTTCTCAAATATTAACTGATTTTAGTTCTGAGAAGTGTAAATTTGTTTCTGAAATCATCTTAGTACACTGGAACAGGATTTCTGGGTTTTATATATAAATATATATATTAACATTCCAACATCTCCTGCCTTGCAAGATAAACTCTGGTTCTGCATGTTCTTGCCTGTGTGTGCGTTGGACTAAGGTGATTATATATTAAGCTGGTCTTGGGAGATGTTGATTATAAACATGCAGAACTTTCTTACTTCAGGCCTCAACACTACAGAAGACGTGAGGCTTGGAGCAAGTCATTTGAGCAATGTAGATTCACCAAGGCAGATTTTACAGGTGGGGCTTTTAATTATTTGTAAACAGAAACAACCTCTGTTCAAGTATGTGTCAAGTAGCAGAGATTCATCCATGGTTGTGAAGTTGGTGATAGCTAAATAGCTGTGATTTTCTGGTAGCTAGAAGGAATTTATCTTCATGAAGCAAGGTCTGGATTCTTCAATGAGAGACCAGGTCATGGCTCATTCAAGGTTGTTGCTGTTGTCTTGTCTAAGAATTTGGTAGGTGTTAATTTATCGTACTTAGGAATGAGGAAGACTTACCAGAGATAAGTTTAATATTCTCCATCCCTGTGATATGAACAATGAGATTCATGGTTTGCAATTTAGATGCTGGTTTATATCTGTTCTCTGGCAATGCTGTTCCTGTTAGAGCTGCACTAAACATTAACCTTTTCAAATACTTGGACATGATCATAGCGATATAAGTATTAATTCTGTATATGACGCCATCAGCTTCTGAATTTGCTTGGCTGGGAGAAGTTTACACTTTGCATACCCCAGAGGAACTGAACTCTAGGTTTACTTTTCTCCTGCATCTTGTGAACAAAAACAAACTATATTTTTCCATCAGTGATGCTCTCCAGCAGAGCCATTAGCAACTCTTCCCAGAGAGCAACTGTCACCTAAAACTGGTTCTCAAGAGATGCTTCCCAACATGTCCTCAGCAGTGAATACGGCTATGACTTAATCTTATTTCATAGAAAGTGTTTTAGTTTTAAATGCATAGGAAAACAATCCGTTCAAACTATATGCTCCAATTGCTGCACCAAAATCGCTCTCATCACTTCAGGAAAAGATGGATAGAGCCTCTGTTTTTTGCCAGGTGCTTTCCCAATCTTTGGATTTGTGCAAAGACAGTCCCATGGGATTGTTCTGTAACAGTGTGGATGGATTAATTGCCTTGGTTTCATTTCCCTTTGTTATTCCCTTCAATATCTCTTTGTTCTGAGCATCTCTTCCATCTCGTCTTTTACATGCCATTGTGTTGTCAAAAGAGACTTTCCACAGGACAATGAGTCACCAAGCCCTTGCAGTGACTGAGTATTTCTGTTTTCATAAGCCTTCTTCAGTGTCCCCCTTATCCCCCACCCAGGCAGAGTAATCCAGTCCATAATAAGGGACCAATTGCTCTAAATTATTAGATTTCTCAATGTCCACTCTGTTTTGGCTGACAAGTTTATGGAGAGTTCTCCAACCTGCTCACCTCACCTGGGCTCACCACCGTGTTGCAAGCTAGCTGCAGAGCATGTGATTGCTCTGGAGGGGTTATTGATCCCTGACAAGTGTCCTCAAGCACACCTGGGAGGGCTGATCAGGATCTGGTACTGGGTTGCTGATGTCCCAAAATGTAACGGGTGAAATCCCAGACCTGCCTGAAGTCAATGGGAATGTTGCCACCGACCGCAGCAGGGCCAGGATTTCACCCAATATATTTCCCACCCCCCAAGTGCATGAGGTCAGACTCTCATGGCAGTCACACGCGTGCCACAGTCTGGAAGCCATTTACTGAGCCTCATGGAATTGCTTCTTGCTCTCAGGAATGAAGTTCAGCGGGAAACCTTGCCTGTGTTTTCATGGGTAGGAACCAGCTCTTGGCCGACCAATGCGGCTCCCACTGCGCGCACGGAGGGTGGAGTTGGAGGCCATGGAGGCATTTACTTCATGCAGAACCCTCACCCCAGTGGGGAGTGTTTTGGGGTCTTATTTCTAACAACTTCTTTTGGAGCTTGCTACATGCAGAGAACAAGAATTTGGCCTTTATGACAAGCCTTAACTCTTGCAGTGGATGTGCCTGTGTTACTGCCCTGGGTTTTTTCTATGGATATGCTTGATCCAAAAAGCTTGGATTCTGGAATTTGGATGCAGCTAGAAGTGAAGGATCTGGCTTGGGAAGGGGTGTCAATCCTGCCTGCTCCATGAGCAGCCATTAGCTGACTCCTTGCCTCTTGGAGAGGTTCATGATGGCCCATTTGGAGCGTCGTTATCCAGGTCTCCCTGTTGATTTCTTTCATAATATTGAAAATTCAGTTTAAAACATTGTTAAGTTGACCAAGAAACAAGAATCAAACTAAACCAACAAAAACAGGAAAGTTCACTCTGAACTTCTGGGCTGAGAGCCAGTTCTCAGCCACATGTTGTAACTGTGTTATTTATGTCCTTATTTATTGACTACATTGGCACCTAGAGTTCCCCATCTCTGCCTGAGGCCCTGCTGCAGTACATGCGAGAAGCACAATAAGAGCGAGTCCCTTGCTGTGAAGACCATACAAGACAACACACACAAAATCCTACTATAAATCCCATTTTACAGGGTGGGAACTGAGGCTTTTCTTCCACAAGGTTGCACATGTTGATGAGAGCACAGAGGAAACCCTGGGTGTCCTCCTGCATCCCAGGTAGGGGCTTTAGAGACAGTTACAGCTGCAATAATACTCTCCCTCATCTCTTCTAATGAATAAACCTCTCTTCGCTGTGTCCTGCTCTCCATTGTCAGGAGCACTGCCACATCTGGCACCGTGGCTGAGCATTAAGGGAAGGGCAATGTCCCATTCCATGTTTCCCTTGCTTTAATGGTTGAGGGGAAATGTTAGTATTGTGTAAAAATAGTTTCTGGAGTTGAAGCTGATTTATTTCAGTCAGACTTCAAATACATTGAAGTAAGAAAATCTGGACACCAGCTATTGTGTATCGCAGTTTGGAATTGTATTTCCTATCAGGTACCTGTCATTTCTCCCCCCACCCTTCCCCCTGAGGCTTTCAATCTCTTTCAGCTCAAACTAGTAAGGTATGATCTTGGGTTTCGCCTACTAGTGAAACACAATACTAAATTGGGAAGCTTCTTGAAAGGTTTCTAAGGGAAGTACACCAACATCTGGTTGACATTTAATCTAGAAATGTCAGGCCTCAGCAGTTCCAACCCAGGCTGACAGTTCCTTGAGTTGAACACCAAAACATACTTATTCAGAAAATATAGGGAAGAGGTAGATCAGAGACCAAATACTAAATTGGAAAAAGATTTTTAAGCAAAAAAACTAAAATGATGTGAGTGTAAGCTCTATCTAGAAACCCTTGTGTATTCTTGATTGACATCAGCATACCATAAAAGAAAGGCAGTTTGCTGTGAGGAAAGCTGAGCTTATGTTTTTGGCTAAGATGGGGATGACCTCTAGTAATCCTTTTATCATTTGGATAAGTCAAACCTTACAACAGCTGCCCAAACCAGCTCTAGGGCTGAGCAGACAGCAGAAGGTCCCCAAATCCTATTGTCTACACACAAGCACTAGTCCTTATGACATGCTCCTGTCCTGTGACATAACACATTTGTGTCCTGAGCTTTCAGTTTAGCAAAGGATTTACTGAGTTATGTGGAGCCTGTGTTCCACTGGCTCCCGGGATTGTCTAAACCCAGCCTGATGGTGCTTTCCATCTCCACACATCCCAGGGTCTGGTGTTTCCTATCAGCTGGCTGTGCGCTTCTTGGGATACATGGCCAATATGGACACTCTACTCAGCCTTTTTTGGTGTGAGCATTGGAAGAGATTTAGTTATCAGAGTCCTGGATAACCCCAATCTTAAGTACATGTTTAAATCCCAGTTAAGTTTATGAAAATTAAGTCTATGCCTAGAAAATGCACTGTTCTTTTGCTTCAGGACCCTGGCATGGATTGAGAATGCCAGGCTTCAGGTCTGGTCAGCGAGTTCAGCAAGAGTTTCTCAGTCTTAGAAAAAGACAGAAGTTTTCTCAAAGAAAATATAAGAAACAACCCTGTTCTAGGAAAACACTCTTTTTGGAGGTTTTTTTTTTTTTTCTAACATAAAAAAAGTGTCCTTTTTTTATCTACTTTTTTGAGTACATTTGTTTCATTTTTACTTGTTTTCATACCACTCAGTCTTTAATTCCTTCCAATCTATTTCACCTTAAGGAAAAAATGAGCAGATGTTCGTATGATGCCAGGTGAGGTTCCACCATCTGCCTGTGACATAACCAGAGTTGTATTGCTTTACTGGCCAACCTGACATTCTCTTGGCTCTTTTTGGCCCTTCTGTCTTGGAGCAGAGGTGCTTCTTGTGCCACAGGTAGGGATGCCTCACTCAGTTTCATGATATGATTCTTCACTGCATAAGTCAGGCCCCCTTGTTACTTACGAACAGATCTTGTCTTCCGCTGTTCATTCACCTTCCTTTGGGAAGTTCTTTCTACTTAATCGTATACTCTTGTCCCAAGTGATCTAAAGTATTAAATGTGTAGTATCTTCTGCCATGTCAATGATGTATGTTTCAAACAGCATCCCAGGGCATAATGTTGTGCTGCTTCACTCTAGCCATGGTAAAAACAGCAAACAGGCTGACTTTTGGAAGTAAAGATATAGGACCTGATTTATTTTTAATTAGAGAAGGTGATCAAGTTCCCACTTGAGCACAACTCATGACTCGCACATGGCTCGCAGTGTTTCATTTGCACCAGTGAATGCACTGGGTAAAAACAAAGGTCATTAGAAAACGTTCCCAAGAGGCCAAGACCCGTTTAAATACATGTTAAGGGATGTAATGTTTGAGGGAAGTGTAGTTAAACTGAGCAAATCTGATAGGAGGCAGTGTCACCATAGCTTTTAAAGGATGCCTCGGACGTTCTGAGCCTTTATTTATTGTTGGCTGATCAATAAATGGGCTTGGGTTTGCTCTGGCAGAAATGGTGGGGCCAAGAGCGCTGTGGAGGGGGAATAGAAACAGTTCACTTCAGGAAACAGCTTCATGTAAGCTCAGCTTGTAAGAATCACAAATTGAAAAGTTCACATGACTGGAAGGCAAAATCTTCTGGCCATGCTCCAACTAGGGAAATGAATAGTGTTTGCTGGAGGAGCTTAACCCTGTTTGGGGACGGGAGGAGTGGCTGCTGGGGAGATAAGTGCATACTCTGCACCCCTCCGAGCGTGTTTCTACCTTTCTGAACCCACATCGCTGCCACTCCTCCTCCCGAGGAGGCTGGATCTGATGCTGATGATCCCAAAGGGCATGGTTTTTACTGTTACCTGGGGCCACAAACAGGATTCTCATAGAAAGGGTTGCTTAAGCACAAGCCATCAAGGTCTTGGTTGCTTGAGCGTGACTGAAACCCATGGGCCGTGGAGTGCTGGGAGCTGTAGGATGGTACCCACTGTCAACTGGTGTTATTGTGGCTCCATAGTGCATCTGATGCCTGAGACAGGGCTGAGCAGGACATCGGGATGATGCTTTGAGGTCTGCACAAAGCTGGACCTCTCCCTGATCACAATCATCCCTTGCTGCATGAGGCATCCCGTTTCTGCTTCAGCAAGGAGAAGCCTGAAAGGGATAGAGGACAGAGAGGCTGCTCCCTCTCCTTGTCCCCTGCAGGCTGTATTATTTAATTGGATACAAAGGCTGTTAAAATCAGAAGGCTGAATTGGAAAGCTGCTTGATGTATAATGGCTTCCAGCAAATAGGGGTAAAGAAATCATGGGAAATGTGCAGGTTTAGTTCATATCTTTCAGTCTTGGTTGGGCAGGAAAGAATGAAGAAAACTGAACTAACTTTCCATATAAAACTCAGTTTCTGCTTAAAATGTTCACTTTTGGGATTTGTTTTCATTAAATTCCCAAGTTATTGGTTTTAGTCAAACCTCCAAAACTAGTGAATTACAAGCTGATTATAGAACATGGAAGAAAATGTTTTGGTTTTGAGGGTTTTCTTTGTATCATCACTAAAAAAAGACCTGTTTTTTTTAATATACTTAAATGGAGGAGATGCATAGATCTCCTTTCAACTGCCACACAAGATAATTGTGATTTTTCATTTTCCAACCAGTGAAACTGCAGCTGTTGGGCTGGAAGCATTTTTTTGCTGTTGTGCCCTGAAATCCATGTGTATGTTCATAGAGGACTTTCTCTGACAAGTCCAACCCCATATAGACCCGGGTTTAAGTTTGTTTTCAGAATTTGGAGTGTATTTTGATGGGGATCTGGGTTGAGCCCCATCTCCAAGCAATATCTGCTTATGGAAGTGCTTGCAGATGTGTGTTAGGGAAGGCAGAGCTGAACTGTGGCTTCAAATCAAGGAGTGCTGCTGCCTGCTGAGCACACTTGGAAATCCAGGGGTTTACTTGGAAGATCTCTATTTTCTAGGTCAAAAGGACACATAATTTGTCACCCAGCTCTGGTGGGAAGAGGCTTCCTACCTGTGCTTTGTGACACTGCAAATGTCTTGCTGAATGGCTGAATTAGAGTTTAATGTTAGACATCTGGGGTGCTTTTTATGGTCTTGGCCTAGATCACTTGTATTAAGAAACTAGAGGGTGGGTGTCCTGGGTAAGTGCTAAAAGGTAGAGCTAGACAAGAACACAGCAAGGCGTCACAAGAGGTTGTGTGTCAGCAGTTAGTATAGCCAGACAGTCTCCGCATGTGTGCTTGTCCCATGCAGACCTGCTCTTTTCACCATGTGTATCTCCATGAACTGTCAGTGACCACCGAATAGGGAAAATGCAACTTCTTTAATGCCAGGAAACCCCATCCTTGCACTTCTGCATGTATCCAGCTTTGCCATAGACTAAGTGTGATACATTATCGCATACTTTATGCTTTTCACACTATATACTGGGATGTGCAGGTACCTCCTAAGAAAATGCTTATGGCTGGTGGTGGTAGGGTTGTAAGGGTTTTCTTGATTTGTGAATCCTTTAAGATGCACAGGGTAGAGGCAGGGATGCTTTCAGAAGTGCCACCTACCTATATTGCTGGACAGCCTAGATAGACTTGCTTTCTCAGTCCCTTTTGTGGACTCTATAGGTTTGTGAATACACACCTTAGCTGAAATGCTGCTGTTGGAGGGCAGTAAGTGATGGCAACCTGTGTGGGGCATGAGAAGGTGTCTTTCAGGAATCTGCCTTCTTGAGCATGCAGTGATTAATAAAATGCATTTGCTTAAATGCGATATGAAGTGAATATTGTCAGTGCTGCTGCAAGAATATACCCAAGGCCTTTGATTCCAAAATCAGTGTGGAGCTGGAGAGGCACCACTGCTTGTCATGCTTGTAGCTTAAATAATCAGAGGTGGTTTGCAGAAAGGTTGATGAATGAGGAATTAGACCTGTGAGGCTAATCTGTTTGAACAAGGTTAGGGCTAGAACCAGGTCTGTTCTCTTAAATACACAGATAAGGTTATTTTGTGGAAGAGCCCCAGAGTGTTTTCACACTTAGATGTAAAATTTCCATCCCTTTAGCAAGGATTAAGCTCATGCTGTTTGATGACATGCACACATGCAGAATCACTGCGTCCTGTGCAAAGCCAATGGGGGGGACGCTGTTTGTGTCTGGTGGAAAGTATTTAATCATTTTTCCCCAAGATATCCCCTTGATATGAATGGTAACAGGATGTTTATAACAGATAAGGCTGGGATGAAATCCTATCCCTCTCTGGGAGCTAATAAAAGCAGAGATTTGGAATTAAGTATCACTTTCTCTGAGCTGCACACCAATGAGGAAATGGGGTCAGAAGGGCAAGCTGCAACATTGTAGGCACTTTATCTAAAACATAAACATTACTAGAGTGCATTCTGACCAAATTAACTCTCTCAGATCTGCCATGTTAGCATTCCTGTAGTACTTAAGCCTGCCAGCTTTACTGCTCCTCTGACTGAGGGTTGAACTCCAAGTTGGGGTTGACACTTGCGAACAAGGCTCTGAGCGGGGAGGGTCTGTTGAACCCTTCTGCAAATAAATATCAAGCAAAGAAATGCCAATGTCATTGCACAAAGGAAAAAGAAGGGAAAAAGGAGGGGGGAAAGGGTGGGCTCGGAAACATGATCCACTCTGCTCCATGCACAAACCCTGAAAAGTGGAGTTTTCTTTGCACAAGCAGTAAAAACAGGAGTATTTGCTTTGCTACTGTTCACTGCAAAGCACTTGGATCAGAGAGGCTAGGTTTGAAATCCCAGCCCTCCTTCAAGTCTAAAATGAGCCTTTTGAGATCAGACTAGGGGGGTGGCAGTTAACCCTGTGGGATGTCAAGAGCTTCCTAAAGTTAGGATATAACACTTGAGGGGGGGGAGGAAAGACCCATTCAGCAGGAACAACACACAACCAACACACAGTGTCAAGGCTGTTGGGAAGCTTCCCTAAGTCAAAAGAATTCATTCCTTAATAGATGCCACACAATTCCTGTAAGAGCTACTCACAGATGCACAAACCAAACAAGATCTTGTTGTGCCAGGGAGCATCCAGATGTCTCATCACAAAACACAGAGAACGGGAAGCACATGCTATCTCTGTACGTGCCACAAGGGATCGGTGGAGCTGATGCTATCTCTGCTGCAAAAACAGAGGAGCAAAGGCCTGTAAAGAGCAGGAATGTAATATTAAAATTAGCACCTCCCAAAGATCAGACAAGGGCTGGGGAGCTAAATTACTTCCTTGCTGTGGGGAGGGAGGAGAGGAGAGCAGAATGTGCTCCACACCTTTCTGTTGAGCAGATGGCTCCCCACAATAGTCATGGACCTTGGCCAGGAGGGATGGGGAGAGGTCAGCTCCAGGGCTCCTTGCAGGCCTGGCTGCAGCTGGTTGAGTTTGGAGTATCTGTTCCACTTGAAGTGAATCATTCTGATTCAAGATTAAGAAGGAGCACTTTCAAAATGTGCTGTGCAGGAAACTCTGTGCACCTTTTACAGGAATTAAAATGCCAGCGGTTTGAACAGAATGGACTGCTTGGATCTGGGGCTTTTGTGAAGGAGCACATCCTCAAGCTGCCCTAAATACCTCCATGGCAGTGACCACTTTGCTGTCTTCAAATCTGCAAAACCCTGAGGCTGTCCCAGTTCTCAGGTATCCCTTGGAATGTTACAGCAGGGAGGTTGATAGGGCTGGGATTGCCACCTCCAGGGCACTGTGTGTGTGGTGAGGAGGGGTGTGATGGAGGGAACCTGGTGTCCTCTCAGTTCCCCTGGCAGGCACCTGAAAAGCATGGCAATTCCCTTAGTCCAATGGGGCTGTCCACAGTGGGATTTCCCAGAATCTGTCCTAGGTATTAAGAGGAGGATATGAGTTTGAAATTCCTTCTGTAAATTATCCTTGTTTCAATAGAATGAGGTTTTGTGATGATAAAAGTACTTCTTACATTACTGTTCTTTAACTTCCAAACGCCTCAGTTCTCACAGTGCTGCAATGATCCAGAGTTAAGTGAGTTAACCAGAGTCCCACAAGCAACTGAAGAGTGGCTGAGACTCAAAGTCCCAGTCCCTGCTATTAAGACACCAAAGTTACCTTTATTCCTAGGTCTTTCCTGATCAACCTCTTGAGTTTGTAAATTGCCTGGTTGTGCTTTTTAACCAAGTCACTTGAATTCTTATCGTAATTCCTTATCTATGGCAAAGAGCAGTGTAAATACCTCAAGTAAAATCTCAGCTCTTCCAGGAACAGTTAGTTCTTTTTAGTCCATGGTGGTTTACATTGTAGATAGCATAGCTATCTGAGGAGGCTTTACACAGTGGTGGGTCAAAACAAGCTATCTCTTTGCCAACTGAAGTCCATAAGAGTCCTTTGGAGGACTTTGCTGCTGGGGCATTCCCTGGTATGGCCCTGATGTACCATTGCAAGGTGCATTGGGAGGAACAAGGGCAGCAGTCCCCTTGAAATCTGAACTCTGCAGTGCTGTGAATTAGAGGGGAGTGTTGTCTCCAGTACAAGCTGCCAAGGGATCATGCTGCCAGCTTCCTCCTTTCATCATTTTGTTTCCCAGTAGACCAGCTTCCAGCTGGATCCCAGCCCTTTGGAAAGGGCAGGAGACAAAAGGCTGTGATTTGCTGGGAGTCATAAGTGATGGGAGAAATGAAAATGGGGTAGAAAGAGCTAGAGAAGAGAAGGCTACATGGAGACCTCATAGTAGACTTCCAGGATCTGAAGGGGGCCTTTAGGGATGCTGGGGGATGGACTATTCATTGGGGACTGTAGTGATAGGACAAGGGGTAATGGGTTCAAACTGAAACAGGGGAAGTTTAGATTGGATCTAAGGAAGAAGCTCTTTCCTGTGAGGGTGATGAGGCACTGGAATGGGTTGCCCAGGGAGGTAGTGAATGCTCCATCCCTGGCAGTGTTCAAGGCCAGGTTGGACGAAGCCTTGGGTGGCATGGTTTAGTGTGAGGTGTACCTGGCCATGGCAGGGGGTTGGAACTGGATGATCTTAAGGTCATTTCCAACCCTCACTATCCTGTGATTCTATGATTCAGGTAGGATAAGGCCATGTTGATCTCTGGAGATGGTGTTGATCACCCCATGGGTAGGACCAGTGTAAAATTGTCTGTTTCCTCATGGTCTCCCTCTTGCCTTAGCATCAGGCACTCTGAAGCCAAGTCAGACAGGTCAGTTCACACTGGCCCTTTATGTTTTTGAGAGCATGAGGAGTTCCTAAGGTTTAAAATCATGCAGTGTAACTACAAAACTATTTGGGCTTGTCATGAGCCACACAACAAAGCTGTTAGCATTCAGGAGGAATCGCAGTGTGTTAATCCCCAGCACTCATGGGGATCCCGTTAGGTGCTCCCCTTCCAACATGCTCTTTTCAGTTTTCTTTTCAAACCACAATCAAAACTCTCCTGTATTTTGATTGAGATTTAAAACAGGCAGTGGTTCAGTGATTCCACATAAAGGGCTTCTGTGCAGGGATCATACATCCGTTAAACTACTTAGAACTGCTCACCCCCTCCTGAGCCAAAGCTCCTGGGGTTTCTATTCCAACCATCCTACAAGGGTTGCAAAGTGGTGCTGATACTTTGGGGCTCACTGGGATGCTGCGAGTGAGGTGGCTCAAATAGGGAAGAGCCAGTTAGGCTGGGGCAAAAGCCTTTATTCCTTTAGACCTGTGGCCTAGGCAAGGGCCTGGACTCCCTGCCCATGTAAGTGGCCACCTCCTGCCAGCGGTTGCTCAGGCTGTGGAATGTGTGGTGTGTTTGGGGCTGAATATCTGGTGTTGTCCTGGGGAACGCAGTCCCATCTTGTATCAGTCATCTTCAGTAAGGTATCTATTTTGCAATATTTGATTTTAAAAAGACCAGTGTTGCTTCCTGGCTGTGTGCAGGATGAGGTCCCCATGCCCTTGTCTATCTGCTCCCTACCTTCACTCTCCCCTGGGCAGCTCACTTCCCCATTTGGACCCATATGGCTTTGAAGCAGCTCAGCATAGTGATGCTGGACTATGATCAGAAACACCCTCCCCTCTCCATCACCTTAGAGAGGCTGTCAGAGTCATCTTGGAGCTTCGCAGTGCTTTGGGTAGGAAGTCAAGCTCTGCTGATGTCCCAGTACAGGTCTGATAGTGCCACTGTATTTGGGTTTTTGCTCCTTGTGATTGCACAGAAGGATTTGAAACCCTGCACTGTAGAGACCAACAAAACATCCGTCTATCTTATGTTAAAATTGCAACCAGTAGGCAAATATCCTTCAGTGGCTAAGCAAGGATATTTGCATGCATTTTCATTGCAACAATGAATACCTTAGTACAGCTTCAGCAGGCGAGTTTACACCAGCTTATACCCGAGTGACTGAGTTACCACACAGCTCTGCAGAAACTACTTTTGATTTAAAAGTCATGAAATAATAATAAAGCCATTGTACAAACAACATAGTTCCACTTAACTGGGCTGTTGCATGACAGATTTTCCAACCCCACCACCTTCTTGCAGTAACAGTGGGGCATTTTGGCATGAATGTGACTAGCAGAGATTTTTCTCTTCTCTTGACCGCCATTCAATGAAAAGTTGGTTTACAAGGGTGGAAATTGTGTGTGGAATCTTATCTGGAAATGACTGTGTTTATTAATTTAAAACCATGTAAGTATCATGGTTTTCATGGAAATTGTCAAAAATCATCTGCTTTTATGGTGTGAAATCAGCTGAGAGATTGGACCCTAGGGTCATAGTCTACTAAAAGAGATTAAGATTGGGATGGAAGGAGCATAAATAAAGGCAACCAGGGTTAGTGGCAACTGGGACCACCTTTGTTGTCACATCTACAGTTACCGAGTAACTTGTGTTGAGTGTAGTTATGCTTGACCTAGAGTCTGGTTTTTATCCCAATTCCTTTGGGGCATTTTCTCTGCAGTAATCAACTAGTCCACATTAGGCAAGAGAACCAGCTTTAGCTACATCCTAATTTCTGCATGCAAGTCAGAGGGTTCTCCTTAGAAAATGCTGTGCACCCATAATATCATACTGCTGCTTGACAACATGGGCTGGCAGTAGCAAGAGCCAGCAGTCAGATGGCTTTCATCCATGTTTATTTAGCTTCTGAAGGCCTCTGTGGTTGTGGAACCCCCTCAGGTTAATTCCTGATATGGTTATTTGGGCTGAAGATGTGCAGCTTTCCCAGGTTGTAATGGGACTGGATTGATGCAATTCTAAAGAGAATTTGACCACACGCTCATTGGAGATCGTGATTCTGTTTTTCATGGTCAGCATCATGTGAATCCTCCTCCTCTGGAGGCAAGGGGGTTGATGCAGAGGAGGAGGTCTGGGCTCAATTCCCACTTCTGCCATTGGCTTCTGTGCAATTTTTCCCTCAATTACCAAAGGTCAAGTTCCATAGAAGGGTACAAGAACAGGTAGACATCCAAATGCTCAGCCCTCTGCTGCCAGCTTCCCTGACCTGTGGTTCTCCCAGTGCAAGAAGGGACCTGTCACCCATAGATGCCTTCTAGCTGCATGTACAGGAGAGTGTTTGAGATTAGGGACTCTCTGGTTTTCTGTTTTCATACAGCACTTAGCACAGGAGATATCTCACTAGCAGGGAAAACTGGGTCCTGCCATTAACAGCAGCAATAATGATAACATGGGAATTGAGACCCACTTTCTGAGTGCCAGATTGCTACTCCCTTGTAGCTCTTTTCCTGAACTGTTTCCGATTATTTTGGCAAGCAGAAGTCATTCATGTCTATGTGTTGTACAGCTTTGGACCCATCACTTTTCTTCTCTTTGCCTCAATGCACATTTATTTGGGAGCTCAATGTGGTTACTTTGAGCCAAAACCCTGATGAGTTTTCCTCCTGAATGTGCTATAAACATTTCCCTAATACTCTCCAAGGTGTCCTTTCTATTTAGACTTCAGAGCAGGTAAACTTCCCAGAAAACATTGTAGTCTGAGGTTTTACACCACAGGGTCTCCCTCACACTCCCTTCCTGTGCTCTCTTTTTCTCTCCTTTCGTTTTGAAGTGGAAGCTGTATTCATTTTCACAGTAGATATGTGCAGTCAGCGATGATGGAAATGAAGGTAACTGTCAAAGATCCTGCCAGAAGGGATTTCTCCACTTTAATTTCTGCTTCCATTATTAAGGCAAGTAAAGTATCTTTTCATGGAATGTTTCCTTTTTTTCTGGAAACACTACTGATAAATGATGTCATATTCAAGGCCCTTCTCCACAGCTGTTGGAAGCCCCAAACTTCTATTCCTGATACCGCAAGAGATGCAGATGCCAAGTAAAACTTTAACCTGACTTTCATGCTTAAATGGGATGGTATCACAGGCAGAAATAAGGAATCTGCAAATATTATTCTCAAAGTAATGGATTGATTGAACTCTTATACTTTCTTTTCGTGGGTATTTTTAGAAGCCTGCCGTTGTTGTTACAGGGATTAGGAACAAGCCAAGTGCAACTCTGGAACAGTAGCTGAGAGGGGCTTTCTGTAGCTGTGACCTGAAATACTATTCTAAAACCACCTTGACAGGAACAAGCTATAGCTGCTGCGTCAAAGCAGAAAGATGCTATTTTTATCACTGAAGTTTTAACCTCTTCTCAGGAAGGGATTTCTTGCTGTGCTGCTTTCAGGTTGGTACTTTCAAACCTTACGGGATTTATTTTGGATGTAATTCAGGAAGATGGAGTAGCCCAGGCAGGAAAATCTCATAGACTGACAGGATAGAATAGTTCCTTTTTATGAGAAGGGATCCCTTTCCTTCCCTTTTTTCCCCCTCTCTCCTGAGCTGTCCACTGACATTTGAATAGCAGAGGCCACCTCTGCTCTGCATCTTAAATAATTTAGGTCAGTTGTTGACATTTTAGCACAATTAGCTTATCTTGGGGGTAAGAGCTGCTTAACCCATTGCAAGGAGGAGGGAATGCTTTTTTCCCCCACCCCAACATAAACAGTCCCTGGACTTTCCAAACAGTTTGGGAAGTTCTCTTGACATCTGACACTGTGCCATTTACTACTCTGTCAGGTGAGTAGGTTTGTCCCCAGTGGCCAACACCAGTCCCTGTTGCACTGGGGATGGGTGTCTTACTGCCTATGACCAGCACCTCCTGCTTTCCTCCCTCCATGGACAGAAGCACTGAATGCCTGGGTTGTGGGGGAGTGATCTCAAGGGCCTTTCGCTTCTGCTTCAGAGATCAGGAGAAAAATGATGCCATTTAATCACTGTAATTGGTTGGAGCCTCCTTGTTTGCCTCTAGATAAGCAACCTTGAAGAGAAAGCTGATTTGTAAGCTCATATTATGTTAAGCCTAGGAGATTGTTATGGCTACAGAGCAATTAATAGGTGTGGGATTGCCTAATAATTCTCATATTGACATGAGGAGAGATTCAACCAATCTCTGGCTGCTGCTTTTCATGCTGAAAACATGCAGCTGTGCTGACTTAGAGTCATAGAATCATAGAATGGTTTGGGTTGGAAAGGACCTTAAGATCATCCAGTTCCAACCCCTCTGCCATAAGCAGGGACACCCCACACTAAACCATGCCACCCAAAGCTTCGTCCAACCTGGCCTTGAACACTGCCAGGGATGGAGCACTCACAGCCTCCCTGGGCAACCCATTCCAGTGCCTCACCACCCTCACAGGAAAGAATTTCTTCCTTAGATCCAATCTAAACCTCTCCTGTTTCAGTTTGAACCCATTACCCCTTGTCCTGTCACTACAGTCCCTAATGAAGAGTCCCTCCCCAGCATCCCTATAGGCCCCCTTCAGATACTGGAAGGCTGCTAGGAGGTCTCCACGCAGCTTCTCTTCTCTAGCTGAACAGCCCCAACTCTCTCAGCCTGTCTTTATATGGGGCATGCTCCAGTCCCTGATCATCCTCGTGGACTTGTTCCAACAGCTCCATGTTCTTTTTATGCTGAGGACACCAGAACTGCACACAATGCTCCAGGTGAGGTCTCCCGAGAGCAGAGTAGAGGGGCAGGATCAGCTCCTTGGACCTGCTGGTCACTCTCCTTTGGATGCAGCCCAGGATACGGTTGCTTTCTGGGCTGCAAGCTCACACTGCAGCCGGCTCATGTTCATGTTCTCATTGACCTCCACCCCCAAGTCCTTCTCTGCAGAGCTGCTCTCAATCTCCTCTTTGCCCAACCTGTAGCTGTGCCTGGGATTGCTCCAACCCAGGTGTAGGACCTTGCACTTGGCATGGTTGAACTTCCTGAGGTTGGCATCAGCCCACCTCACAAGCATGTCAAGGTCCCTCTGGATGGCATTCCTTCCAGTATCCCATCACTGGAGTTCTGCCAGCTGAATATTAGCCATGTATTGTCAATGGGGATCTGGCAGAGCAGGAAATTTTAGACCAGGATTAAAGAGCATAAATAGTGTGAATTTTATATGAGGATCCTTGTGACCTGTACCTCCTTAATCTTTACTGTTGCTGTTCTTTGAATCCATTCCTCTGAGCATCACTTATTTTAAATGTGGACATTCACCTTGAAGGAGGTGGAAAGGGTATACAGAAGGAATCACTGACTTTTAGAGTTCAGAGCTCAATGAGGTTAACTATTAAATTACCCTAGCTAGGAAGAAGAATACTATTTTTCTCTGGTGTATACACACAAGACCTCCAGGTTCCAATACAAATACACTAGTAGGACATACAGATGAGGAACTTTCACAACAGAACTTTAACTCCTTAGACATTTGTCTGCTGTCCAGACCTCACCTGGTTTTGGCCAGATGTAGTCACTAAATTGCTGAATGCAGATGCAGCAACATACAATCAGTAGCAAAGACCATCTTGAAGCCATTGCAAGTGGAAAAAGGAAAGGTCTGAGTTCAGATGATGCCATTTGGTGCCGATGAGTGTTTGAAAGCTGGGAAGCTTTGCAAGGGATCTTGTGTGACATGTCAGAGGTGGGCAGCTGCTCCACTCGGTTTGATCTTTAGTGTTGTTGAAGAGAATCTGGTAAGAAAAACTAGTTAGTGTTTGTGCATAGCACAGCAAAGAGCAGGAAATGTGGTGGTGGCTGACTTCAACTGGGAGCTGCAGAAGACTTGCAGCAGGGAGAAGTGCTTTGTTGAAACATTACAGTGACATGGTACAATGCATGTGGGCTTCACTGTGCAGGTGGGAGAGGAGCTGCTCAGGTATTCAGAACTTACCCAGGCATTTCCAGACAGTAGCTTTCAATAAGAAAGTATCATTTAGGTGGATTGAAAGAGAATGGGACAGGTTGTTTCTGTGATGAACCTCCCTGAAAATATTCAAACCCCACTCATAGCATTCAAGATCCCACTCAAAAAAATGCTGTATAAGTTCAAAAGCAAATACCAAACTTCCCTAAGGCACAGGAGAACCAACTTCTGACCCTTAATGCCCTTCACTTGCTGTACCTTGGGAAGTAGTGGCCTCCAGACTGTATGATCCTGCATGAAACGTACTCAGGGCAAATTCAGCATTGGCTTCTCCAAAGACAAAACCAGAGAGGCTAAATAAGTGATTCATTGCAGTGAGGAGCCTGACTTAAACTTGGGTTTGGATGTGGCTGGTGTAACTTCCTGGTGTGACAGTGCTCCCCAAGCAAACTTTACACATTGTAGGTGGAGGTGCTGATTTCAGTGCATGAAGTCAAGCTTTGAGAGCAGGATCGCTTCTGTCTGAAGACATTACCTAACCATCTGCTTTCTGAATTCCTGGGAACTGCCCAGCTAAGGACTAATGGAGCCAACCAGACACATGCATGCACCAAAAATGAGTCTTGCTGAACACCTGGGGCCAACACCTCTGCTGATGTAAATGGGCAGCAGTGACACTGAGCTAATTTACAGCAGCTGAAGTTTTGGTGCAGGAATGGTATTATTTTTCTATTTAGAGAGGTGCTAGCAATTTGTAGGAGTTTGTTATTAGGAACTGGCCAAGTATTTCAGAGGAAATTATGGAGTAATAACAACCACAGAACGTAAATTAGTTGTTTTTAAGTTATAAGAGCATGAAATAATAGTATTTGACACCAGTAACCACTATTCTTTTTGCACTCCTGTAAAACTTCAGATGCGCTTTGCCAAACCAATTGTTTCCAAATTCTGTCAAAAATATTGTCCTTGGGCAGAAAGTTTGGATGCTAAGTTTCAACCCAGAATGATTTTTATGGCTCAGTGACAGAAACCTTGAGAAGGGGATTTATAATGAATACAACCTTAACTACTGTGGCGTGAACGGTGCTGCAATTCTCATTAGCTGAGCTGCTTTTTCCCCTTTTTTCTTAGAATTTCATAGGGTGGGGTTGGCCATAGGAAGTAGTTGACTTGTGTGTAAGCTTCTGTCATGGCAGGAAAGGAACTGGGCAGCTTCATTTCCCCTTTCATCTCAGGGCATCTGTCTGCGTTCAAAGCTCGCTGTGGGTCTGCAGCAGTAGAGTTCTTCGTGTCGTGGCCATGAGTGTGGGCAGCCTGTGTGACTGTAGCAGATGAGCAGAGAGCTTTTGGCGCCAAGATTTGACTCGTGTCCTCCTCTTGAATGAGCTTTATTCACTGGGGGATGGTGGAAAAGCTTTGAACCTGAAATGGAGCCTTAGCAAACGACGAGGCAGAAGGACTGGCAAGTGGAGGATGTGCCAGGTTCATGTCCTGCTTGGCTTTACGGCTAAACTCCAGATTTCAGGCTGTGGGAAAAGGAAGGAGACTCCCTTTGGGTATGTTAAGCACCAGGTGTGCAGGGCTGGGAAGTGGGAGTGGAGAGCTGGCTGGAAGACTTCTTTGTGTACTTGGACCTTTGTTTCCCATGGGCAGCAAATGCAGTTGTGAAGCTCTTGCAAGAGGTGGTACGAGTGCATCCTCTGTTTTAAGGCATTCCTCAGCATCGCACAGCATTGAAGGCAATAAAAGAAAGCCTTTAAAACCGGTTTGTTATAGGAACAGAAAGTCTTTATGGGTGCATGTAGCCTTGAAGCAGGATTATGACCCTTCCTTGAAGTTCCCAGTGTAAATATCTCCTTAAGTGGCCAATTTAAGAGCTCTCAGGTTGGGACCTCAATCGTAGTGGTGAAAACCACATGGAAACCAAAAGCCCTCAAGTAAGAAATTAGTTGCATAGTCCACTGAGTCTCCCCAGCATGGTCCCCTGGGGTTGGAAGATGGTACATGTGGTGAGTAATGTCATAATCATTGCAGAGTAGAAAACAAACCTAACTAGGAGGTCTTAGAAGTCTTTCATCTCTACTTTCCCAAGCCACAAATGGCTAAGTCTTCAAATGGTTTGCTCAGATTGCTTTTGAAAGATGAGAACTTCCGTCCTCAATGGGAGAGGCAGAACGGGACTGAAATTGCCCTGTTAATGAAGAAACCATTAATAATAACTAACTGCTTGAAGCTGTTCTCATGGTACCTTCTGTTGGTGCTTTCAGTATGTAGGGAGAAGGTTTTGATGAGCCTACAAGATCTCTCATTGTCTGACTTTAAAGCTATTCAGACTCATTCAAGGTGAGGAGACAGGATTCACCCAGAATGGATACTCCAGTTTTCAGCTTCAGTGTGCACATACTTTAAAGTATATGGTTCAAACTGTGTTACCTGGCTGCTGGCATGCTGCCTTTGAGGAGCCATGTCTTTCTGGATTGCTTTTTTTGTAAAAAGAAAATATGTTATTACTGATTGATTAAAAATAGGAGGATCTGAATTATTTGTTACCTGGATGGGAAGGAGGTGGGTTGTGTTTGAAGACTGAGTTGAGGAGTCATCATCCTGCTCTCAATAGCTAAATCCATGAGCATCATCCAAGTAATTAGGATGCGTTTCAGCAGCCCACTGGAGGTTGCGCATACTCTGCTGCCATCTGGCTAGCGTTGAGCCCTTCCACCCTACCTTGGAAGTACAACAAGGAAGCTTTCCCTGCCTCTATTTTGCAGGTGACTGGGATATCACTTCATGCACTTATATGCAAAAGCTTTCAAACATTGCCTCTGCTACGGTGAAGCAACACTCATAACCCAGTACAACACTGATGTATTCAATTCAGAAACTGTGATTATATATATATTTTAGCTGGGAATAGTCATTTAACAGTTGTGTGCACCCTTTAGGTTTGTGTCTTCAGGCCATTTGAGGGTTTATGCACATGATCACCGCTTGACTGTTAATAAGGGCAGCTTAAAAGAAAACACCTGCCAGCATAAAGATGTTGGGTAGATGTGCTTTGTCTGGTCGCTTCTGGACCTCCTTTCCATCTGCCCATGTTTGTGTCATCCAAAGCAAAGGCTGCACCAAGCCAATGCAGGGCAAGGGGAAGAGAATTAACAGTCATGTTTGTTTTCCATCCTCTTGCTGTCAGATACAAAGAACAACTTCAAAGCAATACATAACTGAGGTGATGCACCAACAATAATTAAAACGCCCCTGCAGGAAGTCGTGTCACTGAAAAAACAACTGCTTCAGAAAGCAGTCATGTTTTTCTGCCAAAGGCATGTGAAACTGCTGTATCTGGGCTGTGACTCAAAGAAATATTTGGCACTTGCTTTAATCCATCCTTATTCAGGACAATTAAACTGAATTCTGAGATTGTGCTGGTTACAGTGGGGCAAAAAACTAAAGCACAGGCTGGCTATGACACTGAGGCTTCGAGCCACCTCTGGGCACAGGGGATTATACAAGGGAGGAGGAAAGGCTGTTGGGTGATTTCCATGGCAGAGCCATATGTGGGCAGAACATGGCCCTCGCAGCTCTGCTGGACCCTGTTGTCTTCCTCCTGCATCCAGGTTCTGCCCTGTGCAAAGGAAACCACGACACTGCACTGCTGAAATGCACAGAAAATGTGGGATTAAGGGAAGGGATGATGTGGTTCTGTCTCTGCTCTTTGAGCACAGAGGATGATAACAGTGAGGTGACGCTATTATGGCACTGCTGAGTGTCTGTATCATATACCAGACATGTTCATGTGGAAAATGTAGATATTTGGCCACCATAAGTGCTGCTTTGGTGTTGATTTGTGCACAGGCGAAAGCATCCCTGTCCATTCTATCTCAGCATGATGGCAGCTTGCTCGTGTCTTCATTACAAGCAAGACCTAAAGCCCACTAAAGACAACAGAAAGACTGTACTTTGCTCTGCATCACACTTGCTCATTTCTCATAGCTAGAAGAAATGGGCCTTTATTAACTCTAGTGAGATTGATTACTACTTACTAAACATCTGCACCACCTGCATTATGGCTTGCATAGTTGCTGTCTTCTGTACATGCTGCAAATATCAGTGCTCCTCAGTGCTTTATTTTCTTCATAGTCAGGATTGGAAAGGAATAAATGTTGGTCAATGATTATGAAGCCGACTTTGGAAGGCATTACTTTCCTTTAAGTTATGTTCTTTTATGCAGAGAGTAATAATTTTAAAGTGGAAGGAAATTGTTAAAGAGATTGACCTGTAGGTAAAAGAGAAAGCAGTTGCTGCTGTTTTGTGATCTATGAAAGTAGCTTAAAGCATAGATGCTATAAAAAAAACCCCATTGGAAGTCACTTTGAAGAGAGGAGTTATTCAGAGCTTCTGCAATAAGCCCCAACAATGAAGTTAAGCTACAGACAAACCCCATGTTTTATCAATCAACTACTACTTTTAAGTTTGACAGCTTTTGTAAGCAGGAAAATGTCAATTACAGAAGATATTTGAACCTGTGGAAATAGCCCATGGAAACACAAAATGTCTGTTCACACATCAAAATGATCCAGACTTGAAGGAAGTTGAAAACCAGAATGCACTAAGGAATTATCTGACGGAAAAATGGAAACTTTGTTATGAATTTTCAAGAAATATTGGCTAATTAATTTCTTTGGTGAGTTTATAAGGTTATTTAGGATTGGAGAAAATGAGGTAACTTCCCTGCTTTTCCTGATGTGTAACAGCTATGGAAACACTTTGAAATGAGTGTCCCATCATTATGAATTCATTTGGTTATCCTTTTAATAACAATGATTTTACTGAGGCATTTTATGTGAATGTTACATCCCATCTCTTTCAGGTGCTGCTTTGGTCACTTTACTGAGCACTTGTCAGCT
Organism: Agapornis roseicollis; assembly: GCA_002631895.1. Taxonomy (NCBI): domain Eukaryota; kingdom Metazoa; phylum Chordata; class Aves; order Psittaciformes; family Psittacidae; genus Agapornis; species Agapornis roseicollis. Next base: position 584,822 of record NDXB01012544.1, on the reverse strand, counting down.
GGGTCTTATTAAATTCCCATTAAGGAAGTAAGAGCTAAATACCCAGTAACTAAATTGCAGGGGGAAAAATCTAAAAAACACGTAGGCTTGAACCTGGAAAATGAGTTCTAAAAGTAGAAAATGTTCTATTTAAGTGAACAAAAGCTCTGCAATTTACTGCTACCATCCAGTGCTCCATGCAAAAAATGTTGGGAACCTGGTTTTACAGAGCTCAATCAAATCAATTGATTCAGTGCTGATTTCTGCATCAAGATGTGATCTTTGCTAATGTGTTTCATTAGATGCAACTGATGTAGCTGGAAAAAGTAGACACAAACTTCCAAGCTTATGAGCTGGTCTTCAGGTCTGAAGTGTGATTTAATATAACGAGTTTTGGAAAGTGTTAAAACCAAACTACCAGCATTTCCCAGGGCCAAGCAAGACCGTCCACATGGAGACCCAACAGCTAGTAGCAGCTTTGCTTGACTTTGAATTCAAATGTCACTTCACACTGCCTTTAATTCATGAGTTAAACCAAACAAATTGGGATGATTTCATATCTACACTAGTCCCTGTGTAGAGTTTTGGTGCTGCTTTGGTCTGAGGAAAATAATCTCCTCTTAAAACTCCAGGCGTATAAATGTGAAATTGGTGCCCAAAATTATATAGTCAAATGAAGGCATTTCCAGCAGTGAGGAATACAGCTTGTTGCTTATTAACATATCTGGGAAGCATTTCTTTTTTCCATGGAAAATTTAACATTGTCATTAAAGACTAAACATTTTTAGCCTAGCCTGGAATGTTTTCAGCGCAGGGCTGAAATGGGAGAGTTTTCAGCCAAAATCTTCTTTGTGTTGTAGAAATTCTTTATTTATTTTACTTTTTCTGTGAAATATTTCATTTAGCTAAAGCAGATCTTTTCTGCCTAAGAAGAATATTCAATATCCTCTTTGGGATGATTTAGTTTAGAAGGGTAATAAGCTAGACAGGTGAGGACCCTCATGTTGCATCTGAGCCAAGTGTTCCTGGTCACCGGAGGCATTCCTGCCCTTTTATGCCTCAAATTCCCCACCTACCAATAGACTTGTATTATATAGCCTAAATCTTCTGTAAACCCAACACTGCATGAGTAACTGAACATAAAACAATTAATACCATGTTGTTAACATCTGGTATTATTTCTCAGTGAAATCAAGGCATTCCTGGGGTAAAATCCTGAGTTCCCAAAGTATTATTTTTTTCTTGTTGAGCTGGTTGTTGCCTGGGACAGTGGCAGTGCCTCCTTCAGCAGCAGGAGCTCAGGGTCCTCATGGTTTTGAGTGGGTGCTGTAAGTGGTGTGATGCGTCAGAGCCATACCCAACAGTTTCTTAGGCTGTTAGAGATGGGCATGTAAAAGCAGCTCCATACGTGATAGAACTACAGCAGGTACTACCTGAAGGAGTTGTTGCAGCCCCCAGGGCTCATGGGAGAGGAGCAGCATCCTGGCCATGCTTCAGCCTTCCTGGGATGGGTGGTCACAGGGTCATTCAGCCTCTGGGTTACCTAAAGTGACTCAGAAATGATCCAAGGAGTCTTAGGCTGATTTATGCTGGTGAAGCACTGCCAGACAAGGAGGTCTTTTGTCAAATATCACTTTGACTTCTTGCCCTCAGTGAAAGGGATGAACAAGAGGTACCTAATTTGCTGTATTCAAATGGTGCAGTTCTGGGTGTTGTAGCTCCAGGTGCGTTTCAGTGGGGAGGGAAGCACTTCTGGCTATATTCTTGCTGGGGACCAAGGCCCAAGATCTCAGTGGATGGCCCATGTTAATGTGGTTTGCAGAATTAATCCAGTCAAATTATCATAGAATCACAGACTGGTTTGAGTTGGAAGGGACCTTAAAGTTCATCCAGTTCCAACCTCCTACCATGGGCAGGGACCCCTTCCACTGGAGCAGCTTGCTCCAAGCCCATGTCCAACCTGGCCTTTGAGCAGTGCCAGGGATGGGGCAGCCACAGCTTCTCTGGGCACCCTGTGCCAGCACCTCAACAGCCTCACAGGGAAGAGCTTCTTCCTAATGGATAATCTCAGTCTCCCCTCTGTCAGGTTAAAGCCGTTCCCCTTGTTCTGTCACTACATGTCCTTGTGAAAAGCCCTTTTTCAGATTTCTTGTAGCCCCTTTAGGCACTGGAAGCTGCTCTAAGGTCTTCCTGGCACATTCTCCGGCTGAACAAGCCCAGATCTCTCAGCCTGTCTCCATAGGACAGGTGCTCAAGCCTTCTCATCCTTGTGGCCTCCTCTGGACTTGCTCAAACTGATCCATGTTCCTCTTCTGTTGGGGACTGAGCTTGGGGTCTCTTGTTCATGCTGGCATTAACTAGCCCTCACTATCATGGAGATGAATGTGCTGTGGGGGTGTTGGTACCTAGGGAATTGCCTTTCCATGACCATGGAGTGCCGGCTTGGATAATCATCTTACAGTGAGATCCCATCATGCAGCCTGACATCATTGGATACCATTTACTGACACCTGTTTAGTAAATAATAAAGTTACATCAGATCTTTTCAGACCACGTTGTTAAAAGAGTGCTCGAGTGCAGATGTAACCTCCAGTATGAATATGAGAATTCATTAGGCATCAAGTTCTTTAAACTCATCAGGGCTAAACAGCGATTTACCTCACGCCATAACTGTTAGCAAGTGATTTAGTGACAAGGGATTGACAAGGAACATTTTCCTGGAGGGCACAATAAATTTTCTTCATCCTGAAGCATTTTTGCAGAAACATTTATGTATCTGAGCATTCAAAGTTCATTAATTTCCAGTAGTTTGACAGAGGGCTTTTTGTCTTTCCGGTGACCAACAAAACTCGAATGTGAGTTCATCTCTTTTCACAGTATTATTTGGTGAACTTTTCCTCCATGATCTAATCTCGCAGTGGAAAACCAAATAAAAACTTGCTGGTAAGCAGGGTTGAGTTCAGTACCCTGCTCAGCTGGCATTATGGATGAAGACAATGCTCTGACATTTTAGAAATAGTAATTTTCCTTGGGTTTGGAAGCAGTGATGGTCATACTGAGCAAATCACAAGCAGCATTTCTCAAACAGTGTGTCCTGGGTTTAGCAGTAGCAGTCATTCTTATTTCTTCATAGTAGCTGGTGCAGCTGTGTTTTGATTTTCAGTTGGGAACAAAACTGATAACAGGAATGGTTTTAGTTACTGCTCGAATGTTTTACTCTAACCGAGGACTTTGTGAGCCTCGTGCTCTGCCAAGGAGAAGGAGAGGCTGGGAGGAAGCCGGGACAGGACACCTGACCCAAACTGACCAAAGAGGTATTCCATACCACAGCATGTCATGCCCAGAATGTAACTGAGAGTGACCCGGAAGGGCAAGTGCTCTGAGGAGGTTGGAGGACGTATTTGGTTGGTGTTGAAGGGGTTGGGATGTCGTGAGTTACCTGTTGGTGGTTGGTGAGATGCTGTATTCTTTTCCCTTGTTATTTCCTTTATCATTGTTATTATTGGTGGTAGCAGCAGTGATCTGTGTTATGCCTTAGTTACTAAACTGTTCTTATCTCAACCTGTGGGAGTTGCATTCTGTTGATTCTCCTCCCCATCCCTCTGGAAGCAGGGGAGGGCAAGAAAGGGGGGGTTGAGTGAGTGAATGAGCTGTGTGGCTGGGTTTAAACCATGACACGGTGCCATAGCCGTCCTTAGGTAGACCATCAATATGATCTTAGCTGACTTTCAGATCTGCTGTTCCTATTGTACGCTAAAGTCTTCAGCTATTTCAGTTTTAGAATCATAGAATGGTTTGGATTTAAAGGACCTTAAAGCTCATCCAGTTCCAACCCCCTGCTATGGGCAGGGACACCTTCCACTACACTGTGTTGCCCAAGGCTCTGTCCAACCTGGCCTTGAGCATTGCCAGGGATGGAGCATTCACAGCTTCCTTGGGCAACCCATTCCAGTGTCTCATCATGCTTACACTAAAGAATTTTTTCCTTATATCCATCTGTTGTCACATATTATCTTTCCGTTACTGTCTAAAGATTTTCCTCATGATTTTTTATAGTTGTTTGGGGTCTTTTTCTGCTTGTTTCAGAAGAGGCCTGTTCATTTACGGTTGATGGTGAGAGGCCACTATGAGGCAAGAGGTGTATTTCTCCAGACATCTTCTAAATGGCCTGAGGTAGGAACGTTTTGGTGCTGCTTCTTGGGTAATGCAAGCAAAGAGCCCTCCAAAAAGATGAGGGTTTAATGATTAAAACTTAAGTTTACATCAGTCAATATATTTTCAAAGATAATCTTCCCTGCATGGGGTTTTTCCATTAATACCAAACTGATTCAGAATTAAATATTTTGCCTTAAGGTGTTTTTCTGTGAGTTTTGAAGTTAACAAAATAGAAATTTTCATGGAGAAAACTTTGAGCTTTCATCACTCCAAGATTTTTCCCAGTGGAGCATTTCCAGGAAGCCCTGGCTATTTGTATATGTTATGGCAAGCAGCAGATTGAAGGGTATTTTAAATGCTCATGTTAACTTTTCAGTGCTTAATTAAACAGTACTTTAATGTGTGCCCATTAAATTCAAATAATGCCACTCCAACCACTGATCTAAGGCTTCAAAATGAGCAAGTGTTTGGTCTGCAGCTTGATTTGTGGTTATCAGTGATGCTATTTGGCACTTTCAGAGCTGTTTCAGACTTCAGAATCTGAGCCCTTTGGGTTTGCCTTTTCACATCAGTGATTCTACCTGCCCACACTCAGACTAATATGCCAAGTCTACTGAAAAAGGCTTGCGTTTCTCCTCCATTCCTACTCTTTTGCAGTGATTAAGTTTTATTATTAGTGTAATCTATGTTGACTTTTGGGATGTTGGCATAGCAGCTCTTCCCATTCACAGCAGAGTTTCAGCAGTTAACTTCTCTGAGTTATGAAGGCAAGAAGTTGAAAGATGGTAGGGGCTCAAGCATGGATCTCTTTCATACAGCTGGGGTTTTAACTGTGGCAACAGCCTTTCTGAAAATAGCTGCCATAAAACAATATCAGGGACTGTAGGGATAGGACAAGGAATAATGGGTGCAAACTGAAACAAGGAAAGTTCAGATTAGATATATGGAAGAAGTTCTTTACTGTGAGGGTGCTGAGGGCACTGGAGCAGGGTGCCTGAAGAAGTGATAAATGCTCCATCCCTGGAAGCTTTCAAGGCCAGGTTGGGCAGAGCCTTGGGTGACGTGGTCTAGTGTGAAGTGTCCCTGTCTGTGGCAGATGGGTTGGAACTGGACCTTAATGTCCTGTCTAACCCAAACCATTCTGTGATTCTATGATTCTGTAGTGTGTGGAATCCATGTCAGAGCAGCAGTCTTCCAGGGTAGGTCTAATGTGGTTAATCCCTATTGATTAGCTTTATCAAAACACATGGAATCTCTAATCTTATTTAACCAGTCTGGACTGAAGCCTCTTATTCTCTCTAGGACTGTTTGCTGAATTGAATCAGTGAGTTGAAGGTGTAGGGGTTATGCTGGAGGAAACGCATTTTGCAGGTTCTTCTGGTCTCCCATAATAACTGTTGTAGCAAGAATTTCCCTCTTTGATATTCATAATCAACTCATTTCCATTGAGAGTTGCACTTTCAGTGGCTGGCTGCTCAAATGTCCTCAGATACCTAAATCACTTTGTGGTGACTAAGCCCCTATGAAAGAAGGATTTGGGCTTTTTAAGCCATGTAAGTGTTTCTGCAAATCACATCTTGGATCATGAAGTAACGGGTGCTGATGCTTTCTTTGGCAGTCACGCTGATGGTCATGTTCAGAAAGCTTCAGATGGTTGTTTTCCAATCCTTGCTAATATTTTGGGTCAACAGTCATGTCTGTCAAGCTGATCTTATGGCACTTGCAAGCCTGAAATACTTTGTACAATGTTAATGAGGATGGGAGAGGACTTTTCCTGTCCTGGGAACAGGCTTAACATAATAGTTTTCTTGTGTCCATGCAAGATCTAAGCAGCCAACGAGGTGGAAAGAAAAAGGCCTCTGCAAACCATAGCTGCTTGATTTTACTGCTTTCTCTACATACATCCTAGTGTCAAATGACTTCTCCCCAAATGAAAGCTCATGGTGAAAGAAGAAAGCAAGAAAAGGGCCAAGGTAATTTAGAGACCGCGAGGGAGGCATTCCTTCTTCCGTGAGGCCTGTCTAAATCCCTGCTGAAATACAGCGTATCATGTTTTAATCCCTAAGGTTTTCCTGCACTGTGTTATTTGTGTAGGCTGTTCTTTTTCCACCCACAAGGAGGAGGAAAGAAAACACAGGCTCCTGCTCTTCCACAGTTTGACTTTTCCCAAGAGTTTGGAGGCTTTGACTGGGACAAACTTCCCACTCAGTTGACACCCCCTTATCTGAAGGCCAAGTGCTTGGGTGAAGGGAGAGGAGCTGGCGTGTCAGTGTAAAGCACAGTGCTGCCCAGAGTGGATGCTCCTGCTCAGCTCTCTTCTATGGATTATTTAATGGCTTGTTTCCCAAGTGGATTAAGCTGAAAGCGATAAAGGCGCTATCAGTATCCAGTCATACAGATATTGATAAGTACCTGTCCCATGATAGCCAGCCTAGTTTATTTTCCAACTTAGACAAGCCCCAGAGTGAAGACTCTTGAAAGCCTCCGAGGCTTAGCCACACGTAGGCTATTTGAGTTTTAGCAGGCTTCATGGTCCTCTAAAGTACATCTCTAAAGATAGCCAGAGATGACAATGTGAGTGTGTACAACTATTTGTTCCTCTTCTGGGCAGCTCTTCCAGTTGTGCTCTTTGTGCCTTGTTTCTTGTCCAGGAAGATGTTTCTGGTTTTTGAATATCTATGGAATTCATACCAAAACCTGTGCCATCACACCTTCACACCAGCACCGATAGTATTGTGAGACTGCTTCCCGGTACTGTAGTAGCCAGTCAAGAATCAGTAACTACTACTGAGTTATGTATAATAGGTAAAATATCTGACAAACACGTCTGAATAAAATGAGATTTATTATCTTTTCTAAGGCTGATTATAAAAAAATTAGGAACTGAAATGAAATGTCCAAAATTTGTCTTTGTTCAGCTTGCCCTTTTCTCAAATGTTAGAACTGTATAGACCTATTTTAGCTGCTATCTTGAAAATTCATTCTGCGAGATGGGAAAAATCACATCTTTTTAAGGCAAATTGTTTAATTCCTTGGTTTTAAAAGGTACATTTAGACAAACTGAGAAATAATTGATGAAAAAGGGCAGAATTCACATGTTGGGGGGGGTGGGAAAGCCCTACCTTGACCAGCTCTATGAAATATAGAATTCATATTATATATCCAGGAAATTGTATTTAGGTTTATTATTGCTCTAAAGACATAAATGTAATTTCTTATTACAGGTCTATTCATGATAATGTAGTTACAGTATGTTTGCGTTTACATAGATTTGCAATCAGTCCATATAATTGGAGACTTCTATGCCTGCATTACTTAATGCTGTATTTACTCTTCACAGGCATAATCTTGGAAACCTAGGACATAGCTGTGATGCAGGCAGACTGTCACCTCACTGTGCAGGAGTTTGTGGCCTTGACTTAAGCCGTGTCCACAATTCTTCTGTACAGCCCCTGGTGCAGGGTGGTTACTGCTTTCTGCAGTTGCACCATGATCTGGTATCTGTATGGTCTTAATAACTTGGGTGGTTGTCTTTACAGTATTTAATGGTAGGTTTTGCCTTGTGTATAGTTTTCAGCTCAGTTGCAGGTGGGTGTAACTAGCAGGATTAGATAAAGGTCAAATATGATTGCAGGTCACATGCCAAAGGCAGTTGATTTTGAGAAGTATGCATGTCTGTAAATGAGAAAAGGAGAAGCCTGTAAAGAATCACTAAGCATAGATTATCTGACATCTCTGGAGCAATACAGCAGTTTAGCACCATAAATCATAGAATCATAGGATTCCAGACTGGTTTGGGTTGGAAAGGACCTTAAAGCTCATCCAGCTCCAACCCCCTGCATCACCCCTTCCACTGGAGCAGGTTGCTCCAAGCCCTCGTGTCCAGCGTGGCCTTGAACACTGGCAGGGATGGGGCAGCCACAGCTTTTCTGGGCACCCTGTGCCAGGGCCTCAGCACCCTCACAGGGAAGAACTTCTTCCTAATGTCTTGATTTCCCCTCTGCCAGTTTAAAGCCATTCCTGCTTGTCCTGTCCCTGTGTGCCTTTGTAAATACATGGAGCTGGCCATGTCATCTGCATACAACAGGATGGATCCCACAGGAAGACCCATATTTTACTCCTGGGGCTCTATATGTGCTGTGCTTTGTCTTCAGTGAGCAGCCTGTGCTAAAACCTGGTTTAATACAGCAGGGCTTTATTACACTTATTTTTATGAAGCAAAAATTCTGTTATAAGCAGGTTTTGATCGTTGATGGTTATAGCCACGCTCAAGTGTTTGCTCAGCAATTGGCTTTGCTGCCTCTCGGCTCTTCTATATTGCACTGCTGAGGTTCAGAGCTTGCCTGGGTTATACCAGGTCAGCTTCTCATTTCTTTCTTTTTCTTTCTTTTTTTCTCTCTTTCCTTCTCTCAATTTCTTTTTAATCAAAAAGGTTTTTATTGGTGCTCTGGAAAACCAAAACACAACACACTGCTGTGAGCTTTGTAACTGAACCAATAAAGAATGAAATTCACTGACGGATTCTTTAATAGCAGCCTGTGAGCCCAGTTTCTAAATGGATTTTATATTGTGCCATTGTGTATAAACAACATGCAATGTGATAGCCCTGTGCTGAGGAGGCTGTGCTAAGGAGGGAGCCCTGAGGATGTGGGAGCCCATCCAGGTTTCTTGTTCTTTCTCCCAAGAGGTTCAGGTGTGCTTTTAGGTTGAATACACTGAGGAATGGAAGCTGCTGAGCCAAGGTGCCCTAAGCCTGCTTTAAAGCTTAGCAAGCACAGTCTGTCCCATTTGGTGTCACCTTTAGTGGTTCTTTCCATGCACCCTGCTTGTGCCTGCTCAAGGTCTTGCTTTCAGAGCCTCAGTAATTCTTATAAAAGCTGTTTTGAACACTTCCATGTAATGAAACAGTCCCAGAGAAAACATTCAGAGCAGGGGTTTCAATGCAGTTTAGGAACCTCTAACCAGGCGAAGGTGCCAGTTTGGACTTTTGAAAGCATTTTATATTCCCCATCACTTCTTTGAGGCCAGTCCCAGAGTCTGGTGAGCAAAAGGGACAGGGTCAGGTTGACTTTGGGGAGAGAAACCATTGGAACTGATGCAGATGGACACCATCACTTTGTACATCACCCTGTCCTTCACCAGAAGGTGCCCATGGGGAAACCAGCCTTCTCCAGCTTTCCCAGTTGTGGAAAAGGCAGTTCTGCCTCTCTCCAGGCACCAGGACGTGGAGCGCGACAGTAAGTTCCTGGACATGTGTTGTCTGGCTTCAAAACAGAGGGATTTTTGTAGCCTTTAAAAACCGGTGTAAGATCTCCACAAAGTGCAGTGGAAGCTGCACAAAGTGCTGGCTCTTGGCAAGGCCACTTCATAGGAAAATAACCGAGCATAAATGCGACTCTGAGTCCGTCTGTCATTTCTGTGGTCCGAGGCTTGGCAGCGTCACTTCAGAGAGCGTGGCTTTGGGACTTCAGTCCTTTCCCTCTTTTGGTTTCTCATCCCCTACATATTCCATGCTGAAAGGTGCCAGCAGAGAGCTGGGGAAGGCCTGGGGCAACACTGTCTCTCTTCTCCAGCTCACCTGGGGCTCAGATATGGAGAGTGATGGACAAACGCCAACACACTGAAGCTGGTTTCTTGCCCCAGAGGACTTGTTGGATGAATAGAGCTTGGGGGGGGGGGGGGGGGCCTTCTGTAA
>NDXB01012544.1:451922-574925 GCA_002631895.1 Agapornis roseicollis | reverse complement strand
TGCTTCTTTGGTGGTGGTGGGGTGTGTGGGGTGGGGGGGGGGGGGGGGGGGGGGGGGGGGGGGATGCTCATCTGTCATGGAGTGCTCTGGCTGCCAGGAAGGGGAGATGTTGGGGCTATGCTGCTGACTTGATTATGCAGCGCTTATCTGTCCGAAGTTCGGGCTATTATCTGCACTGCATTTAGCTCAGGCTCGGTCCAAAAAAAATACATAGAACAGCTGTGGGGCTGTGAAAATTATTTTCATCTGTTTGGCTTTTAAAAATGAATTTAGATCAATCTTTCCATGGTTCCCTCCCACCCACACCCTCCCCTCTTGTCTCAGCTATTCTTTGAGAGGCGACGGGGGAGAGCTGGTCCAGGGGAACATCCCCATCCTGCTCTGTATCCCGTGTCACACCCAGAACATGCTAAATGCTTTACCAAGGGTGCTAAGGTGGGAGGTGCACAGAGGCTCAAACAGAGCAGTAACTCTCCTCTCTGACAGCATATTCTAGCTCGTTTTGGTCCTTTCTAGTTTGCCCTGTGCGGAGAGAAGAAAGCAGTGAATGCACTGCAGACCTCTTGCTGTCGCTGCAGGCAGAAGGGAGATGGAAGATAGTGCCGTGGCTTCCACTTCTGTCTCACTGGTCAGCAAGGAGATCCAAACCAGAGCGTAGCGCTCAGAGGAGTTGCTGCAACCTCTCTAACCACTTGAGGGATTTTCGGGGGTCTGTTCTGCCCTGTTTGGGTCATGTACCAGCTCTATCGCGTATTACACTCGTTCCTTTGAGTGATTGCTTAGCAGTCAAGCTGCCAAGTACCTTTTTAACAGAATAGTCCCTGTGACTTTGCATCATTTCACAGCATTTATTTATTTCTTTTAGCAGCATATTTCTCTTCATGCCCTTAAAGCAGTGGGAGGAGAGCTTTTCTGCCAGCCTCCTGTAAAAGATGGCTGTGTGTGCATGTGTGTGCGTTGCACATAAATAATCATAGCCTGGGGAAGTACTGCTGGCTTCAGGCAAAGCCACATTTTTGCTCATGGCATTATTGGAATTCATCTCCTGTGGACTGTAATTCCTAGAATCCTGGGGGGAAGGGAGGGGGGAGAGAAATATAGTATCAGGTGTTTTTTCTTTTTTCCTTGTTAGAAGACTATTTAATCTTTGCTGTAGGGTGAGAAGGTGAAGCACCAGACCTCAAAGTAGGCTGCAATAGGATCCTGGCAAACTTCCCATGTTATAAACTCTGTCCATAGGCAACACTTGTTTTGTGCCAAGTTTGCTTAGCTAAAAATGACTGGTCCCAACTTTCAAAAGTGGATATTTGGCAACAACTAACACTGTATTATTTTTGTCTTCTGAAGAAAAAAAGTCACAGTGTGAATGACAAGGGAAAATGTGTTGGGGTAGCTCCTTCTGGGTAAATTGATGTGACTTCACTTCTGTGATGCTGACCTCACTTATAAAGTGGTTTTTGTATCCTAAGATATATAATGTGTAAGATAACAGCCTGGTATTACTATTGCAAGGCAGTAATAGCAGCATGCTCATATTCTTTATGCCGTGCTCATCACCTTGCTCTCTAGAACCAGTTGAAGTCCATGGAGTTGTGCCAAGTTCCCTTGGCTTATCTGTTTTCCTATCTTGTTTCTCAATTAGAGGAAGTAAATGATCCTTTTGTTTTTGTCTCCTCTTTCTTTGGGAAATGTTAAAGAAGGGTTCAAATTGCAGTGGAGCTGAATTGCCTGGGAACCAGATGGCCGATGAGGGACCTGGAGGCGATTCAGGGGCCCGGAGCTGATGGCTTTCTGGATGCACACTGGAGCTCCTGGGGGTTTGTCAAATCTGGACTTCTTGCCTGCACACTTCACTGCAGGGCTCCAGGTTTGCTGTGAGCCAGAGCACTGGAAGCAGAGGAATCAGGTTCACCCTCCTTGCTCTCCCCACAATAACACCTGTCTATGATTTGGCAAGCTCTAAGCATTGTGTTCTAATATTAATTATGTGTTATCTCTAGTCTGCCTTCACAAGTGTTTTTAATTATTTATTAAAATAATAAATGAATAAGAGGAATAGGTGAGTAGGTGCTGGCCCTCACCACACATCACCCTCGGGTTATGCCATCTTCTAAAGCATTCAGTATAAGCCACTGTCGGAGAACCTTTCAACAGGCTTCCCCATAGTGATAGCTGGGTTAGGTGAGGTAATTGAGAAGCAGAATAAATTAGCTCCAAGTTTCCATGGTGAGATTGCTCCCAGTACCAGAACTAGGCTGTCTGAAAGGAACTGGTGTGCCTCATCACTGCGTTCACTTACATTGCTGAACAAGGCTCTTGCAGTTGTGGTTTCTCCTTGTTCCTAATAATGAATGACATTCCCAGTATGCCAACATGTTTTGCTGAATGCCAGGAGCTTTTCCACTGCCTTGAGTGGGAGTTTACTCTCCATGTACTGAAAAGGATATGAAGGCCAAGGCTTTCCGTGACTGGAGATGTGGGATACTTTGATTTTAAGGCACCAAACCCCCAGGTCTTTAAAGGAGGCACGACCTGAGGGAAGGCAGGCATTTGTTCAAGTCTTGTTAAAACCTCATCCTGCTGTAGGGTCTCAAGTCTGGCATTCAAAATCATTAGCACTCTCTAAATTTGGCCTAAAAATCCCTATGAAAGGTTACAGCACGTGCTGAGTAACTACTTTTCACAATGTAATAACTTTGGCCCTTTCAAAGAGTAGGTTTTAGAAGCACATATTACTGACTAAAGGCTTGCCAAATTTCTTTTTTCCTTTCCAAACTCCAAGTAATGATTCATGGAGACTCATCGATTTTACTTCTAATAAGGTGCTGTTCTCCTGTTCATGAAACTAAAGGGTAACAGAGCAACGTTTTGAAGAAATATGTTTTGTCTAGGAGTGAAGGCATCCAAAGCAATACACAAAAAGCATTTTGAGAGTAAAAAAACCCCACATGGTGTTATGTTAAAAATTGTATTTTAATGTGAATTTAGCATTGCAGAAGTTTCAGGTTGGTTGCACTGAGATCTAACGTGCTCTGTTTGCAAGGAAGTAAATCAAACGGGTATTTGTTGGCACACGTGTACCTTGTGTGGGTACACGTGTGTGTACATATATACACATCACACTCATCTGAACGACAGTGCCGGTGGGCTGGGCCCGCTAGTGCAAGTCAGTGAATTCTCAGGCAGTGAGTTCATGCATGGTTTACTCATTAGTAAAGAGTTATTCATTAATAAAAATCATTGTGGCTTCTGATAGACAAAGGACATGCCCACCTGAATGAGGATGGCAGTATTGGGACCCTGGTGCCAGTTCCTCGCGGTACCCACCTTACAGGGTGTTTCTTGGAGCAGTCAATTGCTGGACCCCATTACATGTGTAGGGATCAGATCTCTCCATTCACCCAGGCTGTATACTCAAAAGAAGAGTCCAGAAACATGAGGAGCCCAAAACTCAGGGAGACTAAACACAAGGAAGGTTCAAAAATCCCTTTAATTCCTACATGAACCAGCCATGACTGCTGCAAAGAGACTTTTCTCCTTCCAGTGCCTTTTCCGATCACTATGAGAGCAATAACTTGAGGTAAGAGTTCAGCTCATCATCACCTCCTCATTCCTTTCAAGGCTCTGTTAACAAAACCTGACCCAGACCTATGCAGCTTACCCCTCCAGAGTCTAAAAGAGGCCAAATCTACCTCACTAGCTATCTTTTATTCCAAGCCTATGACCAGCTGGGCAGTTTACTTCAGGGAATGATCAGATTCCAAGCCACAGTGTGAAAATGTCAGAGGTCCCTGGAAAATATGTAATTACATTTCACATTTGGAGGAAACAATTAATGAAATGGAATTCCTTGGCCCTTTGCTCTGTCGGATGATATGTAGTAGCTTGCCTGTGAGCCGAAGCCTGAGTACACTTATGGCACAGAAGAGTTTTTATCATTTTAAAACTTAATTATATAGGCTGTAATTAAGCTATATACAAAATGTCTGGTTCTTTGAAGTATATTAATTTTGGGGAAGTTCTCAAGCACCCAGTAGCTGCAGAACAATCATGAAAGAAGACAAGGCTTGAATAATGATGACAGTTGCAAGCCACAAATAATAGGAACAACCTTTCCAAAACAAAGGGTTTCACATTTTCCAAAAGTATGAGCATTATTATTTGTGTGTATTTGCAATTTGTACATGCCTTGGAGGGACTAACCTCAACTATAGTGCTTGAAATAATTGTGGGATGACATAAATGGGCACTTCTCTATTGAGGCAATCGCTGTTCTTGCAGCATGCCTGTGTTTACTATTCAGCAAAGCAGAGAAGAGAATCTCTAAGTGTAAAATAACAACCAGGGCACAGGCTATAGGGAATAAAGTAATTTAGTTGGGTTTCCTAGAAAAGGGGGATGGGGTTAAGTGGGTGTTTCATGCACGTATCCCTATATTCCTTGAGCGGATCAGGAGGGGGACTGCCTGTTGTTGCTGTTGTTCTACACAGTACTTAGCAAGAGCAAGTGGCAGAAATACATCGAATGAATTTAGCATTGGAACCAAAAATACCTTCTCATTTGTTTGAGCCCTTTACTATGTGGTCTCTATTTTAATAAAAGGTTCCCCCCAAACCCTTTCAGGCTTAGGGTTCATATGCAGTTGGAGGTGAAGGATTTTATTTCTTCATTTAAAGGGCTGCTGTGAGCTTTAAAATAAACACAGTTATCCCTGGAAATCTTAACTATTTGACGTTTGCTTCCCTGTTTGCTGTGGCATCTGGCGGGTCACCATGTGTGGGCCAGAGTCAGGACTTCAGTGTCTTCAGTTTCCTCTATCACCTACTGCATTCATTTGCCAGCGCCCATCTGAGCACATCTTCCCTTTTCCAGGCCGATTGACAACAGTGACACATAAGCCTCTATCACTAAGTGGGGAGCAGAGGGGAAAGCACTGCCCTTCTGAATGAGGGAGCTGCAGGCAGACATTCATTTTGCACATAGCTGTGCTGGTTGGGACACAGTTTCCCACTTCACTGCTTATTCCCACTCACCACTGGAGGTTTGCAGTCTCACAAACGTGCTAGCAGAAGAAATGAGTTGTGCTTTCCCCATGCTGTGTCAGGCAAAATTCCGGAGTTTAACATTTGCAAGCCTTTGAATGCCTCTCCGCATGTGAAAAAGCTTCCCAAGGAACACAGGATCCAGGGATTTCCCGTTGCTGGTACCTGTTGCAAGTCTTCTCTTTACTTACTCCTCTCCAGAAAGGTTGACTCAAAATAACTTGTTTGCATGTGACTTTCTTGGAAACTACTGGAAAAGCTTTGTTTAGCTGTGGGCTTTAGAAATAGTTCCCACTGAAATCAAAAGCAAGGTTTTCAGTCAAATGGGAGTCTCCCTAAAACTGAACCCAGGTTATGGAGTGAGGGATCGTTCCTCTTCCCTTCTGTCTGTGGGAACCATCCCTTTTCTGCTTGCTCACAGCAATGGGGAAGTTAATGGACTATTCCTGGCTTTCTTTGCCACATTTCCTAAAGGCAAGTTATAGCCTGGGAAATTGGCTGTCAAGCCAATAAAATCACATGGTTGCATTACACCTTTTTGCATTTACACAGGCTTAGAGATAAGTCTGGTGAAGTGGAAAACTGTGTTTTAAAAAGAGCCATTTACGTTCTTTTATGTTTTCTTTCTTCCTTTCCTTTCTCGGGGAATTCTGGGGCCTGCCTTGACATAGAAAATACTACTCAAAACTTGGACTTCAGACTAGAAGGGTGAGATCTTGGGGATGCTTACATGAACTCAGGCCACTGCCTCAATATGCACACCTCCAATGAGGAAAAGCAGAAACTTAAATCATCTCTTCATAAGTGCCCATTAAACATACTTCCATGGATTTCAGAGCCCATGTATGATAACTTTATTAAAACAAGCAAGTCCACAGTACCATATTGGAGGTTTATTATATGTTGAGTCACATCAGGGCAGCTGTCTGCATGCGATCCAAGCAGGAATGCACTTTGTTTCCAATTACAGACAATGAGCAATTAATGTGCTGAAATGGAATGAAGGGGAGGGACTATTTACAAACCCCCCGCTTCTTTCTCTCCCCATAGCCCATAAATCACGTTGGAAAATGGATGAACAATTCAAAAACTGCTCAGAAGCTGCAGGAAATTAATAAGAACGGATCTGTGCGCATTGTAACAAACATCTTGTTTTCATGGCAGCCAACAGGAATTCTTGCACCCTGGTACGTGTCCACCAGTGGTGTCCTGTGGTGTCTATTAGGCTGCAGCAAGTAAGCCAGTTTTTCAGTTGAGTATATAGAAATCTCAACCTTTTCAGTTGTTCTAATTGGGTTTATGCAGTTTAGCTTGGGGGGGAGGTTTTGAAAGGGGCAAACAGAAGACAAGCACCCCCTTTCTTATTTTAATTGCCTCTTGTATGTGGTTACTTCCAGAGGTTAAATCTAAGCTTAAAGCCCGCCTGCACCAGAAATGTCTAAATACACAGTTAAAGCAGTGGTGCTGCAGTAGCTTGGGCTGTCCATGGACACAAGGCTCCCAGGTACAGGTAATCTTGTTTGTTAAGTCAGCTCAGATGCCTGGAATACCTTTTGGGTGCACGGGCCACGTAGAGCATGTGTCCCTGAAAATGTGATTATTTGTTCCATCCTTTCTAACTCATCTAATCAAGGGGTTTTGGGGAGAGTTAGATGCTTTCTCTGGCAAACTGACAGTACAAGTAATACACTTTATAATGTTAGGAAACACCTAACTGGACAATCTGTATTTCCAACCTGTAGAATTTTAGCACGTGTTGCAACACGAGGTTTGTAACCGTGTGTTTAACTACAGAGCACTCTTCAGGATACACCTCCTTGGTCTTGCTTCAAGACATGGGAATTTACCAGCCTGTGGCAGTGAATCGTGGGTTATTTGCTTTCATTGCTAAATATCCTTGTCTTCATCTGAATGGGTCCTGTCTCATCTCTACCCACTGCCTCTTGCTCATCCCACTGACAAGGATTAGTATAATGACCTATAACAATTTAGGAAGCAAGTTTATGAAAACTTGTCAGGGAATTTGTGCTGGTTTTTTAATTTTTGTGAAGGAGATAAATGATGGGATCTAACCTGCAGTCCTGGTTCCAGCTGGGATAAAGTTCATTTTGTTCTTAGTAGCTGGTGCAGTGCTGTGTGTTAGATCTAATATGAGGATAATGTTGATGTTGTTGGAGTAGTTCTTACTCCAAGTCAAAGGCTTTTCTTATGCTCTGCCAGTGAGGAGGTCCACAAGAAGCTGGGAGGAACCACAGCCAGGACAGATGACCTGAACTAGCCAAAGGGATATTCCATACCCTAGAACACCATGTTCAGTATAGAAACCAGGGAGAGTTGGCTGAAAGCCACCAGTCACTGCTTGGGGATGAGCATTGGTCACTGGGTGGTGAGCAATTGTATTGTTCATCACTTATGTTTGTTGGGATTTATTCCTCTTTCTTTTTCATTTTATTACTGTAATAACAATAATATTTTACTTCAGTGATTTAACTGTTCTTATTTCAACCCGCAGTGGGGGGAATGAGCAAGCAGCTGCATGGTACTTATTTGCCAGCTGAGGTTAAACCACAGCCCCTGCATTCTGAATTTTCCATTGTATTTTTTGCTATTTTTATTGAGTGGCATCAATTTGAGCGACTTCACAAATACCTGACCTGAACTTAGAGGTGACCCTCGTTAAAGATGTTATTGGTGGTTAGGAAGAAGCAACTATTTCTAATGGCTTTACAGCAGGTTAATTCCGGGGTGTACGTAAAGGCTTGAAGGACAGGATTTGGTTGTGAACTCCACCAAGTAGAAGACTTGGAAGTGGGTTTTCTGTGTGACAGCAGCTTGTGTGCGGGACAAAGGGATTCTTGGCATGCAGACATCTAGTACTGGATCTGCCCCTGGTGATCTCAGAGCTGGAAGGGAACAAGCAGGGAGCACAAGTTCACAGCAACTGTCCAAGTTGGTTGAGCGTTCTTCAAAATAAACGTGTGTGGTTGGAAAATGCTGATGTGTCAAATCTGAAATGTCTTTACAAGAAAGGGTGAGTTTCAGGCAATTTGTCATCTGCAGAAAAAGCAACGTAGCAAAGCTCAGAATTGTCAAACCAACTATTTCTACCATTTTTCAGATAAATGATATGGCTTTCCCATCTAAAACAATACGTTCTATGGAAACATTCTCATTATAGTAAAAGTACTGGCAAATGGTTGTGTGTCCAAACCCTAGTGAAACATTACACAAGTGAAATGTTTCAGTTATTCTAAATTAGTTTTTAAACCTTTACAGCACACAATTGTGAAGGTTTTCATCAAAACTCATAGTGGGAACTATTTTCAACGCATTAAACATTACATGTTAGGTGAAAACTGATTCTCAGTGTGTTCTAAGTCTGTTTGCAACATTAGTTGTTCCAATCGGACAGTACAATGTTAGCTTGAGATTGGCAATGTCAGAACTGACTTTTGGGCTTTCTTCTTTGAGCAGTAGGGAAAGTCTTCCTCCCATCCTCGCAGGGGAAAGTCTTCCTCCCATCCTCCCAGGGAAAAGTCTTCACCATTTTAAGCCTTGCAGGCACAGCCCTTCAAGTGCCCTATTTCTGATCCTAGGTACAAAGAGGTGTAGATTCCTTCTCTGAAGGAAAAGGAGCTGTGTTTGCAAGTAGGAGCCATCAGGCCACAATCTGCTTTGCTCTTTGGTCCTTTCCCGCCCTGTAGACACTGAAGCTGTTGACTTGAGGTACGTGGTTGTCATCCAAGCTGCCGATGAACATCCTCAGTGCCCTGACCCAGAAGCAGATTTTTTCCCAGTGGCTAATGTCATTCATGCAAGGAAGAAACATTAGGGAAACACGCAGGCTTAAAGCAGTCCACTTGGCTGACAGCAGAGAGCTGAAGTCAGCCAGGGAGAGGAAAAGGCACCAGATGGTCTCAGGGATTGCATCCCATTCTGCTATGGAGCTGGAAGGAGAGGAGAACCACTCTGACCAGTCATTGGGATGGGGGAGAACTGCCCTTCCCAACACCAAATTACTCCCCAACAGGTAATTTTTTGCCCTGCAGTATGTATTTTAACAAGTGGGAGAGAAGTGGGATACAGCTGCAAAGGCAGGTTCCTCTCTGCTGTACTTCTATACCTGGCCAGGTGAGATAGGTGAACCTTGTCCCCACCAGGAACTGAATAGGCTCGGCCTGCTGAGCCAAGCTTTGACCTTGGTACTGTGCATCAGCCTCAGCTTCAAGGGCTCTTCTTTGTAATTTCATTTTCTCCAAGTCTAAATCATCAGAAAAGTGGTGGGTTTGTTCCACTGGCAACCTGGTAAATCAACAACTCTTCACTCTGAACCAAAAAGTAAAGGTTAAGTAACAGGGTTGGAGGGGGGAGTGTGTTTGGGTTTTGTTTGCTTGCTTTTATAATACCAAATTTAACCAGGACAGACACTTCGTGGTTGTCTTAAGAGAAAATTGTGTTAAAGTATCTTGGGACCATTGTTTCACTGTAATCAGTTACACAACTTTAATAGCTAGAAATGGTTTCAGTATTGCATTTTTTATATAAATAATAAAACCATATGTTAGTGGGGATAGCATCATAAGGAGATAATTTGGTGCAGGGAACTATTACTTTGTTTTGGAATTAGATTAAGTCATAAATAAATACTACTTTGTCTTTAAGTAAGAAAATCATTCCTATCCAAACAGCCTCTTAAGACATTTTCCACCTGTTAAAGGCCGTGTAGTATTGGGAGTCTTTCATAACAGTGGAAACTGGCTCAAACTTTCAACGGGTTTGTAAAAAATAAACCAGCCTTGATTTATGAGTTGAACTACGACAGGGAACATGTAAGCAAATAAAAACAATGAACTGAGAAAAAAGCAAATATACTGTTGATTTGGCACCGCATGAATCATACAGGCAAATCTGAGAGGAATAGGAGGAATGAGCTTCAGAGTGATGGATTGGGAAAGGGGATCTGATCCCTGGGTAATGAAATGTGAGGGGGTCTTGCCTTATGCTATTGACCTAGAGGTAGCCTGGAGGAAAGTGATTCCTTCTGACTATACAGTGTTAGTTAAAACAATCCCCTGGGCTCAAATATCAGCTATTAAAATAAATTCAGGAGACAGAGGAAGCGATGTTTATAAGTTGGAAGTTTGAGCTGCTTTTTAAACAATTGTGGATCTACAGATTCTGAACTGGAAACGTGATACGGCGGGAAGAGGGCAAGAGGAAATGACAAGAGGGTAAACTGGGGGTGAGGTGGTAAGGAGCATGGAATTGGGAGGAAAAGCCGTCTTTTTGGGGGTGGAGGGAAGAGGCATTCTTGCAGGGCAAAGCAGAGAAACTCCCTACACATGTTCTTGCTTCACCTTCTCCGTTCAAAGTGCCATGGCTGTATATGAGGATGCCACAAAAACTCAGACATCCCAAAGATAACAAGGGCTTACGGCACATCTGGGTGTGTTTGGATTTTTCAACCATAATTACAAGAATTGGTCACTATTTTCCAATAGGACATTTTTCCTCCAGAAGTGATTTTCATTGAAACTGAGGTCTTCCATGGAAAAATGGATGCGGCTTAGTTCTGGGGGGAGGGGGGGAATTGAACTATTTATTCAATCAGTAATAAAACCAGGGATGTTAACATCATAATAGAAACCTTTCAATTTAATTGCAGCAACAGCAACACCACCACCAAAAGAAGTCTTTAATAACAAAAGAAATCTTTTCGTTGACCACTGACCAATTTTGGGTTTGGAACAAGAGCATTTTTTATAATAGTGGCATTTCCCTTAAGTGAGCACTTGAGTTTCTGCACTGTTCCAAAGCCTTTTTGGAAAGCTGAAGCTCTAATTTGGGTAGCAGCATGACCCAAATGTTACAGCAATGCACTT
Source organism: Agapornis roseicollis (assembly GCA_002631895.1). NCBI lineage: Eukaryota > Metazoa > Chordata > Aves > Psittaciformes > Psittacidae > Agapornis > Agapornis roseicollis. Next base: position 564,001 of record NDXB01012544.1, on the reverse strand, counting down.
GAAATGGCTTTTCCTCTCCTCTCTGGTTGATGGGATACTCAAACAAGTTGCATTCTCTGCTGTACCTATTTCTTGTAGCCTGGAAGGTGAATAAAACTGAGGATCTCTCTTCTGATGAGTGAATGGTGTTATGCATTGCTGATCTTGGCTTAGTTTCTAACTACTATATAGGTACATGTCTATAATATACATGATAAAAATGTAAGTAGGAAATGCTGTTAGTGGCTTTGATCCCCTTACAGTTATTGTCTTTTCTAGCAGGTGGATTTGATTGTTATTCAGAACAATACAGAAAGCCACAAAATCAAAGCTTTCTCTTTCTTCTTCATGCCAGAGGTGTCCCATGGCTTTTCCAAATGACCTTTCACCATTTAAGATCTTGCTCGTGTCTGATAATGACACACAAGCAAATCCCCATCTGTTCACATGTACACCGCTCTCATATCTTTTCTTGTGTTTAATGTTTCCACACTGTTGCTCCAGTTGGAGAGTCTCATGCTGAGACTCACCTCATCTATTCCTCTGTGATTTATGGGCAGGATTGGTGCCTGGAATTTCCCAAAGCGCCGAGTGAAAGACAGGCTCAGAGACCCTTGTATACCATTCCAAAAGAAATGTGAAAGGCAATGAAATCTGAGCTGGGGCTTTCAGAGACAACTTGACAAGTCAATTGCCCTGTTAGGAGTTGACAACAGTGACCCTGATAGTAGAAATGATCCGTTTCCTCTGGTTTAATTTATCACTGCAGCATTCTGAGTAGCTGCTCAGTAGCACAATCGTCAGATACAGATACAGCGTCAATCCCAAATGGGACGTTTTGTGAAGGGAAAGTTTACAGTCCTCAAAAAAGAGCCCAGGAATGCACAACATGTTTATTGTTCAGAGCTGAATCTGATATATGTGAAGCCTCACGTTTTAAAATTCCTTCCACAACGTTGGGTGCTTGTCTGGGTTGTTGCTTTTCCTGCTTAGGCATTTTGAATGATGCTCTCAAGTAACTTCATTCTAGAGATGCAGAGAGCAATAGTCTCAGGCAGGCAGAATTAAAGGTGAGCAGCAAAATCTTTACAGAATATGGCTCGGGAAGAATACTCGAAGTATTGAAATTTGCTTCTGTAGCACACACAGGCTGCTTTACTTACTGCAAAAACACTGATGTGTTTTGGGGGCCTGCTTGTGAAGCTCAGAGATTCTGTGACATTCGTTTCATAGATGTGACCAAAAGTACTTTTGCAGTCATGCTTCATTCTCAAGATCCCAGGAAGAGCCGTCAGGAGAGAGAAAAAGGGAAAAGAAAAAGCTTATGTATAGAAATGTACTTGAAATACTTACATTTATATATACATATACATGTTTAATTCAGAGCAGATAAGTCGCAGATACCACTGAAATTTTGAATCAGAAGTTTGGGTTTGCTTGGTGATTCTCCTGCACCTCTCCTGAACTACTGAGCCCAGGACTAGTACCCAGGCTCAGTTTGGGTGCTACTTTCTTCTTGTTTCTAATCCAGAACATATTTCATGAGTGAGAAACTGAGCCCCAAGGATGTCAGAAGGGCAGAGGTGATTTAGAAGTCTACTTTATGCTCTTAAATTACGAGCCTGTGCTCCCTGTGTCGGTGAATGCAGTGCTTCTGGAAGTGCTCTGAGTCACCCCAGCCTTGCTCACTCCATTGGCTCTAATGGAAGCCTGAGCTCTTAATATAGGCATTGAAATTAGATGTTTTGAGTTAGATGGGTGAATACCCCCCCGGTGCAGTGTGTCCAGATTTATACAGGAAGTCTGTGGCAGAGGCAAGAATTGAACCCAGCTTTGCTGTGACCATCTTTTCATTCCCAAGCTTCCAGTTAAACTGTAATCCATCTTGAACCACTTACTGGAAATACTTCCCTAAAAATAAATTGAAAGTCTAAGTGATCAGGAAGTTTACCTAAACTTCAGAGGCAGGTTAATATGAGAGCACTTTGTATTCACTCATTTGACTGGCTCTTCTTGTGGAGTGCAGAGCATTACGGGTGCTCACCGCTTCTCCCAGGGTTCCTACTTAGTCTGTTCCTGGAGATCAGTCATTCCTGCAAGACACATCCTTCAAAATCATGCCCATTTGGCCTTGTGGAAAACAGTCATCAGTGAGATGTGAACAAATGATTAAAAAGATCAAATAGAGGGTCTCAGATGAGAGGGCCGCTTGGCATAAGGTACCAAAAAGCATCTTATCTGAAAGACATTACATACTTAGGATTAGTTCTTAGCAGCTCTAGGAAGAGGCAGTCATGGCTCATGTATAGCAGCTGATGGGAGAAGTCTCCCTATAGCCAGCTGGAGGGTGATGCTTTCTTGCCAAGCCCTCATGACCAGGAGGGAGGTCTGCAGCCTGTCTTAGTGCTCCTCTGCCAGGGCTGAGTGGAGGCCAATTTCCAAGGTGGCTTTTTCTGCCAGTGGTGTTACTGATAAGTGGCTTTGGAGAAGAATCAGCCCATGTCAAAGGCCTAACAAATTCAAGAAGTAATTTAGCCACTTGCACTTGAGCTGTTTACTTCTGAGCACAATGTGTGTGCTGCTAACAGAGACAAGAGTGTTAAATAAGGTGACAGGACAAAAGGTAGCTGACATCATTAAATGGCTATAACTTTTAGTGGGTTTGCTTTATGCCAACTGAGCTTGGCATAGACTCAGAGCACGCACAGAGAAGTGTGCAATAGCAGCAGAAAAACCTGGTCTGATAGGGAATATGTTGGGGTTGCAAGCCTGTTGCTGCTGGTGCCTTGGTTCGGGTTCAAGGGTTTCCTGTGGTCCAAGAGAAATCCTGGTGGCTGTCAGTGGTCTGTTGGATGCAATATACTACATGGAAATCATGGATCTGTGCCATGTCATTTGCTGGGTGATATCAGGATATGACTCCTGATGGGACTGCCAACAGGAGTGCAGAAAATGAGAGCTGCAGGGCGAGCTTCAGGCAAAGAGCGTTACAGGTCACCCATCTTAGAGAAAGGTTCCGTGTTTTTCAAGCTTTGCCCCCATTTAGGTGATAATGTTGCTATGATGCATGCTTTGGTTTGAAATTGCACATGTATATGCTTGTGTGCACGTGTGTGGCTGCAATACATTCAGATTATTGAATGTAGGAATATAGGAAAGCATTTTAATTCCAGCGAGGACACTGATGGCATTGTGTTTTGTGCTATGCGTCTGAATGGGAATCACAGATTTCAGCTATAGGAGAGGGCAGAGCTGAGCTGTCCTTTTTGAAAAGAATACTCTTAAACCAACTCCATTCTGTCTGAGCACAAAAAGACAGACATTGCTTAAAGCTGGTTGGAAAACAACAAAAGGGCTGTTTTCACCCTAATGTATGTAAAATCTCCATGGGGAGGTTTACATTAGACAAGTGCCTGCCAGCTTTATGAGCACAGCTAAATCCCTGTGGAGACCTTGTGTGCCACTGAACCTATAGACTGAGATAAGTTCTCACCAAGCTACCATGAAAAGCCTGTTTTTTTATATATAGGATGCAAAGTTGTCTTGTTTTAGGTTCTACACATTGGTGCCCAAGGGAGATCTAGAAACTGGGGCATGAAGATAGGGGGGTTGCAGTTTAAAACTGTGCTGGGGCATACATGTATCATCATGTTGGGTTTAGGTTGGATATAAAGAAGAAGTTCTTTACTGTAAGGGTGGTGAGGCACTGGAATGGGTTGCCCATGGAAGATGTGAATGCTCCATCCCTGGTGGTGTTCAAGGCCACATTGAATGGGGCTTTGAGCTACCTGGTCTACTGGGACCAGGCAAGGGATTGGAACTAGGTGATCTTAAGGTCCTTTCCAACCCAAACCGTTCTGTGATTCTATGTGTACAAAGCCATATGCAGCATCGTGCTGTGCTGCTTGCATCATGTCTGTGTTTCTAACCAAAAGCAGTAGTGTACTTGGAGAATATCCCCTTTTAGCCAGCGAGGATCAGGACAGGACAGCACAGCAGGAAAAGTGTGTGTGAGGAAGATGGAGATGTGGAGTTAGTGGAAGAACAAAGCAGGTTAAAAAAAAGACCCAGAGCAGTGCCATTTAACTTGGGCTATGGCACTAAACTCTCCAGAGACAAACATCTTTTTTCTAATCTTAGACTTCCATGGGAGATATATCTGTCTGTGTGTCTGTATGTATAGGCACATGCCCAAAAGTATGCTCACATAACTAAGAACCCACAACACTCACCCCTCTGCACGCAGCTCTCTCAAACACTTTAAACCCTCTCTTGATAAATGTGCTGTTATTCTGGCTGCAGAGTTTTATTTCGGGGGATATCAATTGCATTCTTATTATGAAAGCAGAACATTGGAGTTACATCTGGTGACTGATGCATGTGACAGTATCACTGCGAGGAATTCCAGTTTCCTGAAGCTTTCCAATTAACTCGGCGCGCTTTTCCTCAGGTGCTGCGCGCTTGGTTGTTCAGCTTGCGCCTGCTTCCAAGCTGTAAATCACCCAGGAGGTTATTGTACTTTGGTAGGAGCTCTTGGGCCAGTAAAATGAAACAGCAAATAATAAACCCCAAGGAGATTTATACAGCCTGAGTTGATGAAACGATTACTTTCTCGTTCCTAGGCTTACTCAGAAAGGAGGGCTAAAAAATCACTGCAAATTTACAAGAGCCTAAAACTGAATCTGAAAAGTACAACCTCAGCAACTTCTTGGGCTGGGCCTGGCGAGCCCCAGATTTACTGTTTGCAATGTTTTCAACTTGTTCGGTCATTTTTACTGTATTTTTCCCCAACTGCCCCCTCCCCAAGTTGATGACAAGCCCTGGCAGAAACATCTGTGCAAATAAAGCAGGGGAAAGATTGAAGGGGCCTGGCAAAGAGCCCCCTGTGTCTGCTATGGCAAAAATGTTTGATAACAGCATTCTTCTCCCCAGCAGCCTGAAGTCTCTAGGGTCACATCTCACGTGGCAGATGAAAAGCCTGCTCGGATTATAGATACCAAGGGCCTTGGGCAGCTCCTGCATCTCTTCATGGGTAGTTTCAACAAGGGGCTGAGAAACTTCCATTGTGCTTTCAGAGGTGAATTACAGAATGGCTTGGGTTGGAAGGGACCTTAATGATCATCCAGTTCCAACTCGCCTGCCATGGACAAGGGCACCTTCCATTACACCAGATTGCTCCAAGCCACATCCAACCTGATCTTGAACACTTCCAGGAATGGGATGAAGAGCCTGAACCTAGGCAGGTTCCAATCCCAATTCCCAGCACTGTCAATAGTTATGCATGGTGACACTTTTTCACCCTAAATGCTTGTGCAGTGGTGAGAGCAGAGACTAGACCTGGGCTCCACAAACTTGTTGCCATCTGAGCCTGACCTGTGGAGCCCTACTACGGACAAGGACTTGGCATGAAGAGTGAATGTAAGTTTTCATGTGGCAGGGACCAAATGCTCTGACAAGAGCATGCAGCACTGAGCCCAATGGATGCTGGGGCATCAGCAAAACGCTTTTGATCAGCATGTCTAGGGATCAGGGCAGGGCAGAGAGAAACAAGCAGTGATTTGGGAGAGGTGGTAGGACCAATCACATTGCTGCGACGGATGTGTGAATGTGTGTGGTTTTTATCCATACCTGATATGTTGGCTTGATAAGTGCTCTGCTGACAGCATTGGGATTAAGCTGACAGCACTTTCCATTCAAGCCACATGGAGAGGTCCCATATTCAGATGGAGCTGGAGCACTTGGATCAGAAAGTAGGCTAGTGGCTGTGTTCCCACTGATGATGGCAAAGCCCGGAAATACTGCATTGCGCTTGCTTTTTGCTCTGATGGTACTAGTAAATAAACCCAGCTGCCTTTGCTCTTGCACAACTAAGACACCTTCATGTCCTGATTGTCATCTTCCCCCATTGGAGCTTCCTGAGTGCCTGAGAACGAGTCTGTTCTCTTCTTGAGTCATTCCTGACTCACTGCTGTGCCGAGGGCGCACTAGGTGCCCATGTACCCAGGGATAAGCAAAGGCAGTTGCCTCTGTGTGACCTCCAGGCCTGACCATAGGGGTGCAGACCCCTTGAAAGCCACCTTATTCTCTGGTTCTTATTGAGACCTCCCAAGGAAATGGTGACGTGCTTCAAAGCTCCCCTTCGGGGGACAGCTTGGGGTTTTACAGCCTTTAAACAATGTGGTTTTCCTACTCTTCTCCTGGAATATGAGCAGGTGAATAACGCATTCCAGATTGATGCAGTGAATTCTTCCCCTTTGGTTCTGCAACACACAGTGTCCTATCTTGTACACAGTCTGTCCTACCAGGACCATGATGGCCAGCCGGGACACCAGCACCTTCCTATCAAAGGCTACTGGTGAAAAAAAGCTTTAGTCTATGTTTTCCTGTGAAACTTCTGTAGAGTTCATTCCAAAGGCAGAGGGAAATGAAGAGATTTGTTTGTTTTCCAGCCACAGAGATATTTTCATCCTAAATCAGGAAGAACAAAAAACCATAGATGGGGATAGGAGACTTTGGTCCTTCCAATGGAAAGTTTTTACCTCAAAACCTGAAATCCCTACAAACATCTTTGATTTTTGAAAATATAGGGTATTTTTATAGCCAAGAACAGCATCAACATGTTGCTTTCAGCTGGTCCTGTGACTTCTCTGGTGTCATGCTGCACTCCCTGAACAGATTTGGCTCCCCCCAAACCAGAAGGTGATCCCCACTTATTGTCAGGCCGCATCTATCAGTGCCACAGATCCTGAAATTAAAAATGGGGGCTGAAATCAATAATGATAGGCATTTTAATGGGCCAATTACCCTCTGAAGGTTTGCATCTGATTCTTATTTTCTATGTTACATAAAAGCTAAGGGTGGGATTTTCAAAACCATTCAGTGCTGGCCTAATTTTGCTCCCACTGAAGTCAATGGAGCTTTCTTACTCTCATCTGTAATAGGAGTTGAGTTAAGCCAGCACTAAGTGCTTCTGAAAACCACATCCTAACTATGCTCCCAGACCTCACCCATATTTCTGCTTTCATGGCATGAAATTTGTTTTCATCATATTACATGTGCTGGAATGCTGATGTCTAAGGGAAGCTACTAGGGATTGAGTTCAATATTAATTCTGACCGGGCTTGGCTTTGTGGGTTACAGCTAAAGCATTCCTGTAAGTGCAGTATAGAGGCTCATCACACAAATAACGTCAGTAGTGTCAGGACAAGTCAGAGCTGGGGCAGGCCCTGACTTGTCCCAGGTGCTCAAGGTTTAGGGAAGGCACAGGGAGCATCTCCAGGCAGATACCTTCTGCCTGGACCAGGCTCTTCCACTCTCCATCTCGGAACCTGTGTCCTTGCTCCTGGAGGAGGCAAGTCTGCTGGGAGTGTTTCTGAGGGGACTGTGCCTAAATCAGGCATGCTGCCATTCTTGTAGATGTCAGCATCCTGGACCTGCTTTCTTGAGTGAAGGTCCTTGGCCATGGGTCCCTGGAGCTTGGCTGGCTGAGGACAATGCTGGGAAACAACTTGTGTGAGTTTTCTCACATAACTGGACTTTCCACACAATGCCATTTGAATAGAAGCTGTCTGTTTACTTCGGAAATGCCAGTTCTTCATAGAGACGTTCTCGATGGCTATTCTGTGAGCTTAGTCCATTTTTGTTCTTCTTGGTAGTTCTTGCTTTTTCCATTTTTATCTTTCTTGTGTGTATTTGTTATTTTATTTATTTTTGTTATTTTAATTATTATTAAATTAATTATTGTTATTACGTGTGTGAGGAGGTCACTTGCAATTGCTGTAAAAGTTCTACCTTGGTTCTCAGATTCTCAATCCAAAGTTGATCTCTGTTCTTTTATTTACCAAGCAAGCAAGCAAGCAAACCCCTCACACACAAAACTCTTCCCTAGGGCTACCCCTCAATGTCACTGTAGCACATTGCCCATCAGGCATGCTGGCACAGTCCTGTATTTTGTGCTTGAGTTAATTTGGAAGGGACCACGGAGGGGGAATGTGGCTATGCCAGGTGATTTGCTCGTGCTCAGCAGCAGATGGGATGTGATGGATCCCATCCCAGTGACCTCTACCACATTGAGATTTTGTCAGGAACCTGGTAGAGTGTAAAAGGACTCCACTGGTGACAACGCAGCACAGTCTCCATATCCCAGAGATGAGACCAACAGGAAAGAGCTACAATCTCTTTCCCTGCAGCCAAGAACGTCATTTTGCGTTCCCTGCACGAGCTGGACTGGACTTGGCCCATGGGTGACTGTTGCTGTTGATCCAGATCTCCCAAAAGGCTGGTGTATTTTCTTGCTAATAAATGTCCCACAAATGTTTTGAATTTCTGCACTCATTAGGGCTTAGGGAGGCGATTTGTCAGGACCAAAGACATCCTCTACAATAAACCAGCAGCTGTCTGCAAAGGGTGAGGAGACATTTGTTGCCGTGAGCTGAGTCTGCTGTCAGCAACCAGGCCCCTGACCAGCCCTAGTAAATGTTTTATTGATTTAATATTAAATTAACTGCCTGGGCATAAGGAGTGCATTATTTTTAATGGCATTCTGATATTAGGGACTGCAGTTTGCTAGAATGCACCTGTAAAATTAGTATCCCCTAGTATTCTGCAGGAGCCATAAAACGTAATGCTCTTTGTGTGTAGCGGTCTGAAGCTTGACATGGGTAAAGTTACACGGCGTCCACTCACAGCCTGTCTGATGGCTGCACCAATTCCTGCTGCGAGAGGAGGTCTTAAGTGATCTTGGCAAAGCTTATTCCAAGTTCATCTCTTCTTTGCTCTGAAAAGGGATAAATAGAGCTTGTAAAGCCTGGGTCCTAATCCAAGAGCATCCTGTCTGACTGGGCACGGGAGCACATAGAAGGTTGTACAGAGGGCACTTGATCAGCAGGGCATCTTCTGTAGGGAGTTGGTGTTGGAGCAAATTATTTTCCCCAGTTGTTTTTTTTCAGCAAATAAAATGAACAGGAAAAAAAATACAATTAAAAAGCACAATTTACTCAGCCCCAAATATGCCACCGTGGGATTTACCTTTTTTAGGGAAAGAAAAGGCATTTGGAAAGAAATATAATTTGAAATTTAAATAAGCAAACACAATCCTTAGTGTAAAAATGAAAATATTTGCTGATTTCAGAATTTGTAACATTTTTTAAACTGGACTACAAAATTAACAGAGGGAAAATTTAGCCCAGATAAAAAGGTTCAAATGACATTGCCTGTCTGTAGCTCAGATCAGTCTTTACTTCTGGAAAATAAGGCAAAGAAAGAAAACACATTATGAGAAGCACACTGCTCTTCTTCCTCTAGGTAGGCACAGCAGCCACTCAACCACCCCATGCTTATGGTTGCTCGGAGGAGAGATCCCTACAGAAGTGTTTTTAGCTCAAGGAAGCACACCACGGATGTAATTGTGCATTGATTTTACCTAAGTCCGTGGCGGTTTGAGTAAACTCAGTGACTGTGGTTGATGGGGACACTTCTTGCCTCAGCTTTGCTATCTACTTGAAAAGTTACTTGTGGTTCCTGCTAAGCACTGCAGCCTGTTGCCATGTGGAGTTCTCTCGTTTTTATCAGGATGTCCTATTCAAGTACAAACAGAGGCTTTTTCTCATGCCAATAACATGCACCTTGCTGCTCTACAATTACCATTGGGCTTGCTTAAAATTACAATGATTGCTGCTTTGCTGTAGCAACCTTTTTCTTTTCGTTCAACTGTGTACCTAGTAAATGTTGCATTTGGTTTTATTAAGGTTGTAAAAATGCCACATTTGAGCTGTTTATATTTTTAACTCCCTCAGAAATGCTTCATTACAAAGTCAAATCTTCCTAAATGGCACTTAGATGGGCATTCTGAGAAATCCCAAGAGTTCTGAGAACTTTGTTTCAAATTGATTTCACAGCAATGAATCACAATGATGAAACTATAATGGATCCAAGACGGACTGACAAGCCTAAAACCATGATCTTAGTACTTCTGAATACTCAGTTGTAAAAATAACAACCTTAAATTAGATGTTCAAAACAGCAGGGGATGAGGTAGGATACCAAATTTTGGATGATTTGTCATTAAAGTTGCTTTAAAGATTGGAGAGCTTAGGGGGATCCATGTATAATTGAATGGCTAAATTAATTTCAAGCACTATCTATGGGTAGAACAGGAATCTCAGAGGATGGCAGGGAGAGGTTTAGATTTGATCTAAGGAAGAAATTCTTTCCTGTGAGGGTGGTGAGGCACTGGAATGGGTTGCCCAGGAAGGTTGTGAGTGCTCCATCCCTGGCAGTGTTCAATGCCTGGTTAGATGAAGCCTTGGGTGCCATGGTGAGGTGTCCCTGCTTATGGCAGGGGGGCTGGAACTGGATGATCTTAGAGTCCTTTCCAACCCTAACTATTCTATGAGTCTATGATCAAAATGGGCACAAGGGCAGGATCTGATACAATGCACTTTCCATTTGCTGCTTTAAATATAATATCACTCTCTTCTTAAATCTTGTTTGTAAAGTCAATAATGACCTCTCTTTTCTGATTGCTTTCTCGGACATATCAATGAATGAAATCATAGGAGCATAGAATCCATGTTTTATTATCCCTAAGGCAAATTTGACAGATTAGTTATTGTCTGCAAATGTCATTGATTTGACATATTTTCCATAGAAAGCTTCAAATGTTCATGAGCTCTCCCTATGATAGAGCCCTTTTGTTCTGATAGTTGTGACCAAGTTACAATGAATTTATCAGAAAACAAAGTCTACCCAGCACCCCTCCCTGGCTCTGAACCGTGTGGATGCATAGAGAAAACCAGGTAGGGTGGAACTGTGTAAAGACTTCTGTTGACTTTAGTAGATAGTAGGTGAAGGCAAGCTCTTGTTTGTTATGTTGATAATTGTCTTCCCATTCTACCCGTTTTCCCTCGTGGTGTTTATGAACCTCACTTGCCACCTTTCCTGTAACATTCCGAGGTGAACACTTTGCAAGAGGGTCCAAACTTTGCATTTTGGGTCATTTGCACAGACTTTGCAAAGATGTGGCGGCTTAGTGCTAGTTTTAGGAGCTCTTTATGCAAGTGACCTGCCCATTTTGTGCTGGCTCTCAGCTTGGCTTTGAGACTAAAGATTAGGAAATTACCCTAAGAGGTGGGTGACTCTTGAATGATCTCTTGTTAGTTGACAAGTACAGATAATTCATTGCCCGGGCAACTTGAGTTGACAGAGTCAAACCATACTTTTTTCAAAGGATGTGGTGGATTTACTTATTCCTGTTTCTGGGTTTGATTTACTACCACATGATTTCATTAAATAAGAACTTAACATGGGGATTTCTGCCAAGCAACTTCAGGCAAGGCCCATATTCCACAAATCCCTAAATTTGAGGATGGTGGGTGGGGGAATAATCATATTTTTCTAGCAGATGTCCATTCTGCCTGTGGACTAGAGTTTGGGGCAATTACTGTTGTTGCTTTGAAGCTCTTGTAAAATGATGCTTATTTTCCTCCCATTAGATAATGAAGTTTTCAGTTCAGTGAAGTTGATGATAACCATTCCCTAATTCATAACATTGGAGGGAATAAAGGAGAAACTTTCAAACAAGGAGCATTTCAGGTTTTAAATTGAAATAGGGTTACTTGGAGCTCTCTTAGCCCTCCTCAAATATAAGGCCACACAGCTTGAGTTGTTGATATTTTTAAGTAAATAAAAGCATGTAAGAAGGTTCTTCCATTTCACTACTGGATAGTAAATCCGTACCCTGGTTGCTCAACTGTCCAGGTCATGTTAAAATTCCATGGGAGAAAATGAATAAATGCAAAGAAGAAAATGCCGAAGAAAATGCCAAAGAAAATGCGATGAGGGAAGAAAAAGTGTGATGTAAGTTGGCCAAAAAAGTAAGTTACACATCTTGGCCTAGGCTCTGCAGTGGTATAAATCAGTATCATGCAGCTTTGGTGTACCATTCCACTTCACTGAAGTTGACAACAGGTCAAATTGAAAACTTCGAGCAAAGATGAAAATAGTCAAAATTACACCAGCTCCAAAGCAATTTTGCCTGCTTTTGTATGCTGATTTTCACCCTCAGATGCTCTTTTTGTCCTAGTCCTCAGCATTAGAGTGAATATAAATGCAAACTGAGATCATGGGACCATTGCTGAGGGTCTGGCTTGGGAGAAAGGCACACCTGGGGTAGATATTGGTCTCCATTTCTGAGCTAGGGATCAACTCTTCCACTTGAGGAGCATTCCTAGATGACACCTAGCAAGGAGAGGCTTTGAGGCATTTTAGTGATCCTTGTCCATTGCTTAAGATTAACCTCAGTCCTTGTTTTATTTTCTTCTTTATTCTGCTCTCCTTGGTCATTTCAGGTCTTGACTTCAGATGAAAAATGGCACCATCTGCTATCCAGCACCTCATGGTGCTGCTCACCTTTAAAACTTCCCAAGTGTTCTGGTTATTGCCCCATGAAATCATGTTTACATCATCTCTGAGAGACACTCAGAGTTAGGAGAAAAAAATGGCCAAAACAGCTTAGTGCTTTTGGCTTATTGTTTGAATATTTAAAGACGTTGCATCTGGAAAGTATTCCATTAATTTGTGGCTAGCACCCATATATCAAATCCATAAGCTTCCAAGTAAACAGCTGTCACTGGAGCTGCCATGGAGGGAAATTGGCACTGCTAGCTTGTGGTGAGCAGCGAGGGAACACACTGGTACAGACTAATCCAAGGAGGAAACATTAACCCAGATGTGTAGAGGACAATGGATGAATTGTTCCTTAGAGCTCCTCAACTCCTCAGCTGTATTAATGAGACACAATTAAGGCCTCAGACTATTATATTCACCCAAACACATACACATATCTTCATAGCCAGAAAGATGGGGTTGCATACTATAACTGTAGAATAAAGTAACCTCCGCGTTATCCCCCACGTATGGGACAGGGGAGGGAGAGAGAGAGGACACTGTCTGTGATGGTGACAAGAGGACACTGTCTGGGTTGGTGGCAATCTGTCTCTAGGCTGCTTGGATGAAGTAGTTGCATTTTGACGTTTGCAAAGCTTGAAGCACAAATGTTCATGGCTCCTCGTGGATGATGAAGTAGAACATCCAGATGCTGGTGTAGCAGGGGATGCTTGGCACACAACATGAGATGCTTCAGGGCTGTTGGCAGTGCCAGGGGCCTCATCTGGAGCTGGGATTTCACAGCTCAAAGTGTTGCAAGAAGTTCTACCTGAAGGACTCGGCTTCACTTCTCAAGCGCTGCCGTTGTTGGCAGAGCTGTTTGTTATGGGGCCCAGGGCAGTGGGGTGGGGGCCTGTTGTTTTCAATTACATGTCTGATCAGTCTGTTTTCCATGTGGTGCTCAAGTAAATGAACTAATTAATTAAAAGGAATTGTGTGCATGGAAGTGGGACAGAGATGGTATCGCTATGTAGGTTTCCTTGGGAGGGGCATTACAGAAGTGTTGGAAAAACCCATGCAAGATCAGGGTCTCTGGTGGTAGGTGCTCTGGGGCATCTGGGGAGGTTCCAGCTGAAACAGAGGAAAAGCAGCAAGAAGGATTTCCCATCCCCATTCCAGAAGGGAGGATCTGAGACAGAAGGAGATGAGCTTAGTCCCTGGAGGAGGCCATGTCAACCCATGGGGAAGTATGGATGACATAGGACAGAAGGGAAAACCCTTTCCCAATTCTGCCCAGCACCAGACCTGGGTTTACCTTCTGTTTACTAACCAGCCCAAAGTTGGTTTGAACTGGTGACCTAAAGGTGAAAGGCTCTGCATCTTATTAGAATTACTGTGAGCTGCTGAATGAGTCCCCCATGGCAGTTAAGATTTGATTATGGTTCTAGAAAATGTTCAGCTTTTACAATTAGTGTCAAAGCAGTGGTAAGCCCCTCTTTGATTCCTGGGTGTAGGCTCGTGCTTTTCTTAACCTCACACATATGCTGGCATATTTACAGTAAGTGCTCAGGGGTTTGGGTTTTTTAATTATTATTTTTTATTATGATTTTTGAATTAAAAATGAAAGTTCCCCAGGGAAATTATGCAATGGGAAATAGCCACTTCAATAAACTTGACTCACACGTTTTATTGATTATGGTAAATTTAATTATTCCATTTAAACCTTGCTTACACACACACAAAAAAAACACCCTTTATCCTTTCCTTCCTATATGTTTTTTCCTGTTCCTGTATCCATCTCTACAGACCAAAAGTGCACTATGTGTTATTTTACATTTTTTAGAGGAGAAATACTCAAGGCTAAGCTGCTTCCCCATAATTAGAAATTAAAAATTAGAAAACATACCATAAACCTTACTCAAAACATCTTCAAATAGAGCTACTAATTGTTAAACAGCAGTAATTATAGCTTTTAATATAGCTCTTTTGCCTCTGCCATATATTATGTGCACCACTTTTGCTAAGGGAGACAATTATTCAAGGATGTTAAAAAACCCAACCAAGCAACACCACAGTACAGAGCAAAATAGGTATTTCTCCTACTCAGTACTTCATTAGGTGGTATCATTTGTTGGTTTTATACCCAGAAGTCTCAGTCTTGTTTGGAGACCATTGCACTAAAGTCTTTAGAGGCTGTGGAAGTCAGTGGAAGAGCTGCTGGTTGCTGGGATCTTAACCTCGTTTCTCTAAGACCACTGCTAATGAGGGTTTTTCTTTCTCTTTCAGTGAGCTGCTGCTGTTTCTTCTGACATACCAATGATGTTCAGTCCAGGTAATCACCTTTTTTGTCTTATTAAACTTATGAATGTTCTCTCCTTCCTGGGAAAATGCATTTATTCATTACTTTGTGACTGTCCCTATGGAGGGGAATGTTCCATGGATGCAGGTCTGCTGGACTGAGGGTGAAGCAATTCACCATGGCTCGAAATTGAGATGTAGGAAGAGAGATTATCACTAGATATGAAGAATCAAAACATTCACAAAGTCTGCACTCCCTCTTACATGAGGGGACTGTTCAGAGCCAGTTTGCCTGAGCAGTGAGGCAAATTATGGTTGGTCTTCCTCATGGAAGCTGCAAAATTCGATCTGGAGAGAGCCTATATGGGGGTCTGGAAGCTGAGGCAGGCCAGTTTTGAAAGCTGAGATAGGGCCCAGGGTTTGTTCAAGGCTTTGTTACTTCCAGATACATCTCTCATCCAAGTTCTTTCATAGGGCTGTCAGACCTGGGCTTGTCAGAATTCCACAGTCAAATCCTCATCTGGTATGATCTGAAAGGGCTTTGTTTATTTCAAGGGAGCTGCACCTCGTCCATGAGTGGGGTGAGCCTGGGAGAAGCCAGTGAGAGCACGGAGATGCTAAAGGAGCAACAGGGCTGGGATGTGGGAGGCTCTGGAGGCTGCAGGTGAGCGATGTGTCCTTTGCCCTCCTCCAGTTTTTCTCCTAGTGGCACATTTGACTGCCACGGCTGGTGAGCACAGTGACCAGCCTAGCACCCTTCTGCATATCCCTTCTTGGCACAAGAAGGATTGGGAAATACACCATGGAGACCTCGTTGCTGTTTACATCCTTGGGTTTCCTGCATTGCATTGTAAGTGATTCAACATAGGAGATACTTGTCCCATGGCTTGGAAAAGAAATAAAAAATTGGATGCTCTGTATCCTGGTAGGTTTTGGCTTGACTTGCTTTATTCAAAAAGTATAGCTGGAAGTAAGTACTTACATATTTCTAAATGACCTGCACTTAAAAATAACCACAATCTGATGTAAACTGGCAAGGCTCCCTTGAATTGAATGGATTCTCTCCATCTTGCACCAGATGAGGATTAAGCCCCAAGATTCACGCAAGCCCAGTTACAATGCCCTTGAAAAAGAACTTAGATTAAAGATGAATTTGGAACCAATCAACCCAAATCATAGCCCGGCTGATTTAATTCGTTTTTCTGGCAAGTCCTAGTTTTTGGGACTATGGCCTTGTTGCTATGTGTATTACACCAAATCCTTCACTTATGAGCCCATTGCCACAGATGTCACTCTCCATGCCATAACTCCCCCAAACATTTCAATTCCCTTCCCCATAACTGTCACCACGCTAGCTCTGGCCGCCGCAGGGAGGGAACTTAGCCATGCAGCAGATCCCAGACTCAGCTTTTGGCCTAGATGACACGCAGAAGAATTATTTTGCAGATGGGCCAACCTAGGACACGTGTTCCCACTGGGATCGGCGCTCGGCTCCCCCCTCGCTGCCTCCTTAATGTGAGCGCAAGAGCTGGAACCAACAGCCAACTCCTCGAATGGCAACAACAAAAGGCTCCTTGTCGTTACCCAGGCTGACTCAAAACACAGTAGAAAAGGGGATTTATTCCTTTTCGACAGAGCTGTGGATCACAGACTCACAATATCCAGCTCGTCACCTACTGCTGTTAGTGATGCTCTTTGTTAGGTTATAAAAATCATCTACTTGCTCCTTGCCTCAGTTCCCACAGCTGCAGGCTCTGTGAGGATTAGTACACCAGGAGATGGGATGTGTGGCTCCTGTGGTGACAGTGGTAATACAGAAAGACACAGAAGCAATTCTCTAAATGGAATGCCCTGGCAAGAAGGCATTTTGAAATTAGACTTCGGAGTGTAAGAATCACCCCATAACAAAAACCTCTCTTCCACCTTCCCTCCCGAAAAGTGAGCCCAAGTCTGTTGTCGCCATTCCTGCTTTTCACAGCCTTGCATAATGATCCGCATGAAAACTTGAAGGTGAAAAAGCCAAATGCTTCATGCTGTAAATTTTGAAATGGCACAATTGCAGTGCTCTTGGCATTTTCCCTTTTCCTCTGGATGTTTTCCTTTCAAAGCAAAGTGCAGTCAAAAAGGGAACTGCTTTTGCTGAGTGATTCCCTTTTGGTAGAACAGCTTATTTCAATGATACCTGTATGCCTTATACTTACTGTATAGAACCACACACATACATGGTGGTTCTGAAGTTTTAACAAGTGTTTCTGTCTACCACTGCTTCAAAGAAAGCAGAATCAAGTGCCCTGTGGAATCCTTGCTCTCCCAGTACACACAGACCTCAAGGCTGGAAGGAAGTTGCAGTATTATTTCATCCCCTGCCCTTTATTATTATTACTAGTGGCAACAGCAAGGGCTCATCCAGTGGGGTTCTGCACACCTTCAGCTCCCATGGGAGTCCCTGGAAAGAACAAAGATTTCCATAAAGGATATTTGAACTGTGGTCAATCCCAGCCACCTTCCAGCCCTTCTCCAAACGCAGGAGGAAGAACACAAAGGGAGGCCTCCGAAGAAAAGGTGCTCCTTGCAGGCAGAGTATTCTGGAGTGATTTGGGAACAGGTTTAAGCAGAACATTTTCCGTAATGCCTTAATCCTGGTTAGTGCTCAGGATGCACACACACGGTGTGCTGACCACCTGCTTCCTTTCGCAGCGGCACCATTGCATCTCTGGGAATTAATTATTTCCTTTCCCTCCCTTTACAAGAATCACATGGTTTCATGCGTCTTTAATGTCTCCACATCTCTTCCTTTAGTCTGTTGGAGTCACTGGTTCATTTAGTGCACTGGAAGATGCATTCCGCTCTTAAGCTTTATTTGTTTCCCTCTCTCTCTTTTTGTTGTTACTGGTTAGTTCCAGGACAAGCAGTCTGAATGCCTTATCCACAGGAAGGCACGTGCACATGGGTTACTTACTTGCCTGTCCCTTCCCAGGATTTCATTACACTCCCTACAGTTTAATCCATAACATGCACTGCAGAGATGATCCCAAGGGAAAAAGGCAGTGGGTCCTCATGTGACATCCTTTCTCCTAAGGTCTCGTTTCCTTCTGCTTGCTGGGCTGGCAGGATGGGTACCTTCACAGTGCTGCACTCATTTGACACCACCATGGCAGGGCCACTGAGCAACATGTGGCAAACAGCTTTATCGCTGAGGATAAAAGCTGAGATGAGTGAGCAGCAGCTTCCAGCAGAAATGCATCTCCAAACTTTAAGCCAGTCTTTCTTGGAGAGTTGAAGAAGAAGAGATTGGGGATTTTCTCCCCTCCATGTGATTCTCTGATGTTTTAGGTGCACAAAGATGTCATTTAAGGTGCTCCTCCAGGGATATCCTCATACCTGAAAAGGCCCAATAAAGTTTCAGAGTTCAGCATCTCTCAGCAGCTGATCAGGAGAAAATCTAGAGATAACCCCATATTCTCTGAGCCCTCACCCAGCCCCCTTGGCCACAGAGACATAATGGCTGATGCTGGCCAGAAGCCCTGCCTGTGTCCCTGCAGTGCTCAGGCATGCCTTGAGACAGGAGTAACTAGTCATGCCCCATCTATCTTACATGCTTTTTCTTGAGCACCTCCCAGACTTTACTACGTTTATCCTCTTAGCACCTCTGTAATTATCTCTCTTGTTACAGATGAGAAACAGAAGAACATGGAGGTTTTGCAATTTGAGCTGAGCTGTGTAGGAGCTCCTTGGCAGAAGAGGAGGCCTCCCGAGGGGTGAGTAATGTCCTTTTGACAATCCCATTAGACTGCTGTTGTATCTTTACATACCCA
This sequence comes from Agapornis roseicollis, assembly GCA_002631895.1. NCBI lineage: Eukaryota > Metazoa > Chordata > Aves > Psittaciformes > Psittacidae > Agapornis > Agapornis roseicollis. The sequence continues at coordinate 545,525 of NDXB01012544.1, read as the reverse complement.
GATGCAAGCCCAAAATCAAGCCCAAAGTGTCTTGCACAAAGCAAAGTCACTCTTTGAACCTGACTCTTTGGGGCTGATGGCAGGATTTCCCTGCTGTCTCTCCCAGTCCCTCTTGCAATTCCCAGAGACAAGAACTGCAAAGCAGTTCCACACTGTGTCAATTTGAAGGATCCAGTCATATTCATGCAAGCAATATAAACATTGTTTTAGCTTGACAAATATACAGGAAATTCAGAGCAGCATCAAGCATTGTGCACAGTGTCCTACAGAATAACTTTGTCCAATAGCATGGAGTGCATTCACAACTGCATTTTAACCAGTGCGACTGGCAAAGTGAATCAGATGCCACTTGGCTTCAAATGCATGCTTACAGTCACCATATAAGGAGTAGTGGGTTCAAACTTAAATAGGGAAAGTTCACATTAGATGTAAGGAAGAAGTTCTTTACTATGAAGGTGGTGAGGCACTGGAATGGGTTGCTCAAAGAAGTGGTAAATGCTCCATCCCTGGCAGTGTTCAAGGCCAGGTTGGACAGAGCCTTGGGTGACATGGTTTAGTGTGAGGTGTCCCTGCCCATGGCAGGGGGTCGGAACTGGATGATCTTAAGGTCTTTTCCAACCCAAACCATTCTATGGTTCTGTATTAACCAAGATTAACAATTAATTAATAATTAATCAAGGAGAACTCTACTACAGACTGGAATATAGTTTTAAACCCTGAATCAGCAGCAATAGTTAATTGTGAGAATTGCTGAGTGGAAAGGCAGACTGCCTGGGAAGTGTGCTCCCCAGCAGGGACACGCTTAGTGAATGGAGTGCTCCATGTAATACCAAGCAGAGCAATGGGAATTGGATCAGCAAGAAGTCTGGCTGCTGAATATGCTTACCAGCATGTGAGTCAGCAGCAGGTTAATTGGGCATAGGTAGGCAGAGAGCAGTGGTTATGACAGGAGAGACTTTTAACTGATAGGATCATTTTCAGCACAATAATATTAATTAGCAATTGCGATAGGGAACATGAAGGCAGGTGGAGCACTTTCTGTCAAGGTGTTGTTACAAGGAATTAGCCTGTATAAACACCCATTGTAAAGACATTGTCCTTGTCAGGTGTAATAACTGCCTTGGCACACAGCATCTCTATTCAAAATGGAAAGATAATTAAAGACACAATTGCACACTACAGTGTTTCTCCCAGATGCTGATTGTGTCACCAGAGAGACCTAAACAATTATATTAGGAAAACATTGGATGACTGTTAATAGCCATTTCCAAAATGCAGACAATAAATAGATTGAGAAAAGGCTGTGAGCATTGAGCCAGCCTTGGAAAAAGCCAGAGGAAAAACTGTGTTTCTGAAGCAAACATGGAAATTGGAAATGGGAGTTAGGTGCTTAAACATCTTGGAGGAGCTTAGACCCAAAGCCAGGTCCTGCCCTAGCCTACAAGTAATTCCATATTTCACAGCCTTCACATTTTCCTCATGTGTATGTTGTTCTTAGAAGCTTATGCAAGGAGGGCTGAATCTTGAAGACATTACTTAAAGGAAATTTCTGTTCATGCCACTTGAACATTCACTACTGATAATCCCAGCAGTAATTCCCATGAAAAACTGTGTTATGTTACAAGTTGCATTTTATTATGCATAGCCTATATAATATATTGTATAGCTTTACATTACAGGTCTACGTTACATACCTGTAGTATTATGTTCTGGTAATTAAACCAATTAAAGTGCAGTTATGAGCTCATTAAACCCAAGAAATAGGAGATGTCAATCAGTTTGGTTTATATCTAGATAAAATCTTATCAAAGCCAAGTGATTCAGGCCTTAAAACCAAGTGTTCTTATATGTGTTTCTCAGCTTATGATGCATAGATAAACATGATCCAGAAAACACCTTTATAGACAAATGTGACCTGTGTGTACAGTCCCTGTTGTGGAGCAAACTGCTGCTGGATATTTTTCTCTCTTTGCTTCCCATGATACATCTGAGTGCTGCATTCTGTTACAATCATGACATTTTAAATGGTTAATAATATCACATGATTCTTTACAGATCTGATATAAGCAGTGCATAGTCCTGTGTTGGGTACATAAATTTTACATCCTCAGAGGATGCCAGAATGACTTTGGCACACCAAGTTATCCTGCTGTGGTCAGATGCCTTTTCCCACACGCTACAGTATGGAGTCAGCAGGGCCAGCTCTTACGGGCTGAGAGGTGATCCTGAATTCATAGAATCACAGACTGGTTTGGGTTGGAAAGGACCTTAAGATCATCCAGTTCCACCCAAATCCAATTCCATTGGTAGGGACATCTCACACTAGACCATGTCACCCAAGGCTCTGTCCAGCCTGGCCTTGAACACTGCCAGGGATGGAGCATTTACCACTCCTCTGCTCTTCTGAAGTCATGTGGAACCTAGTGTTTGCCTGGGGTAGAACATTATACTATTTGGAATAAGTATACTTAGGGCAGAAGTCTTCATGTTAGTCAAATTCTCCCATGATTCTTATGGTGGGGACAAGATTTTAGGCCATCCCAGCCAGTTGCTGGGAGTGTGTTTCCTGGGGTTGAGTGATGGCAGTTCTGGGCTTTGAAGCATTTGGCACAGCTATGTTGATGGTCAGCAGAGGCTGCAGAAGGCAGAGTTCACATTATGCAGAGAGGCAGCAGAGGAGTGGCAGCGACAGGATTTATTGAGCTGGGCTCTGGTTCGCACATTGACGGTGTCTCACCCATTCTGCACTGTTTCATGTCTGTGTTGATCTGATATATTTCAGGCTGCTGAGGACAAAGATAGCATCTGAACAGTTGTCAAGCCTTGATCTTGGCTATCAGCTCTAAGGGGGGCCCTAGCATAAACAATAATAATACTAATAATACTGATGGTGATGCCATTAGAAGACTGGTAATAGTTACCTTTTAATATAGTCCAGAATAGCCCCGCACTTACGGTTCAGCTCATCCAGAGCAGAGAAGCTGTTTATATTGTTTTTTCTCTGGCAAGGAGAGTGATCATGCCCAAAGGTGGAGAGCATGGGGAGAAAAGAGAATTAAAGGATAACTTTTCTATTGTGCCTAGCAAGGTTATGATCAGAAAAAGGAGGAAGAAAGGAAAATGTGGATGATATTGTTATTACCAAAATGAAAGTATTTGAGTATAATCATAGCAGTTAGAGAAGTGTGTTTTTAAAGAGCTAGAGAGGTCATAATGAGAGTTTGCTTTGTCTATCTAATCACAGTTTACAAGACCATATCCTGGTCCCCAGTGGTGTCCATTGTGAACAGCAGGACACCAGTAATTTCCCAGATGTGTTTTGCCCCCTGGAAGGTGAAGAAAACCACTGAGAAGAACTGGAGTGACCCAGCACTGGGGAGCCTCTGAACTCCTCTACATCTTTTGACTGGGATGTCCTCATGAATAGTTCGGTTGTTGCCTGGTAACATTGGTGTAAATTCTTCTAAGTGCAACTGGGGCCACAAGAGAAAAGGAGAAATTCAGAGAGGGATCACAGAATCCAATTTTATGGAAATGTCTTCATCAAATAGCGCTGAAGTGTACATTCCGTAACATACATATCCATAACAGGTAACCTGGTGAGTATTTGGGGCTCCATCAGTATGGGGGGGAGAGGGGAAGGACATAAGGTGCCAACAGGACTTTAATACCTAGCATGTGCAGAGATCACAGTCTCAGCTTCTGCCCCATGTGAAATGCTTGTGTATTTGGCACAGATCCTTCCATCATAGAATGATAGAATGGTTTGGGTAGGAAAGGACCTTAAAGCTTACCCAGTTCCAACCGCCTGCCATGGGCAGGGACATCTTCCACTAGAGCAGGTTGCTCAAAGCCTCGTCCACCCTGGCCTTGGACACTTCCAGGGATGGGGCATCCACAGCATCATTCATCCATCCTTGGGTCTTGCCACTGCCCCAGTTACACTGCAGCAGGAGTACTTTCCAGTTCAGAGCACAGCAGCAATGGGAGAGTTCACAACAGGGACTGTGTGGAATTACCAGATCATCTCCCATTTTTCTTTAGAGTCATGGTTGCAGATGCCTTTCTTTTGGAGGAGTGAATTTGGAAAAAATATGGTGAGGATGCAAACCCAGTGTTAAAAAGAAAGGAATTCATGGAATCTTTTGATCTCTTCCAGAGGTTTGTTCTTGCAGCCTAACACCCTTGCTCCGGGTTGCTCTTCCCCTCTATCTCATCTGCTTTGTCCCCTGCTTTGTGATTGACATTAGATCAGGGAAAGGAATTGTCACGGTCTGTTGACGAGACAGCGGTTTCTGATGTCACCCATTACTGATTCATCACTTATTTTGAAAGATTAGGGAGAGACTAAGATCCACCAGAAGAAGCCAAGTGCCTGCACAATAGCTTCAACTAAGTAAGCTCTGTCTGAGGTCTAAGCGTTTCTTGCACCTTCGTTTGCAATGAACATATTGTTATTTCCACAACTATGGATAGCCAAACCTTAACGTGGGAGGAGGGAGTGGAGTTTCCTGACGAGCTGGAGGTGGAAGGAGGAAATTTTAGTCAGCAGCACTGATGGTTTGTTTCAGAGCAATGACGCATCAGAAGACACCGAGGCCTCGCTTTGCTCAGCCAGAGGAGCGCTGCCTGCCCTCGCTGCTGAGCACGGCAGGAGCTGCTGAGTCAAACGAGAGCAGCTCCAGCCAGGGCTGTGCTGAGGAGGAGTGTGCTGCTGTGTGCATCGCTAAGGATTGGTTGAGAGACTTGGAGAAGAAAAGGATAAAGCCCTCATGGGAGATGGTCTATTTTTAATGAGCCCAAACCTCTTCCACAAATTAAGTGAAATATTTTAAAAGGAAACAATATTACTTTGGTTTTATTTGTTTCAGCTACTTAGTTACAGCTCCACGTGGACACAATTAATGGAGGAAATAGAGTATTTTATAAGCCCAGGCCTCTGAGATAGATATTTTGTGACCATGTGAAATTCTTTGCCCTAATCACCACACATTCCTTGGGAGAAGGTTGTATATTGCTGAAGATTATTAACCTCAGGTCCAAAAATGTTGTGTCTAGTCATTCGATAACAAAGGTCAAAAATTGTCATGGCATTACTCAGTGATGATTTTTGCCTGCCGTTTTTCATTAAAGTCCCTGCTGTCCATCTCTGGCTCAGGTCTGTTCTAATTCTGTTCAAAGTATCCCTCAGCAAGACAGAAATGACCTTTCCACTGGAGCTAGTTTTATTTCCCAGATCCCTTTCAGATTCCCCCTGTGACTTCATGTAAATCACTTGGATGGACACTCAGTACCTCATTTCTCCATATTTTAAATAGAAATAATATTGCTTCCCCTTTATTTGCCTATTTACGTGATGCATTTTTCAGGACAATGGATCTTGTTCGGGTGGTATCTTGACACCAACCCATCTGATGTTTGCTGGTCAAAGAAGAAAACCTGGGGGGTGAATGTTGTTTAGATGAAGAGTTTCCTTTGTGCCTTGCCTTGATTTCTTGATGATAAGAAACATTGAAAAAGTCACCTGTAGAAAAAGAGAATGTTTTTTCATTTTGCTGGGACTGCTTCAAATATCAGAGATGGGCTCCATAAAGCACCAGATGTGGGCTTTCTGACAGTAGGGTTGTGATGGCAGGGTATGATCTCTGGATTTCTGAATGGACACAATTGATCAGCTCCTCAGATGATACATGTCTATAAACCTCAATAGTCAGCCATCCTCTTCAGATGGCAGACGTAATATTCTCTTTTTGAGCTCTCAGAGCAGTGCTGCTGAGATTTCATTGCAACAGGCTTTTGGAGGTAAACAACATCTCATGAATGCAGTAATCTGTGCAAATATCCTGACAGCTAAGCACAGCAGTGGAGTAAATAAACAACCCCAATGCCCCTTCCCCTCCACCGTGCCAATAAATGTAGTTTACTGTACACATCACTCTCAGGGGCCGTACAGGGATGGTGTGAATCCATTAGTAGGGCAAGGGTGAGTGACTTCTTGACTTCAGCGACCCTTAAAGTTAATCCAGCATTGTAGGGGCAGAATTAAATGTGATGAGCTCAGAAAGTGTGATAAAACCAGATTTAAGTGCACAGCTGGGCAGCAACCTATAAAGGCAGAATTTAAAACTGTAATAAAAACTTTGTAATCTAATTACGATGGTGAAGTTAAAGGTGAGGTATTTGCAGCATGATTCACATACACCACAGCTAACCTCTGACATCTTGAATATATTATGTGGTTTCTTCACTACAGGAGTAATTTTTGAGTTGCTCTCTCACACTACGTGGTTCCCTACGTTTTATTCCTGAGTGCTGTCTTTGGAGGTTGCAAGATGGGACGAAAGAGTAGGTCAGCACTTTGTAAAGCATCTGCTTTCCTGTGCTTCTTCCTCCAGGCATCTCAGGACTGCTTCTGCCCATGCTTTGGGCACTCAGCAGCCTGGCACAAAGGGGTTGTGGCAGGTGTACAGGACCTCCAAAAAAATCACAGTTCCTAAGAGAGGCCCAGGAGAAATCACAGCAAGAGCAGGCATGTCTCAAGCTGGTTTTAGCCTAGCTAGTCTTAATCCTGGAAAGAAGGAGGATGCAAAGCAGGTTATAGCTTGGATGCAGGACATGATCCCAGGCAGCCAGCTCCTGTTGAAGCCCATGTCATCATGGCTTCATTGCAATTGGCACCTAATTAACGCCACCTCAGATATGGAGTCATCTCTCTGATTTCAGAGCTGGCTCATCCAAAAGCCAAAGTGATGGGAAAAACCAGCCCCAGGAACCCTGCCTGGTTCTCCTTCACTGCTGTCAGCAGACAGAGCTTGTTCTGCCCAGCTGGTGGGGTTCAGAGTGCTCTCATAGGCTGGACACTGTCATGTATGACAACCACCTTGGATCCAAGTCTAACGTGTTTAAGCAGAAGGACCACAGGAGGGTTAAGCACTAAAATAGAGGTATTTTGCCTGGGTCCCAATAAGTGTTGTCCAGCAGAAATATCAGAAGAAAATATTTTTCTATGAAGCCTGACAAACTCTATATTGTTATTTTTTTGAACTTAAAGGACTTGATATTTCTGAAATCAAATTGCATTTCATTCTGTTTGAATTTAGCCAAAAGCCCTTTTTTTCAGACACAAAGCTATATTCCTTTAGTGTAATGCTCATGGGAATGGTTGAGAGTGTCATTGGTGGTAGAATCAGCACCCCAAAATGAACTGTTTTCTCCCCCAGTGCACTGTGGACCAAGTCAGTCTCCATAAATATTACTTTTAAACTGACGAAATACTTACAATGTTTGTGAAATTAAATTCTATTTCTTACAATGAGTAATTCAATATTTTTCTTCAAGGATATTAGTAATCTTTTAGATACTGTTTCAGGATCTGTATCTCTTTTTCCTTTTATCAGGCTTGGGAGGGAACAGCAGAGCCATCAAGCACCCTTATGTTGGGAGTGATGTTCGCTCTCATGCGAAGAAGAGGGTGTGAGAGCCATTGGCTAAACCAGATGATTTGTATCAGCAGTTTGTTGGAAAGAGGTGTGGGGTGCTCTTGGAAAGGGACTGCACAAAGTTTCCAAGAGCAACTTGCCTTTGTGATCAATGGCCTATCTCAATATTGTTATTTACAGAGAGAGATTCTTTTTCTTTTAGAGAGAAAAAGATGTTCTGTGTCTATGTTGAGGTGCCGTTTACACTTCTGCTATTCCTGAGCCTTTATCTCAAACTATCCTTCTCTTCATGCAGCTGTACACCAGGATAGAACCCTTCACAGGAGACAACAGCTTTTAAGACACAAGCAGGGACTACTAGGAAACACCACAACAAACACCCAAAACATAGGAAGGAGCCCGCCAGCTGCAGAAAGCCAGCCTGAGGATCAAAAGCACAACATCCCAGGTACAAAGAGGGTGAGATCCCATCAAGCCCAGGCCAGCAGCCACCCACTGCGTGCTCCAGTGGGTTTAGAAATCCCATCCTGTACGGCAGCTCCCACATGCTTGAGCTCACCATACCACAAAGAGGGAGTAAGGGAGCATTTAACACCCTCGGTCTGCAAGGCACAGACAGGAGGTGGTAAATACCTTGATAAGGAAACTGGAGTGAAAATACAAGCTTTAGGCAATCCAGATTTTATCAAGGAAGTATGCAGGAATGAGTAACTACCTGACATGCAGATGTATGTGCCTATGTGCAGTGCCAGCAGCCTGCCAGTCCGCTCATCTGGCCTCAGGCACCATGCTTGCATTTTCAAAATCATGTGAGTTTGGGATATGTTGAGGGGGTATTTTTGCATGGTATTCTCACAGAGCGTCAGTGCCTAAATTAATCTGTAGCTCTATGTCTGGAAGGATGTATAGATTTAACACTGGAGAGTTGTTTTTCTGCTGGAAGAAGCTGCTTGGTTTGTAAATGCAGGCTATTGCTCTGCTTAGCAGTAGCATGCATTTCACAGCATGGAAATCTGTGTGTGATGGCATGAAAAAAGACCCTGGAATCTAAGGACTCAGCAAAGTCATAAAGAAATTAATATTGTGTATTGCTCAGTGAATGGATGGTGTCTCATGGACCATGGCTATTACTGTCACTGTGGGACCTGGAGAAGACCTGTGCTTAGTCCCAGCATAGTCTCTCCAACCTGAATCACTAGTTAGATTGTGTTTGTAGAGTGGTTAGAAACTTAAGTGTTGTTAACTGGCACTATGCACGTATACAATATATATGTGTATGTATATATACACATATATATACACCACACACTTGGTTTTATACAGACAGCTTGAAGATTTGTTGCTAGGTCTCTTATTCTAGCTCTGGATCCCAATATAAGAGTATGGAGCTGCCTGTTGGCTGTTACCCTTTGTAGTCTGGATTGCTACAGAATTCATTGCCTGTGTTGTCATCAGTCAAGGTGGGAAATGTCTGTTCAGAGAACATGTCCCTCCTCTACAATGCTCTTCAGGTGTCTTACAGGCTCTTGGACCTTTCTGTTTGGTGTTTGTATTGATTCTTGGCCAGATTTACAATAAAACAGAAAGCAAAAACCAGCCCTATCCTTGGTGGGAAGAGCAGGAAGAGCTTGGCAGCTTGAAGGGATAGCCTGGAAACCTGAACAAGGAGAAAGGAGAGACTGTTACCTGTCTGAAATGGTATGGGGTTGGGGCAGCACTCGTGGCTGTGCCACGGCAGGGGACTGGCTGCCAAAGAGGGGAAGGATGGTCTCTTACTGGGGTTGGTGCTTAGTGTGTCTAATGACAACCATAAGTAGGAAAATATGGATGCTATTGGAGAGAGAGGCCCAGGAACGGATAAAGAATAAATTGGCTGCACTGTGTACAGAGAGGGCCAAACAGATGTTGGGCCTGATCCAGAGCCCATTGAGTTAATGGAAAGGATCCCTTTGGTTTCATTGGACGCTCTCTCAGACCCATTACAGCTTCACAGGAAGCAGTGGAGACCAAGAGTAATAACTTGTGGTGACTGGAGTGGTGTGTGTTGCATAGGTGTGGGCTGTGAGGTTTTCATGGTGAAAACAGATGGGTCTTACAGATCCGTCCATTTGGCCTGGGTAACCTTCCTGCCCTGCTTCCCCCACCTGATGGCGAGCAGTCTCATGAGGTTTAGGCTCTCTAGCCAACATTTTGGCATGATTCTGTGCAGAAGTGCCCTTCTGCCTTCTGTTTTTCCCCTCCTACTCAAGGAGGTTCAGGTTCGTGGTGGCCCAGGATTTAGAAACCAGTGATCTGAGCCATCCACAGAGAAGGAAGAAAGGAAGCCTGCTGAGAACTGTTGACCAGGGAGGAATTTTGTTGTGGACCAGCAAGGAAAATAATGTAAAGCAGGTGTTTCTGCAATCGTGAGACATTTGTAAAACCAACGTTGTCCAATGAGTCTTCCACTCACATTCTCATTCACATGATATGGCAAGGTCTAACACGAAAGACCGCAAATAGGAAACATCTCTCTGTACTAGTTGGCGTAGGACCTGCGCTAGGGCCTCCCTCCCCTTCTCTGTCTGTGCTTTTCTGTTTATTTAGGTGTGTGCCTTTGTTTCTGTTTTTACATTTAGCACAAGTAGAAAGGAAATGGGATTTCATACAGCTTAGGAGACTGGGAGGTCACCGTGCTTTGGAACATGGGCTATTTTTTGTCCTTATACCGCAGGTGCAAGTCCTCATAGGCCAGATCCTCACTAATATAAAGTGCCCCAACCTCCGTAAGAGCTTCCTCCTTTTAGCCAGCCTGTTTGAGGAGGTTTGTGATATCCAGAGATGCAGACACAAGCTATACTCAGGCTGGTCTCCTGTTTAGGAATGAGAACTTGAAGGTGAGCAGCACCGTTTGTTCTTGGTGATGGAGTCAGGAGGAATGGATTGACCATTGCATGTGAAGATGCATCAACAAACAGCAGATGCTGTTTTCATTCAGGGTTGTGAATTTATTGGAAATGTAATTTGGGGAATAGTTTAATTTAGTTGAATTTAGGCCAGCTTGGGGAGAGGCCAGGAAGTGAGTTATAAGGGTAAGTTCAAGGCTCTTCTCAGGACCACCCTTACCCAAACATGAATAGCTTTGTTCTCTCTGTTAATGAGGGAAATCCTCACATTGGAATGGGAGTGACTCTGTTATTGCTGAAAGAAAACACTCTGTCAATCTCCTGTGAGAAACTCTGCTCTGAAAGGGGCTAATAGTTCACAAAGCTACTGTAAACTGGCTTATTTTGCTCAGCGTCCAGCACTATTTTGCCAGTTTATTTCAACTAAAGACTTACCCTGGTTTCCTGTGACATCACCTCAAGGTCCTCACAATCCACCTCTGGATTTTCAATCATCCATCAGCCAAAGAACCGCTCCCAATCTTTTGTAAGAAGCTATCAGTCTTATTCACCTCATCTCCAGCTGTATTCATACCCACTTCCCTCCCTTTTGCAGGTGTTCCCTTATCCATGCTGGCAGTAACGTGCATGCTACAACAGTGCCAGTCATGGCTAAGGCTGAGCTGGATTTTAGATACTTAACAGGTTTAATTTGTGACCCTACAACACCCAATCTCCAAAACATAATCTCTCACTGACAATAAAGTGCTTTTAGCCCTGTTTAAAAAGGAGCTGATAATGAAAGAAGCATCTCAACCTTTTTGTGTGAGGTAAGGGTCAGTTTATGGCTGGATAAATCGCCTGGCAGGAAGGTTTGTGTGGCAACTTGGCAATCATAGCATAACACAGCTGAAGGAGAACGCCTGAGCCCTGTCTTCTAGTCCTCTTTTTAACCATGCTGGCTTGTTTACATTTGGGTGGTAGATGGGTGGAGCCCGTATTCCCATTTCTGGCTCCTATCCGTCCACTTGGATGTCAATGAAAACTGTTGCAATTATATCATCATCATGTCCCGCTATTGGAAATGATTAGTCTGTTCATTTTCCATAAATACTGGCTGGCTGGCTTCACCTGGCAGTGGCTGGGAATTGTCATGGCAGATAGGAAAGCCCAGAGAATATAAGGATTCATAGCTTCATGTGAGTTATGGTGTTTTCCAAGTGCAAAGTCAAACAAGTCCATGCTGTTGGATTTAGACATAAACAGAAATGCCAGCTTTTAGGTGCATTCAGGTAGCAATGGAGAAAGCACAGGTATTTCAGAGCAAGGACAGTCTTACTGTGCTGTTTTAGTCAGGAAGGGAATTTGTTATTAAAATAAGCCTCAAACTAATAAGGGAACTTTTAAATTTTAGGTGAAAGTTCAGAAATAATCAGGTTTTCTAACTAAATAGCTCTTCCCGTTCCTACCTCTCCACCATGGCAGCCTTTGCTCTTCCATACTGACCAGTTCCAGTGGGTGGAACCTAATGTAGCCCTGTTTTAACTTCAAGGCTATTTATTCTACAAGAGAGCTCTAATTCCAAATAATACTGATGCCAGCCTTTTTTCTTTTCCCCAGGACTCAGGCATACAACACACTTTCCTCTGTTGGAGCTCATCATTCCATAACTCCAGAAATTGCAATATAAACCTTGGCTACTACGCGCACTTCAACTTGAAAACACAGCAGTGATCTGGGATTTTAATTCGAGCAAATTTGAAAGTGGATTAGAAATAGGATCCAGCTGCATCTCTAATAGTCAAAAGCAAAATTAGCAGAACATTGGAGCTGAAATCGCTTTCAGCTTTTTTCCTTCCTTTTTGCTTTAGAAGAGGAATTATATAGATGTAAAATACCATAATTAAATTGTCATTTGTTCCTTACCTTGGTAGAAGCTCTTCCCAGCTGAACGCATCTCAGTTTCTATCCTAAGCATTTACCTACAGCAAAGGGGGGGTGACGGGGGTGTGTGTGGAGGGTGTTATTACTTGTTTTAAGCAATTAGAAATCAGAGGCATGCACAGCCTGTCTGTTATAGTCTTCAGTGAGTGCCTTGCCAGGCTCTGCAGGTTATACATCATTAGCACACAGATTGTCCAGGAGAGTCCAAAGCTTGTGCAGGTGTGTTGGCAAAGCTCACACCACTTCCCTTCCCTCCTCCCTCTCCGCTGCACTTCCAGCAAGCCGATACTTGAAACTTTGTGTGGCAAAATCACAGCGAGCTCGCCTAAAGCCTCTGTTAGCTCGAAGCTCACCCAGCAGACGTGACTCGGAGATGGCGCGTGGAACCTGGAAGGGACTTGCTGGAAAAACAAAACCATGGAGTCAAAAGCTTAGTGTGTTTTTCCATGATTGTATGAAAAGAAAAGCACTTGTGTGGGGTTTTTTTAAGCACTTTCAGATATTAGAAGTTTCGTGAACACAGACCCGGCTGCTTTCTTTTTGTCTTCTCTCTTTTCCCCTGCCCTTGAACTTTGAGGATGACTACAGGGAATATATTCCAGCCTCTTTTCAACGACCTATTCATCTGGTGGTTTGATTTCAGCTTTTCCCAAAAGGGAGCGAGCTTCATTCAAGCTCTGCTCCTGGCATTAGCTGCCCTTACTTGCGCATCCCACTCAGATAATCAATAAAGTGGATGGCATCTGAAAATAATTACACATTCAGCTGTTCCCCAGCTTCCAAGACGGAGACAGAAGCTGGGAAAAGAGCCTTTGCATATTCAGCACTTTGTTAAGGAATGAAATATAGTGCTATGTGTTATTGTTGTATCCTGAAACCTGGGCATTCAGCAGCAGTTCCTTTTGACGTTGTGTAGTGCTCTGGCCATGCAGCACCTGATCACAAAGCTCATCATCTTTCTTGGCTTTGCTAGGGGAGTTGTCCTGTCTGCTTCTACAAAGGGCAAGAGTTGTCAAATGGGTTGCAAATGTAACAGTGGTGTCTGCGTCCTCCCCTAAGGAGGAAGGATGTAGCCAAGTTCAGTGCCCTCCTTTCTTTACGGGACACCACTACAATGGCATTTTTACAGCCAGATGTCCTGCCCCAGGCTAGTGTGCAAGTGGGTGGCCTGTGCAAGTGTGGTGTCCCTCTGTGGCATGGGGTTTGTTTTCCCAGCCAAAATCATGTTCAAACCCCAGCTGAAATGGCAAGGGTCTGTCTTTATACCACTCACAGCAAAGGCACCTTTAGATGGCTGAAAGGCTTTCGCTGCCTACAGAAGAACCTAATTCAGATTCTCCATTACCTGATGGAGTCCTACCAGCCAGGAAAGTGTATGAGTCATTTCGTATTAGAAGGTATTTAATGACTATCTTAGGTTTGCAGCTTCAGCCTCCCGTCTTGCAATGGCTAAGATGAACCATTGGCATGAATCTGAGCATTCCCACTGCAGCCTACCTGTAGAGCAGCTGCCCCATGTACCCACACAGGGCCCCTGAAGTGAGCGGATGGTAGAAAAAGGAGAGGCACAGATTTTGCCAGGGCAAGTTGCAACTGCACAGTAAGTCTTTGACTTTATATTCCTGCAGCTCTGGAGAAGCTTTGTGCAGCACTGTCACAGCAGGGACTAGGTCCTGGTTATGATCTTACACAGGTTTTAATGATCTTTCCTAATAGTCTGCTCATGGCCTGCACTGGAAGCAGGGAGAGAGGTGAGGTGAAGCAGTGGTGTGATCCAGTGTAGCCATTCCCACATATTTCAGTTATACCTTCCTCTCTGGAGCTGCAGAGCCAGGAATAGCTGCATAGCTGGGAAAGGCCTGTGATATCTGCAAGAGCTGGGAACTGGGGACATCCAGAGTTTGGCAGCTGCCTCCCCACAAATAAGCTAAGGCCATCAAGCACCTTGCTGCTGGGTGCCAGAAGGGCTATTTCACATATCCGGGCAGCAGCAATTACAGGGGAGCAGTTATTTTTGGCCATTACTACAGGGTCTCTGCTATCTCCTAATCTAGGCAGCAAGCAGAGGTGTTTGTTCATGGCTTGCTCCATTGTCCATCCTCAGCTTTTCTCCGTGGCAGGACATTGTTTGCAATGCTGTTAAATCCTCCTGCCAGCCCCAACAATGCCTCGTGCAACCCCAGTGTGTTGGGAGCTTCCAGGCCACATTAAAACTGATCCTGCTCAGCCCAGCTCTGTTTGTTGCACAGTGTTTGCTTAGTGATTAACTCCTGCACGGACATACACAGCCACAAATCTCTAGGTTGTCTCACAGCCTTTTCATTCAATTAAGTCTGTTGACTTAGTCTCATTTTGAGCAGTAACTGGATTTAGATAAGGCAGTGGAAACCAAAACATCAATTGTGTGATTTCTGGCCCAGCCGGTATGTTGATCTGAAGGGAATGTTTGTGCGGGCAATAACTGAGGCAGTGCAGTGCTTAGGACAAAGTCACTTGGTGCAAAGACTTCCATGAAGTAAAACCCCTCTGCGTTAAGTACAAGCACTTGCCAGAGGAAGTGAAGGGAGCTGCCTGCCTCCACAAATTCCCTCTTTGCCTCTCTTGATGTGCCGTGTTGCAAACAGCAGCCAGCAATGGAGAGGTCATGGCTGGGCTGGAAGCTGCCACTGGGTAAAGGGGCTGTGCTGGAACCCAACTGGTATAACTGTAACAGGGGTATAATCATTTGGGATTTAGCCAGTTACTTTTCTCCAGCAATAGACCAGAGTTATTCTGGGATAATTTCTCCCCACAAGATGTAGGGCATGAATTCATACTCAGTTCCTTAAGGGCTTCATTTGCCCAACATGAACCAGCCCTCATTGCTCACATCCCAGGGAAGAGGATACGCAGATGAGACACCCTCAGCATCTTCAATCCTTAGAAGGCAGGTGGCCCAGATGGAAAAATTTTCCATACTAAAAGAGCTGATATCCCCCTGTATAAGCAAGATTAAAGAAAACTTTTCTATTTGCAAACAGGCATTTTTGTGGTGCATTCCTACGCCTTCTCCTGCTTACGCACCATAGTCGGGAAATATAAAATACATTGGCAAACATATATTGTTATATATTTGTCAAAGCACATTTCAATGCATGCCTTTTTTTGTCACATTCTTTTCCAGATAACTGTTTGTCCTGCAAATCTTCAGCGAGGAGCATGGAAGAAGAGTGCACAAAAAGACAGTGAGAGGACATTATTTCTTATACACATGAGATAAGGTACACCATTGGAAGATAGCAAATATATTACTGACTACTGATAGGGTTTCTTCCCTACATGCCCTTGTAAAAAGTCCCTCTCTGGATTTCTTATTGGCCCCCTTTACATATTGGAAGACTATAATGTGTCCCTGGAGAACTTCTTCACCAGGCTAAGCAATGATGTAGAGCCAATACTTCACATCATCACCCATGATTTGTAATGAGAATCACACCAACCAGCCTAAGAAGTATTACACTTCTATGTGCCCTTACAGTCCTGCTCCGTATTTGAGCTTCCTTCACGGAGCACACTGGTATGTGGGTTGAGCATGTTTTAGTGCACTCAGACTTGGTGTTTCCATCAGTGACTTAGATGGTGGAGTGCTTTTAGTTTTCCTTTCACCAGGAGATCACAAGAAAGGTGGAACATCTCCTCCCTGTTCTCCATGTAGACACCCTCCCTCATCTTATGACTGTTACTGTCACAGCCACTGCCACTGGAAGCAGGACAAGCCTGCTGTTAAAATCTGGCTCATTTGAGCTGTGAAGGCTGTATCTCCTGTGCTCCTGTCTGCTGCAGCTGAGCGCAAAGCAGTGAAGCTATGCCCAGCACAGGGCTGTGCCCTGGCACAGCGGATTAGCGCAACACAGTGAGCAGCTCCTGCTACCAGAGCAAGTGTCTGCGCATGTGTGTACACACATACACATTCACAAACACTTAAGTGTTGGCAACATACATTAAACATCTTCTGGTAGCGATGAAAGATGGCATCCTCCCAGAGTTTTGCATACCTGTGAGCTAATCAGCCTTTTGTGTGAAAGCGTAGGTGGGGACTCTTCTAACAATACAGAGTTGATTAGCTCATCATCTTGGCTTTAGGGGCATACTGGTGTGCCCATCCTGCTTTCAGAACTATGAATAATCTGGCTTTGCTGCTGTCCTCTTATAAAAAAATAGGAGAGAGTGTAGTTTCAGGGCTTGGTACTCAAGTCTGTACTCAAGCCAGTACAAGTGATGAGTAGGTATTCGTCTATTATTCACTGGTATCACTCTTGGCTTCAGGTCTCCCTTGGACAGCTATCGGTATCAGAAGTGATGCCTATCTGACAGAAATAATTGCTGCTTTTCAACCATTGATTGGAATTATATCCTTGAAGATCAGGCATGCATGATTCACTGTCAAAGTGAGAGGACCATTAAAAGAAGTCTGCTGGTCGTGGTTCATTTAAATCTCTATTAACAGTTTGGTTGGTGGAGCAGACAGGGCTCTTTACAATAGGTTAAAACAACAGAATAGGCTGGGAGAACCCCAGCTTTGGGAGGGGAAGCAGATAGTTCTGAATAAACTTTAGAAATAGTCTTATGTGAAAAAGAAAGTGCATATACATGCAAATAAAGCAAATACATGTAAAGAACGAGGGCATGGTACTGGCAATGTGCTAGAGGAGCTGGCAGAGGGCAAGCTCAAGTCTAAGTCTACCGTGTGATCTGTGGCCAGAAAGACACTTGTTTTTAGATCAAGAGCACCTTTTGTGTGGAGATAGTCTGGTGCTGGAGAGGCCCAGACCACAGATCTGTGCTCCATACTCCATATGAAGATAGAAACACAGGAGGAAATCTGGAGGAGAGCAAAAAAACTGATAAGAGGCTTCAAAAAACATGACCTGGAAGGAATTTTATTTCTTTTTTAATTGGATTTGTTTAGTCTAGAGGAGACTGAGGACAGCTATG
The DNA here is from genome assembly GCA_002631895.1 of Agapornis roseicollis. Lineage (NCBI taxonomy): Eukaryota > Metazoa > Chordata > Aves > Psittaciformes > Psittacidae > Agapornis > Agapornis roseicollis. Next base: position 528,304 of record NDXB01012544.1, on the reverse strand, counting down.
AGAGACTTCACATGGGAAGACACTAGGTGAAACGGGTATGGTAAAAGGGTACACTCGTTATCACTTGTCTGTTTGCATGGGGGAAAGACAAGATTGAGTTGGCTTTATCTGGGGCAAAACAGAGGAGGTAAGAATTTAGGAAAGCTCTATCCATAAAGAGAAGGAGATGCTGGGACTGATGGGGCAGAAAGGGGCTTTGGGATCTCCCTCTCTGGGAGTTTCCGAGAGTGTAAACTAATGTACAAAAGGAGTGGCACGGGCACAGAAAGATGCAAGAGGGTCTCTCCATATCTACATACATTTGCTTAAATCCATTCTTCAGGGCTTATTGCTTTGGTGGCAGAAGTAGAAGGCACGTTGGACTCAAGGTTGGTTACTAAAAGGGAAAACATGCTGATAGGTGGGTGTGTTTGCACAGAAAATGTTGATAAGACAGGAAAAATGATATCCTTGTCAGAAACAACAGCCAAAAGTTCTAGGTGTTTTGCTTCGAAAAAGTCTATTTAAGGAAAACGGGTCCTTTGGCAAAACAGTCTTTCATTAAAACAAAAGATTTAGATGGAAACATTCACTCTGTAGATTAGCAGCCCAGCAAAATCCCAAGACATCTGAAGTGTCATTACTGCTCCTGGAAATGGTTGCTTTTTGCCATTCAGGATTAAGCAGAGATAACACAGCCCCTCTGTATGCAATGGCAAAACTGGCAGAGGGGAGAGGAGATTGTCAATGGAGCCTGAGAGTAGCTTCACCTGCAAAAAAAAAAAGGCAACACAAGAATAAGTATCCAGAAAGGCTGTGTGCATTAACTTGCCAAATTAAGAGGAAAATGGTATCTCTCACAAAGTCAAGGAAGGATTGTGGTTAAGGGATGAGAGTCAGAAACCCAGCATTCAAAATGGGCTAGTTCTCACAAAGCCTGCACTTACATGTATTCAATCCAGGAAACTGGTTAGTGGGATGTGAAACTACCATATGTTTTTGCAGATGCTACAAGTATGTGTGTTTTCCTTATGTATATATGCTTTATACCCACTTTGGAAAATGGGTCAAAGCTCTCCAGTGCTCCAGGAGGGAAAACTCTTGAGAATTTACAGATCTGAGATGCTGTGATTAATGTTTCTGGACAGCAATTCCACTTTCCCCTATTGGGGCTTGGAAAAACAGAGAGTGCAACAGGAGATCCACACCAAAGATAAAGTCAGGCACATCTGCCTGGCTGTTAGATTTCACGCCAACAAATTGGAAGAAAATTAAAAGACTAAAGCCAGATCTGGTCCTTGCTCTGAGAGTGTAAAGAGGTCTGAAAGGCTCCTATGCAGATACTTGTGCTTGGCCTAAAACCACCACGGAAACTCCTGTGTTTCCATGGGTTTGCCCTTTAGTAGAAATATGTCAAATCAAGATGAAGGAATGAGGTCTTCGTGTTAAAAGGGTCTTGAGTTTGTGTCACTTAGGTTAAGAGGAGGTTGCAATGTGCAACCTCTGCCCATCACAACTCAACAACTGCTCTTCCAAACACTTTGAGTTATGGGCTTAGATATTAAATCATAAGCAGGGGAGACAGCAGACCATAAATACTCAAAAGGAGGGCTTTTTCTCCGAAGCTCCAGGGAGATTTGTACCCTGAGACACCATCCCTCTGCCAGGCATGGAGGATGAGCCACCTTCATCATCATGTAGCACTTAACTTTAATCTCCAACACAAACAGCCCCAAACCGCTCTGCACTGGGAGCAATATGACACTGCTGGATGATTACACATGACTTCTTAATACAAAGCCAATTGTGTTTATGTGCCATTACTCAGTTCCAAATTACAAGCCTTATCTCACAGGAAGCTTGGGATGCCTCTATAGTTTCAGAAACCTCATGGTAAAAGGGTCAGTTTTTAAATACAGTGTTTTCCAAAAAGACTATCTTAAAAATATAGTGCTGTTCTAATCCTCTGCTTCCTTTAATGCTATTTTCAGGTCAGTGTTTTTCAATTTAAACATTAGGCTTAGCAACTTGCATGCGATGTTAGATTAAAGGGACAAAGCTTGGGTTTTCCATGCCCATCCAGAAATAGCTCTTCCCTGGGTGGGCCAGGTGAAGTAGAGCAAGGTTCTTGCTGCACGACTTCCCCCAGCTTTCTGGGTGGAGGAGAGAGAAATGTGACTGGCTGCTTGCAGAAAAATCTGGCCAAAAGCATTGGGCCCACATCCTCTGTGGAGGTAAATCAACATCTTCTGAGTGGCATTTCTGGAACCAAGACTATTTTCATCAGGATCAGGCCTTTTACATATGGTGAGGAAGTGGTAAAGATCACAAAGGGAGGGAAAGATATACATGCATGGCAATAATTGCAAAAGCTACAGGGTTTTCCTCTGTAGGTGGTGTCATTTTCTCTGCTGGATTAAAGTGTGGCTTTCCCAGCACTCTTCCCCTTTAAGCAGCCATGCTGAGCAGAGCATCCCGATAAGAGAACAAGCCCAGATGCCCAGAGGAAGAACAGTGCTGTTGTGAAGACGCAGGCCCAAAAGGCAAAATGTCTGGATTTTATTTGCAGCTCTGCCACAAACTTCCTGGATGATCGTAGCCAAGTTAACCAGGTCCATTCTTTTCCAAGCAGCGTCTGTGCCCTTTCTGCATATGCATGAAGCACGCGTTCACCCATTAGGGCTTTGCACAGAAGTCCAAGAAGTGCAAAGCTGCAAAGAAACACTGCTGCCTACGTGCTGCCCTGTTTTCCCCAGGCGAATGGTGATGATCTGGTGAAGCCAGATCCCTGCCAGCAGGGATTTGGATCCAGAAACACAAGACCCAGGCGAGAGCATGAGAGCAGCTCCAGATCAAAGCCCACCGTGCCCCATGGCCAGAAGACAGTGAAAGTAGAAGCTGATGGGAGGAAAGTGAAACCAAGGTGAGCAGAACTGGACTTCCAGAGCTAGGAGTGGTTTGCATGAACATAGCAACCCTCAAAGGATTTCTAAACCTTGGGAGCACAAGTAGTCCATGCTCAAGCTCTTAAAGCACCTTGGGATTTTTAGCTTCCTTGGAGCAGGACTCATTGCTTCAGCTCTACGTCAGACTTACTGGGTCACACGGGGCTTTTGTAGCTCTCACAAAGGACTGCCTTCCCCTCGCTGTGTCAGCTCCCTGCCTCTCATGAGGAAGTGATGCTGCTTGCCAGGGGGTTGAGGCTAAATGCACTGGTGTTTCCTCATGCCTTGGGAGGGAAGAGAAGTCTGGAGAGAATTATTGTTGTGATGTATAGGAGCTTTGCCAGTACAATGCCCTGTAATAACAGCTCCTCTTCCTTCAGGTTAGTAAGTTACTGATTTTTTAGTACTCTTGCTCATGACAAGTAGATCTTGAGTTTAAAGAGATGCTTTCCTTCTCTTTCCTTTTTTCCTGACTTAATAAGTATATTTGGGAGATTTTTCTTCTTTATGCAGTGTATCCGAATATTCCTGTTCAAGTTGTCATCTTCCAGAACATTTTTCAAAGCTTCCATGAGGCTTTAACCAGATAACCAGCATGTTTGCACCCTGGCTCAATGGCTTAGCAAGAACTAAAGCACGAGGAAATACTCTGAGAGGAACTATAGATGGTGAAACGGGGTTTAAAATAAAGAAAGGTCTATCTAATTCAGAGACAGTCTAAGAATTAGAGTGGTGGTGCCGGGCTGAGATTTCACCCCAGCTGGCAGTGGAGTTCATACATCTGGGCTCAGAATGGTGTTAACGTGGCTACACAGCTTCAGTCTGGAGATGGCTTTTGTCCAGTTGGCTGAGAAGGGGGCTGGATTGGCAGGCAGCTGTTTGCATCGGCCAGTGTAGACATGCTCAAATTCTCTTAATATACTACTGGAGGGTACTCGGATATTGCAGTGATGAGGGCAGTCTGGGAACCTGTTTAGACCAGAACATGGGTTTCAGTGGCAGTTTTCTGGCTGATTAATTGGGTGACTTTGTGCAAGTCTCTACTTGCCGTTGCCCTATCCAATAAATGGGAATAGCAGCATTTGTCTCGCTTTGTAAAACACTTTGAGGTCTATGGATAATCCTCCTCCTTTTTTCCCACCCATGATTATGGGACCAAGTGGAATCTTACGACACATTGAGTTTCTGTGGTCTGGTGTTTGCCAAGCATTTGAAAATGACTCTTTGGCTTGAGTTTACAATGTCTATGACTGCCATGTGATGGTTCATGGAAGCTCCTAGTTGAAATCAGGTCACTATACAGCTGAAAACACATGAGATGAGGAGAGAAACTGAAGTAGCCATCAGGAGTATACAGACCCATGGTGATGAGCCCTGCCTGGGGCACCCTGCAAGCATTAACCACACACATCAATCATCTCGTCAATAACTGACAACATTTTGTGGTTCGAAGGTCTGCAAACATTTAAGAGTGGAAAGCTCTAAACAAAGAGGATTCGTCTTGATCACCAGGCTGCTCTCTCCATTACCCAGTACACTGTGCATACAGTAGAGAGAGCTAGAGAAATACATCTCCATGGGGCATTCAGAGATGTTCTCATGACATAATGTTCAACATTTTGAACCTTGTGCTGCTATGGACGACAGGTATTTTAGGACACAATTTCTTCTTTCCCTAGTTTTTCCTTGGAGTTGGATGTTTTCTCCTACACTGAATGTAAGTCTATTCTTGGATCCCATCCCTAGCAGGTTCCAAAGGGATGTGTTACAAAGGATATGCTGGTTTTCACAGGAACTTGAAAGAGCCTAAATCATTACAAGTAAACTTTACGAGTGACTTGGGAACTGAAGAAGAGAGAAAGTAGTTAAGAAAACAGGTGACTGATACACAGGAATCTTCCCAAAGAACATTGCAAGGCAGTAGGAGCCTTGAAGACCCAGGAAGCCAGCAGAGATTTGTATCGGGCAGCATGATCTAATGAGCTTACAGAACAGAGGCTACGGGATGGCTTGATCACAATCTCTAAGTACTCACAAGCAAGAGGAAGAGAAATGTGGAAATGAGGCAGATGTCTACAGAAATATTATGGCTATAACTTAAAGCTGGACTTTTTGTGGGGAGCGGGAACGTGATGAGCAGGAGGCTCCTTCAGAATGATGCTCCAAGGCTTCTATAATAGCTGCTGTGGACCCTGAGTGGCTGGGGGGCTGTAGTTCTAAGAGGAATGAACTGGAGGGTGTCCAATGGCTTTTGCCACATGAGGTAGCAGATTATGTGGTCTTCCTGAGTCTGTAAACCAGTGTTTTGGGTTTCTTCAGTGATAGTAACATAAAAGTGAGCTCCCCTTGCACATCTTGCCAAGCACTGAGCAGAATTAGTGAGGGTAAAAGCATTTGAAAGGGAATAGTGTTTTAAGACTCAACTCCAAATGCATGAGGTATTTGGGCTAGCTTGATCTATCTCTTTTCTTGGCCTTTGCCTCTACTGTACCATTACAGGATGACAACACCAGAATTACCTGCTTGCATTTCTCCCTTTAAATCAGAAAACAAACTCAGGCAACATAAAAAGAGCCCATCAGTGAGCACAAATAAAAGGCTGCTTTATGTGCTGCTGCAGTGTCTGCTCCTTGGACCAGGGGGACTCAGCACCTGGCTGGACTGGACCCAGTGGCTGCGTATTTCATGAGTCCTGTCAGATATGATCTGTCCACACACAAGCCATGTTTTACTTATAAAGTAAATTGCATTACATGGGCTATAATGTACATTTTCAAAGGGGACCCACCTTAAAAACATTTTGTTTAATAAAATAACTTAATTAGAAGAGAGCTTCTGGCTGATGTGGTTGAGGCTGTGATAATTTTTCCTTCTCAAATCATTTTCTCTGTTTATTATACTTAATTATAGTGTAATTATGTATCCATCCTCTAGGCAAATTATGCAATCAGAAAATGTGAGTGGTTCATTTGCCACTGCTGTTGGGACCAGTGTTTACATCCCTACTATAAAATATGAGCATCATTTCTATTATTTATAGTATATACGTCTATGCATAGATATAAAAGATGTTTCACACAGAAGGAAGAAACAGGGTAAGTATTTTATTGGCAGTCACTTTTGCATCATCCACCTAATTCATTTGTGGCCTGCTAATAATGAAACCATCCAAAGCTAGATAGGTGAAATCTTCACATGAGTTTTCTCAAATACAAAACACACACAGCTGAGGAATGTGGAAGTTCCATATTTTAGCTTTAATTTTGGCTTATTATTATTACTTTTAAGAGCTTTGTTTTGCATTTCACTTTCTTGTATTCTGGCCAGAACTTTTTAGCAAAACAAGCGAGAAAGGAACTCCACAATATTTGGTTATGGGGTGTAGGTTTGTGTTCAAGTCCTGGATTCAGACTAAGCTTTTTTCTCCCATGTGCTTTGTGAACTTTCTAGCCATGAGATCTTTTCCAACCTAGTTGATGGTATGATTCTATGGCAGCACTGATTTTTAAAGGCTAGGCTCTTCTTCCGCTTGATTTTCTTGATGCAAGTTGACAGATTCTGTTTGAACATAGTCAAAAATGAAGCCAGATGTCCAAATCTAAAAACCCTTTTGATATTGATGTTTTCTCCTTCTTTGGCCAGCGCTCAGCATGAGTACAACCCAGATTCCCACTTAGCTTCTCTTCATGTATTTACTTTGCAGAGATAAGGCCACTCGCACCAATGGAGCAGGCAGGGAGGAAGATGCATCTGTTGTTGAAGCTCAGCCCGGCTCTGTTGGTATCAAGCACTCGTGTTTATTACAGCTGGCAAAGAGGTGAGCCATCCATGTAAAAGGGCAAGCCTACCTAACTGTCACCACAGCTGATGGAAATCTGGATAAGTGTTTGATCTAACCCATTTTCCCCCAGCTGGGGAGCTGGTCCTGCCTTTCACAGTGTCGCTTGCCTGCATACTGTCTCTGTGCATCTGCATAGTGCTCTCCACTAGTGTCTTGCAAACACACCTTTGCAGGAACTAAAAGGCCTCAGCATGGTCTACCTTCATGTTGCAGCTGAAGGGCCAGGACTTGCCTGGGGAGCAATGGGGAGGTTGGGATAGAGTTGGCATGGAATAGCTGGGTGGGGAAAAGCCAGGAATTTGGGACCTAGGGAGGGTGCAATGGAAGAGTCAGAAGTGGTGGTCCCCCAAATGGAGTTAAGCAGCCCAGGGAAGGAGAAACAAGATGCTTGCTGATCATCCTCATCAGCCCTGCAGCTCCCCCATGCAGGCAGTGGCCTCAGACAGCCTTTCCCTCTCCCCACCCTCACAACACAACCACTGCCCCATTCCTCCCTCTCTCTGAGAGCTGTCAGTTGTGGTCTCTGAGGGAAAGGCACTACCCTTGCCAGCCTGGGATAAAGCTATAAAGCGGAGAATCAAAGCCCAGATCCAGGGAGATAACCTAAGATCCAATAAAAATCAGGGGAAATTTTTCAAAGGAGCAAGCAAATCTTCCCAAGTGGGTGCTGTTGCTCCATCCTGACCTGCTGACCCGCTGCATGTTCGTTCACATAGGTAGGCCAGAACAGCCAAAACAAGGTGGAAATAGCCAAGCCACTGGTTCTCAGTGTTGGCTGTAAAAGTCCTTGCACACAGCAGATAGGACAGGATGTGCCAACAGCCCCAAGTCCGCAAGCACACAGTAGCTCCACAGGGTGCTGAAGGACCACAAGACCAGGCACTGACTCAGTCCACAGCAACCAGGCATCTCCCCAGAGTGGGATGAGATGGGAGTAGTAGGTATGTAAGATGTTTTTGTTTTTTCCTGATGTTATCCCCATTTTCCCAGGTCCCAGCTTCAGACAGCCGTCTGCCATCCACTTTGGCCAGACACCGAGACGCTAGCAATTGGCTGCTGTTGCTGTCATGAGTAAAGGTACAGTGCCATGAATTGTCTGTTCCCACAGGGATTTTGCCTGGTGTGAAATAGGTTGGGACTGGGTGAATGGTGCTCTGGCTGATCGGCCCCCTGCCAGAGGAGGATTTGTCCATTAGATTCTCACTTGGGTTTTGGGTGCGGCCTGAAAGGGAGGGTTTGAGTTAATAGTTGTTAGGGTTTTCCATGCTTTGTTATGAAACTCTTGGTTTTCCCATGCCACGGATTTGGGGTTATATGCCTTAAAAAGTAATACTTCAAGTGACTAGCTCCAAGGTACCACTTTTGACCCGTTGGTTTGTAAATGCTATAGAATGAGTGCTGTGATTAACCATATTTGAGTGATGGGGAAGTGGTGCAAATTACCTGAGGTCAGACAGCAGTCTGAAGGAAGGGCTTGGAGAAGGACCCAGAGTGCCAGTGAGTGTACCAGGCACAAGCAGATCTCCTCCATCCTTTCTGTCCTTTCCCAGTTTGGTTTCCCCTTGTGTTCCAAGGGAGAAATGAAATAGGAAGAAATTACATGTGGATTATAAACTCCAGCATCTGTGCTAGGGGAATCTGCAGCCAAGTGAAGGGTGGCTGAATTTAGTCCAGTATTCGCCATTGATACTTAAAGAACTTCTTATCACAGTGAACTGCTTCAGAAACCAGCCCAAGAGCTGGTAGCCCACAGTGCTGAGTGAGAACAAGGGCCACCACTGCTAATCTGAGATTTAATCAGTTGAATTTCAGTTATAGAAAAGCTATAAGGGAAGGCTGACATATTTCGTATCTTGCAGTACTCCAATGAAAGCTGCATCTGAGAGAAGATAGAAATTATAGGTGAGTATGAGATCTATGTGGTGCCCTTTTTAAAGCCTTTAGATGCTCACATAGTGCACAAACCAAAGCCGTGAGTGGCTTGATTATTTTATATATGGATCAATGCCATTACCAGTGAAATTCAGCCCATGCATCCTGCCTGTCAGTGAGCTTGCACAATGGACATGATGGGGGCCAACCTAGTAAGACTTATAAGAGACATTTCTACTCCTGTACAGGCTCTCTACAGGGGTTCATGATTTTCTGAGGAGCTCTGCTCATGGACCCTGACTGTTGTGTGAAATAACTGGATAGTCATGAAGTGGAGAAAATACTCTCATCCCCACCCTCATGATGGTTATGCCTGTGCTGCAGAGAAGCTCGAGATTGAAGAGATGCCAATGGAGGCCCCCTGGAATCCTCAGCTTCAGTAATGTGGTCCAGCACTGCCTCCGCACACAATTGAGCTTCACACTCCCAGGGAAGCATTGTGCCCATATCTGAACTGTCGTAAGTTAAAGCCAGCAGAAGTAGCTTTCCAGTCACACCTTCAGTTTTCATGTCAACATGCCATAATGACATGAAGCAGCAGATGGATGCAGACCAGGAAGAATATTTGGACATATTAGGCAATGGGGATCAGTCCGTTTAGCTCAAACACCCCCACCATTACTCCAGCTGAGAGATCACAAGCCAGTGCCTGCAGCTACAAGGGACCAAACTGGAAGCTTCTCCTAAGTGAGAAGCAAAATGGGCTTTGCCCAGGTTTATTGAATGTTTTATTTAAACCACCACCTCCTGTCTGCAAAACCTAAACCCTGCCATTATAAATCACTGCTCCAGTTCTGGTTGGGTTTACAGTCTATGTGCTCGATCTGAAGCAGAGCTGACACCTTTCACCTTCAGGGAAGGGTTAAACCACAGGCATCCAGCTAAAATCCCATGTTACCAGCTCGAGGTAAAACATACTTTTCAGTCAGCTATGGGACCTGTTTCCCAAACGCTCTGGTATCTCTGGTCCCCTCTACTTTGTCTGTGAAACTATTACTTTGCATAATAGAAGGGAGAGACACTCTGACCATCTGGTGGTAGGCAACGCCATGTATAATTTAGGTTGCTTCACTCACTCTCCCATCAACAACAGGAGCACAGCTTCCTCCTTGTTTCCCTTGATCTCTTAGCCCTTTGCTAGAAAGGCAAGGTCAAAAGCAGCTGCTGGGGAGTAAACTGTATCCTGAACTGGGCCTTGGAGTTTTGAGGGATACCTCTGCTTGTGGGTGAGATTCCTTCATAACCAGGTCATTTCCCACTTTTGTGTGAGCAAGGGGATAAGGAACTCATTAAATCCCAGTCAGGAGAGGACAGTTGGCATCATCATAGATGCAAATGCCCCTTTTCCCTCCAGCAAAGCCTGAGGAATGGGATCGTATCATCTGGGCATTGTGCTCTAAGGTCAATGTCACTGCAGCCAGCTAAGCAGCGCCCTCAATGCATCCAACAGGCTAATTGTGAGGGAGATGGACAAGTCCACTCACGTCCAGTGTGGAGAGAGCTTCTGGGGCTGGCACAGGATCTTCATCACCCCTAAGGGGCCCTCATCTTGGGGACCAAGCCACCTTTGCATCCCCATTGGTGGTTCTCTTAGAAACCTGCACCAGGTTTGCTGCTATTCCTCTATTTCAAAAAGAGTATCTTGGGCTGATCCAGAGCTGCGCTCCTGTTTATCTGCTCTTGGTGAGCACAGTCAAGTTGTTAAGGCCCTGATGCTAATGGTTATGGCTTAAATCAGTGGGATTATTCATGAGTTCAGAGATAACCATGTGCTTTTATACTTGGCTGGAATGGCGTCTAAAGCTGACAGCTGGGAATCAAAAGCTCTGAGTCACCAGGTCCCTCCTCTCCTTCCTGTGTGACCAGTCTACCCGTGTCTGCTTCCTTGCCTGCCGCATAAGGAGGATCACAATTGCTTTTATCTGATGATTACTTTCAAATGGTCCTAAAGGCCTCTTTTGGTCTGATGAAAATTCAGTAGAAGCTGGACTAGCGTGGAAAAGACAGGAGGATATTTAACTAATGAAGATGCTGGAGCTCAGAAAGGCAATTACATCCTTTCTTCCTCCCCATGTTCTCACACAGGTTACTTGGCAATTGCTGCAAACTTTTCTATGGGCAGAGAGGAGTGGGAGGCCACAAGAAGGCTGAGATGAGGTTCTCTGAATTAGTGGAAGGCTCAAATGGTGGTTTGGGTGCCCAGCACAGCAGGCTCCCAGCAGTAGTTACGCCTTAAAAGAAGTCCCATCCAGTTAAACACAGTGATCTTGATCCTTCAGCCCTCTTCTTCACATATCTACTTTGTAAAACAAAACATACACAAAAACTAGAGAGAAAGAGACAAAACACAGGCCAATTGGGACATATTTCATGCCTCAATATACAGTAAGTCCCTAGGGAAGTGGCGGAGGGTTTTCCACATTTGGCATGTACACTTGTGAATAAAAGATGATTTTAAATATAGACTCCATCAATTCCTCTACTGTTCCTTCCCAGTGTCGGTCAGGGGTTTCTCTCCCCATAGACCTGGGCAGAGCACTGTCACACACAGCACACTCTCAGTGCTGAGCTTTAGGAGAGACAAGCAACACAAGCTTCCCAGGATGCAAAAGGCTGACTGGATCAATGGCTGATGACCAGCACCTTTGCTTGGATGAACTGGCACCATTCCTGGGAGGAGAAGTTGCTCCTGCAACCCTACTTTGTGCACTCATGCTTTGGTGCAGTGGGAAGCTGGCTTTGACGTGCCTTTAAGATGAAGTCTACACCTCCCTATTGGTTAACAAGTCAAATAAGATCATCTGCTTGGATGGTGTGAGAAACCCTGTGCAGCACAGTGTACAGCTGCTGTATCCATGTGAATATACAGGCTGAAACCCTGCAGAGGAGCTGTGGGTGTCCTCCCAGCTGCCCTGTGCTTTTGCAGGCATTTGTAAATACAATTGCTCTCACTTTCCATTGATAGAAATCAAAAAGCAATTAAGAATCAAGCTCTTGAAAGTGATAGGTCTCTTGAATCTGAAACATTTTTCATTCTTTGGCTGGTATCACTGCCTAGATGAGATTATTTTCTTAAAGGGAAGATTAAAATAAACAGTATTTATGGTTTCATTATTTGAATGACTAAGAAGCTCCAGCTTTATTTTAACTTCACAGAGGACCAGGAGATGTTTTTAATGATATGTTTTACTCAGCATCTTTCATCCAAGGATCTCAAACTGCTTTTCAAATAATTAATTAACCCTTGTACCTCTCCATGAGACAGTTATTATCTCTGATATTACTGGTAGGTAAACAAAGGCACAAAGACGTCAAGGCACAAGCTGTTTTCCAAATATTAATTAACTAATTCTCACACCACTCTGTGAGACTGTTACTATCTCTGCTATTACCAGTGGGTAAACTAAGGCACAAATATGCAAGCCACTTGCCCAAGGCCATGCAGGTGAGTCAGTAGCAGAGCTGAGAATAGCATATGGACCAGCCTAACCCTTAGCTGATTGTTTCTAGCAAGTACGATGCCATGTTCCTGACAACAGGCAATGCAAGCCACTGTGTAAAGCACAGCTGAAACCAGCTGGGTTGATGAAACTGTTTCCTCCAGTCTCTCTTCAACCATTGGAGATTATATTTGCCCACATTAGTTTGCAGCTTCTTTTGAACTTGCCATGACTGGTGGAATCCAAAGAAACTATGATGAGAAATGGTTGGTTTAAAGTATCTGGGGAGTTTTATGATATTCCAGTGATGGTGGCTGTCCAGCAACAAGCATTATCCCTGTACCCATCCTGTGCGGCATTCTCAGGTCAGGAGACCCCCAGACTCAGCCAGGCTTAGGATGCCATACACAGAGTGATGCCGTCACTCCTTTCTCCTCCATCCAAGCCTGCAGCCTTGGAGCAAGCACCTACCCTGGGGAAGGAGTGAGAGTGGGGCTGGCCTCAGGCATACTGACAGGAGCTGCTGTAAGTGTCTGTGTACTCCCCTCATTCATCCACTTTCCTCCTTTGGGATGTGACAGGGTCTGTGCAAGAGGTGTCTGGAGGAACATGGAGACCCCCTCACCAGCTAAAGCCACCTTACCTCCTTACACAGTCCATCAGCTCAAACTTCAACACACCTTTATGCCACAGAGCAAAGACTTTCTGTCTTCCCTAGGAAGACAGAAAGTGAGGAAGTTGAAGCACCCTCTGCTCTTGGGAAAGGTCTCCGCTTTTCCATCCATCTCTAGCAATTCTCTGTGCAAGCACCTGAACCCTCACCACACGCACATCCCAGCCGAGCTATTTCAAACATGGGCTTGGCCCCATCAGATGCAGTCTCATTTCCACATGAAAGGGCTGGAGAAACACGAAGCCAGCTCATCTGTATTGATAAGAATTTGGCATTACTTTCCCGCAGTTATCTAAGCTTTCTGTGTACATTAATCACGATGTGAAAATCAGGAAGGGGGGATGCATCTTTTCAGCTCTCTTTCCCTGAGCTCAGGCAATAATCTGAAGGTATTTTGTGGGGGTATTTTGGCCTGGTTGGTGTGTTATTTTCCTAAACTTCCCTTTCCCAGTTTCACGCTGCTGGAGCCTGATTGCTCCCTCCCCTCTGCAATTTGGATGCCTCACTCTTCTTGCTACAGCTCTGATGCAAGCGCTGCGCTGCCGCGTTTGCCAAACCTGGCATGAGTACCCACTGCTAGTCTAGACACCAGTCTAACTGTAGCACTAATGCTAGGGTTTAACAGACTGATCTCGGCATTTGTCATAGCTCTGCCCACGGTCATCCCTTTGATCTTTATCCTTGAAAACCACAGTCATTGACAAAGGTAAAATGAATTTCTGCCTTTAAAAGACTTTGATGGCATTCCCTTGTTTTGTTTTGGGTTTGGGGTTTTTTTTTTTCCTCCTCTCCTTTGCTCTTCCAGCTGAACTTCATCATAAAGTTTCTGATTACAGCTGCAGGACAAGATAGAGTTGATGCTTTCTTGCTTTCTGCAGTACAGATGTTTAAAAGTCTAAGGGGGAAACACTTCTTCTGAGACAAACTGCCAGTGAAGGTAATGTAAACTTGAATGGGAATCAGAGACAAAGGGCCCTCAGGATTTGGTCTTGTACCTTCTTAAACAAAACCAAACCAAACCAAAACAAAATCACCTTGAATAGGGCCAAGTGCCAAAAGGAGGAAAGAATGAGAACTATTTGGTATTAGATTTCTAGCTGGAAACCTGCAGTCTGCCAAGTACTACTGTTTGCCTTCATGTAGTACCTAGAGGTTGAGCTCAGACAAGGGCCTTCTATCAGACATTGTATAGACACGTTGTAAGAGATTGCCTCTGCCTGGAGGTGTTAATAATTTAAATAAACATGATGAGCAAATCAAGTGTTACCAGCTCCATCTTCTAGATGGGGAAGTGAAGGCAAGGAGTGCACACACCTTGTCCAAGGTCACACAGAGGACCTGAATTCATTGTGAGGCTCCAGGTCACCTTCACAGCAGTGATAATGTCATCTTTGCTGGTGAGCTGTTGGCTCCAGAAGGGATGGCTGGGCCATCAGTGTGCAGCTAGATAGCAGTGCCTCTTGTTTGTAATGATTCCTGTTGCTTTTCCCTGCTTTGAGTTGTAGGGTTTGGCTCAGTGAGGAGGAGTGCTACAGATCTCTTAGCAGCTCAGTCTCCACTACAGAAAAGTCAGCAGCATTTGAGCCAGGTTTTTTTCCCATAAGGGTATAAAACCCAATTGTGAGAAGTCTCGCCCCTTAGAATTTACTGTAGGAAGCACTTTACATGAGGGACCTTTAGTACGTCCACCAACCTTGATGCATTTCAATGAAAACAGAAGAGGGGGTCCTTCCACTGGGCCCAGAATAAGAGCAGGAATTTAAAGAGCTGGAGTTTAATATCATGCACAGTGTAAAAGTAAATAAACTCAATAGGGGAGGCTTTGGTTACAGTGTGTTATTTGCACATCTGTAAAAATCTTCCAAGGACTGGGGGTGTGCAATGTATCCGAGGCTCATTGAAGTCAATTGGATTTTTGCCATGGATGGCCATGGGGCCAAGCTGTCTCCCTAAACACTTACATGGGATTCAGCAGCTGCTGGAGTGGACGGCAGGACACCAGTGAATTACAAGAGCTCAGGGAGAAGGAAGTCAGGGGACTTACTGGTGGTAGCAACTCTGAAAGCACCAGCAGTGATGTCCTATCCAAAGCCCATCCAGAACAGGTTTTGGGGTATCTGTTAGCTAGGAGAGGCCATTTGTCAACATGAGTTTTGTTAGACAAACAAGCACACAAAAAACTCTACCTTCAAAGTGACTGGCTCAGAACTGAACATTCTCCTGTTGACACATATAAATGTCACATGAACACACAGAGACACACACACAGTTGACAAGCAGAAGACTTCATATATAGGTGCTAATGTGTAGGTTACATAGGAAGATATACGAATTTTCTGTGTATTTCTCACATAGATATATGTTCCCAACAGCCATAAATGTCTGTTTTCCTGGGTTTTCCAAACACTTCACCAGTTGATGCACAGATGCCAAATGTTGACACAATATGTTAAATTGAAATGCTGACAGTTTCCCATGGAGAGGTTTCTGCAGCCTCGGAGAAGCTCTTCTCAATGTTTCTTTTGAGATTTGAAGGAATTTGGTTAACATTTTGCTGTTGCCCATTCCTGACCACGCTGAGTTGAGCGGGGACTGGAGGAGCACTTGATGAGTCAGGCTCTTCTGTTATTTACAGCCTCCTCAAAACGATGAAGTAGCAGGGATCTCCTTGGAGAGCAATGTATCACAGTGATTGTCAAGATGATTTCCAAATCAAAGATGACTTCCAAGACTTCCAATCTTGGAGCCAATGGCAAAAATCCCATTTTCTACACAATATTCTTAATGAAGCTTCTGCAATGTTGGAGCTTCCTATATTAGGGCTATAAGATCCCATTCAAATTCAGGATCTATGTGCCTTAATGGCCTTGAAAATAAGTGATGAAAAATGTCTATTTTAAAAACAAATACCATGTTTATAATGAGACTCAAGGGAAAATGAAGAATTCAGTACTGGATACTGACACCTGCCACTTGCAAAATCTCTCCCCCACTAGAAACAAATATCTGTGAGAGTTTGGAAAGTTTTGGTCACTCATTTTTTCCTCCTTTGCTTCCATTACAGCCACTGGTACATCCGTCCAGTAGCAGCACTGACGTTGCTAAATGTCATGAAGTGAAGTTGATGAAGTTTGTTCATGTACTAGTTCCAGGTGAAATGGCAACAGGAACAGCTCTAACTTACCAAACAAAACAAGACAAAACAACATAAGAAGGACATGGAGCTGTTGGAGCAAGTCCAGAGGAGGCCACGAAGATGCTGTGAGGGCTGGAGCAGCTCTGCTCTGGAAACAGGCTGAGAGAGCTGGGCTGGTTCAGCCTGGAGAAGAGAAGGCTCCCTAAGGGGAGACCTTATAACAGTCTTCCAATAACTAAACAGTGCCTCTGAGAAATCTGGAGAGGGACTTTTTACAAGGGCATGTAGTAACAGGACAAGGGGCAATGGCTTTAAACTGACAGAGGGAGATGTAGATCAGATATTAGGAAAATACTCTTCCCTGTGAGGGTGCTGAGGAGCTGGCACAGGGTGCCCAGAGAAGCTGTGGCTGCCCCATCCCTGCCAGTGTTCAAGGCCAGGTTGGACACAGGGGCTTGGAGCAACCTGCTCTAGTGGAAAGGGTCCCTGCCCATGGCAGGGGGTTGGAACTGGATGAGTTTTAAGGTCCTTTCCAACCCAAATCTTTCTATGATTCTATGGAAAGAAGTACTTGCCAGTGTTTCAGGATATAGCTATTAGGTCCCAGGCACAGAGATTAGTCAGAGTACCCATAAATATCACTTTTTATTGAACTCTGATTTCCAAGTTCTTTGCTCCAAGTGCCCACTAGCTATGAAAACCCAGGTTAGCTCTGGCTGCTGGGCTCTAAATTCCTTCAGGGCTTTGCTTAGTCCTTGGTATAATGACCAAGGGTCTCCACCAGTGCAATCAGGAGAGCATTTCAGGAGGGGAGGTAAGAGGCATGTCCCATGTATTGGATCACCTGGCAGGAAAATTCCCCCATTGTAAATCACACAGTGCAGGTGACCCCCTCGTGCTTCATCCCCATTGTCACAGCCTCAAGTCACATTGGGCAGAAGGGGTCAGTCCCCAGTGTGACAAGGCAGATGTGGAGGCTGGCAAATTACCCAGGGCTTCAATGCTTGGGTTGGGTTTTACTCTTCTCAGCATGCCTCTGTTGGAAACCAAGCTGGAGAAATCCTTGGTCCCCATAAATACGACAGTTCTGATTGTCATGGAATAAAACCGAGTTTCCCAGTGAAAACCTCAGGCAAAATAGCCAACCCCAGATATTTATCACTTTACACTATGTTAATGCAGTCAAAAACAATGCATGCTACAATAAATCCATTACTTTGTCTTGCTAGAACAAACTCATATTCCCACATGACTAATTTCAAGCTGGAAGGGTCTGGGGTTGGTTTGGGTTTTTTTTTTTCCTATTAATGCTATTTTTGTGCTGGAGAAGGCATTTTTCAATTGAATGAAAAATTTGCCTCCAAAAATGGGCAGTTTCAGTGAAAGATTTAGAGGTTTCAATAAGACAAAACTAAATCCAGCAATTCAGTTATTGACTGAGAGGTTTTGTCAGTACTGCCCCTCTCTCCATCACCTGAAAATCCTCCAAGAAAGTAAAATATGAACTGAAAGAACAAAATCCATCCATGTCATCAGTATTTTTTGTGAGGGGGATGTAGACCATGATTACTTCCATCAAGTGATAGGACAGGAGGAAACAGCTTCAAGCTGCACCAGGGGAGGTGTAGGCTAGATATTAGGAACAATTCCTTCCCCAAGGGGTGCTCAGGCATTGAACAGGCTGTCCAGGGCAGGGCTGGAGTCACCGTCCCTGCAAGTGTTAGAACACTGTGTAGAATCATAGAATCACAGAATGGTTTGGGTTGGAAAGGACCTTAAGATCATCCAGTTCCAACCCCCCTGCCATAAGCAGGGACACCCCACACTAAACCATGCCACCCAAGGCTTCATCCAACCTGGCCTTGAACACTGCCAGAGATGGAGCACTCACAGCTTCCCTGGGCAACCCATTCCAGTGCCTCACCACCCTAACAGCAAAGAATTTCTTCCTTAGATCCAGTCTAAACCTCCCCTGTTTAAGTTTGAACCCGTTCCCCCTTGTCCTGTCACTACAGTCCCTAATGAAGAGCCCCTTCCCAGCATCCCTATAGGCCCCCTTCAGATACTGGAAGGCTGCTCTGAGGTCTCCACGCAGCCTTCTCTTCCCCAGCCTGAACAGCCCCAACTTTCTCAGCCTGTCTTTGTATGGGAGATGCTCCAGTCCCCTGATCATCCTCGTGGCCTCCTCTGGACTTGTTCCAGTGCCATGGGTTAGTGGTGGCCTTGGCAGTGCTGGGGAATGGTCGGACTTGATGATCTTCAGGGTCTTTTTCAACCCAGTTGATTCTATGATTTTGTTTACCCATTATGCTTAAATCTAGTTTTGCTCCAGCTCTTCTACCCAGGACAACCCCAAAGGTAGGCAGGACCGGACTGATCTAGCTCAAACTCCAAGCAGACCATTGCAGCTCAATGCCATGTATTAATAGCAGTAATAGCAACATGTTTAGAGCCTAGTAGAACCTATTTAACCCCAAAATCAGCTCAGCTGAGCTGGAAATGCCAACAACAATGATTTGATTAGAAATACCTGTGAACCTGCAGAGTAGAACTCAATGCCATCAGATGCATCCTGGGCCAGCACAGGAGAGAATCCACTGGGTTTGCAGCAGTGACCAGAGGGCAGCATATTGGGGTAGGGGAAAACCAGAGCTGAATGGCATCATTTAAGCCTCAAAGGAGAGCCCAAGTGCCAGCCAGCACAAGGAGATAGGGAGCACCCCTGCAGAAGGGTACAAAGGTAGCAGTGATGATCAGTGCTTGGCTTTGCTCCCACAAAGGTCACAGCTGGGGCTTTTATTAACTTCTTCTCAACACAGCATTATTGAGGATGACACCGAGCTACTCATTGGTAATGCCTCCCTCCCACAGGCCTTTCACAAGAAAATGTAAGTATTTGGCATCCCTGGTATAGGCAAAGACAGGCAAAAGCTCTGTTAGCTTCTTTCATAAGCTTGAGAATTTGGCTGTGAGTAGACAAAGGTCCCTGTCCAGCAAAGCATTTGGGTAGTTTCACTCAATGTGAATAAAATGAGGCATGAGCTTGCAAGATTTGTCTAAGCAGAGGTGCATCCTGGCCTCGGCTACAAAAGCTTCCATCTGGAAATACAAGTAATTGGTAAAAATGTGTCTACTGTGAATTTAAGTGTTATCTATATTACTACAAGGGGAAATTCTTCTTTATTACTGCTTCATTACCAGTATCCTTTTGGAGTTGCAGTTCCTGTGCACACACGCAGCAGCCAGATTCATCAGGCACCTAGATCTTAAATGTGGTGAAGTTGTTCCCATTCATTTCTCTGTTTATTTTCCATTTCCCATCCTATCAGCTCAAAAGAATTAAGGTGGGAGGAGGTAAAGCAACTGGAGCAGGCACTTTTTAAGGCTGCACTGAGTAAAAGGTAAGAAAATATCATAAATTTTATTCCATGCCTTCTTGCCAGTTGTTAGAAATGTGCAGTCCATATGAATTCATATAACAAGGAGGGAATGTTGGGAAAACCAATAAAGATTTTGTGGTCTTAACTATAATGAATGTAGTTTGATATAGAGTCTGTTTTTCACTGCATGGCAAAATGAATCATAAAATACTGGACCTTGAAACTCCTGCATTTTTTAACAATAGCCTGGGGACAGTTTACAGTGTAATGAATTGTAATTAACCCACCTTCAAAATCTTTTATGAGTATTTTGCCAATTAGCTTCGCATGCTTGCTAATGACTCATGGCCAGCGCATGTCTTTACAGAGCAGGCTTTTACAGCACACACTAGCCTGTTAAGTCAGCAGAAGTATGCAGGATGGTGAAGGAGACACAGGTAAGGCTCAGCCAGCCCTAGCAACCTTCACAGCTCAACATTCAGAGAGCCTCTGCTGCTCTCTCAGACCCAAAATAACTGTAATAATGTATAGCAACGTCAAAAGGCTTTGGTTTCCGAAGGATTGCGAGGAATGCGAAGGGCTCAAGTCCTGACATCTGGTGTTACTTAGTACTAACATATATAATGCTGCTAATTGCTGAGCCATCTTTGTTTTCCTTACTTAGCACCAGGGTTAGAATTATTTTATTTTTGTGGTTCATGGCTTCCTGCCACTTGCAACACAAAGTCCACTCTAAAGAAAATAAAACAACTACCAGGCTGCCTACTAACAGTGTGTGGAGGGCTGGGGTTGCTCCTTCCCCCTCTTCTGTTTTCAGTTGTGTTTTCTGTTTTGCTTTATTTAATTAAAGGGGAGTAAGAAGAGACATGCCCCAAGCAGACCCAGCAGAGCTGGGACCTGCCCAGTGTCCCACCAAAAGGCCACATGGATCTCCCAGCATAGCCAGGAGGAGATGCAGGAGGAGGAAACTCAAGGAGGAGGCTCAGCGCAATCCCTCCCCTGCTTGTACCCTCCTCGCTTCAGGCAATCCGTGGTTTATGGACTTCCCAAAGCAGAGCCTGCCTCCAGACCAGTGTGTTTTAACAGCCACCCATGGATCTATCCTCCTCAAATGTTTTTGATCCCTTTCTCAAGCCATTTATAACTTTTGGCCTCCGCAACATCCTGTGGCAATGAGTTCCACAATTTAATTATGCTTTGTATGAAAAAGTACTTCCTTCTGTTGGTTTAAACCTTCTTGTGTGACAGCATCACCAGGTTCCCTCTGATTCTTAGGAGAAGCAGTGAACAGCCAGTTCCTACTTGCTTTTTTCCTTATGTCAATCATGATCTGACATTTACTGCACCTCCTGTTATATCTTCCCTTTCCACCCTGAAGACTCCTCATCTGCTTATTTTTCCATCTTTATGGAAGCTGTTGCCCATCTCTTCTCACCCTGAATGCTTTCCTTCCTGTGTTTTCTAGTTCAGCTCAACCCTTCTGGAGTTAGATGGGTACAAAACACATTGCTATGGAGAGAATGTTTGAGGAGTGCTATAGTGACGTATTCTGATTTGTTCCAGCCTCTTTGCCAGTTCATTCTTAACATGGTAGTTGCCTCTTTTGATAGACTTTCAATGCTGTTTTCAGAGGTCTCCAAGCTAAATGCTCCATTTAGTGCTCATCTATGTTGAAATGTAGTTAAGGTGGGTTTGCTGCATATGCTCTGCTTTTGTTGACACTGCACTACATCAGTCATTTTATTGCCTGGCTACTTGGGATCATGAACTCTTCGGCAGTGCTTTGTGGCAAGGTTTTAGATTTTTAATGATGAATAATTTGCATCATCTGCAAAATTTCTCATCTTACTGTTCTTCTTTTTTACCAGACTATTTATGAGTATGTCCAAACACTATCGAATTAGTGTTTCAACAACCTCAGTTCTAAATAATGCACCAAAAACCTCTCTCTTGCGCAAAGATGCGTGCAGATCCTAGCCAGAGCCTTGTGGGGACTCACCATTAACCTCCCACAATAGTGAACAGAGCTTTACACCCGTCTTCCAAAAAGACAGCTTTTAACTTTGCATAACTTCAGAGAACTTTCTTTTCTCATCTCTTATCATGAAGCCTTGTTGCAGACAGGTTTTAGGCATTTGCGTTTACTGGCATGACTCTCCTGATTCCTCTGAGCATGTTATCAATATTGAGTGGGTAAGCTGGAGAAATCAGTGATAACAAGGCCCATCTGGTGTGTCAAGTATTTCATTCCACAGCCAGGGATATGTCATTTCTCGGCCTATTATTTTTAATAACTATCAGATCATCCATCCCTGATGATCATGGTTGCTCTGTAAACCATGCAGACCATCAAACGGATGGACCTCAAGTTGGTAAGAGAGACTCCATTACAACAACACCTTTTTTGTTGCCTACAATGCCTTTTTTGCCCAATACAGAATCATTTGTTTATGTTTTTGGGTGAGCTGCACGCCTTTTAGCACTGAATTTATATCGTTTATCAGACCAAAACACAGAATCTGTCCTTCATGCCATATTGCAATAGACCATAGCACACTGAATGGTGAGCATGGCTTGAGGTGCCTGAACAACACCTATTGCTGCTCTCAGGTGCCCCTCTTTTGGGGAATTCTTAGCTACACTAAGAAGCAAGTTCATCTGAAATCACCCTCCTTGCTGAAGAGTTTTTTCTCTTTCCCATACCCTGGTATAGATCCAGTTCTCCTGGAGAATTAACACTTATGGCAGCGTGAAACCCCACAGGGCACTTAGCATTGGCAAGCCATTTCCTTGTCTCACTAGATATTGCCACTTCTCTGTTGTCCCAGATCGTTCTCACTCCCCTGTCAGTCAGCTGTCCAAGTGGTTTAGCAGGAAAGGCCAAACTTGTGATAAACTTAAGCTGGCATTTAACCTGGGCCCATCCTAGAAAGCTGTGATTTGTGAGGCATCCCTGAGGACTGCAGCTTAGGTCTACCCAGGCTCTGTTATGACGCAGGACCTGCAATATGAAGTTATCATGAGTTTCATGCTGTTCCATGCACCACTTTGCACTGAAAACCTGTTTGCTGGGCATAAAGGTGATCATCTGCAAAGAGTTCCATCACAGACATAAGAGAAGGGGATAACTTGAAGGGGAGCCAAACTGTATTGCATGAATTGTACAATTCGTGCTGTGACTCTTCAGAGCTGAGCTGCGTGTTTGCACCACAATTACACCACCTACATATTCCAGATCAGCACTGATCATGCTCTATGGACCTGAATTGCAATTGCAAATTTTCAACCTGTTGTTTTCTCTTCTTAATTCAGTGGGAGCTTTGCCTGTACTGTGCAGGACTGGACCATCTGCCTATGTCCAGGTTATGGGGAAATATTAGATCTGTACCAAATAAGCTCAATATATCCCCAAGATAGAGGGACTGTATTTACAGTCCTGGCTACATCTACACATAACACAGACTTTTCATCACTGGGGACCTAATCTTGAACCCGTTTAATCAGTGGGAATGGTGGCAGGAGGAGACCGTGTGTTATTCTAGTCAATCTAGCATGCCACAAAAATGTGTTGGATCCTTTAAGTTTTTCTTTAAGGAGAGAAAAATAAACCATATGGTTAGATAATCATTGGGAATCACTAGGCACCTATACAGGAGAGTTGCAGGCATGGAAATACTCATGTTATATATTTGAAGTGACACCACAGATTTCTTGGGTGGGTTTATTTTGCCCTGCTAAACTATGTCTGGACAAATAATTTGGATGCTGGTCACTCAGGTAATACAATCTGAAATCATGTTGCTTGTGCTGCAAACAGAAGTGAAGGAGAGAACATTTCATTCCTGTCTCACACGAAGCAAAGTTCACAGCTGTGGCATTTCATTCCAAGTAACACCATTGCCTGTAACACAGCAAAGCATGTGTATAAGGGGGGGTGTGCACTGAAATTATTGCTCTTCTGCCAAAGAGCTAAGGCAGGACTATTTCTTTCTTTTTTTTTCCCCCCTTCTCATTCACTCTGAAGCATAAAAGCAAGCAGTGTTCCTACACTGCAATAGAAATTGTACAACCCATTCACTCCATGTAACACCAACATACTGCCATGCGTAGAGCTCTTAGTTTTAGGTACAGTTGCAAAGAAAGGGAGGCCTAACATGCTAACTGTGAATGGGAATGGATGGAGGGGCAAAGGGCTTTCAGACTGGCCAGCTAAATGTTCCTAGCAGATCCCTTCTGCTCTGTATGCCTTTCATCCGCTGCAGGACAGTGACCTGAGGACTGAAGTCAGTCAAGGTATACTGAAGGTAAACTAAGGCTAACATCCCATCGAAATTCCCAGGACAGATGTAATCCCATCACTGATTGATTAACATCTCTCTTCTTTGTCTTCTTTAGCGCTTAGCCTCTAAAAGCTGGTGGAAATTTGGGAGGCTGGAAGCGGCCACTGCATCCTGGAGTGAAATGCTGTCCATTTTACAACAGGCCAATTCATGCGTTTCTCTGTCAGTTCCACAGTGGCTCTTTGTTTAAATGCTTGCTCCTTATTTAGGATAGTTCACTAAAGTCTTTTATTCTTGACATCACCCACAGTTTAAAAAACAGCAACAACTTTCTCCTTGTTGACAAGCAGCTCCTCGAGCAGGGGAGCACAGCAGCTCCCCTTGGGTGGGCAACACTCAAATAGGGGCAATTATTTGGGGGGGGGTTTGCTGTCAGTTTTGAAGCTGAGCAGTTGTGCAGGTTTTTCCCCACATAGGGACACATTTCTATCTATTTTCTCTCTCTTCAGAGCAACCTTTGGTTTCCTCCCACTCCCCACATCAAGCATGGGCATATTGACATCTGGCCTGGTAGGAACACATTTTAGGGAGGACACAGCTGGCATTTACCCATGAGTGTTACAGCACCAGCACTTTGATATCACCTATGCTTTAGCCTCTCCAAAGAATACCCTTTCTGAGCAGCCCTCTGTGCTAGCCTGCCCACTTGAATGGGACATAAATACACATAGCAACTTCTCCCCTCTGATTTGCTCATGAGCATTTAATTTCTTTGTGGGTACCTGTATTCATTTCTTAGGAACGTAATTTTTATATAATCCTTATTTTTATTCCTGATAAACAGTTCTTCTGATGTCCTTTTCCAAACCAAGAGACATCTGCTAACAGCCCACAGGCATGGTTCCTGTTGGGCCATGTAGTGCATGCAAAAAAGATTCACAGCAATGAAGTGTTTGCGTTTGCTACCACCAGTAGTTAGGAACCTTCCTCTAATTCCAGTCTAAGTCTACCCGCTGCAGTTTATATTACCATTCTCATTCCACTGCATCCCTTTGCCTATAGAGTTCTTCTTCACCTTCCCTTAAGTTTGAGCTATGACATATTTATAGGCAGAAATCTCAGCATTGCTTTTCTCACCTCTCCCCTCCAGTCTTCTCACCCAGCATAGGCCTGCCTGTCCTTACTGTCTCATCAATACACTCTGCTATTGCTCCTGCTTCAGCTCATCTTTCATGTTTCTTGGTGAGCAAAAAAGTGCACCGTGCTCCAGCTGAGTGCTCACTGATGCCTGCTGTACTGTCACTGTCTCATCTCACCCTTTAGATTACCTTTTCCTTTTCATGGCTGCAATACAGCTGTGTCTCAAAGACACCCTCTGATTCAAGTACACCAAACTCTTCTTCCTCCTCAAGCAATTCTGAGCGTGTGGCTTATTACTGAATGTTTTCTTAGTAACATTACCAACTTTGCAGTGATTTGCATTAGTTACGGGTCTGGGTTCCCTTCTCCAGCGGAGCCAGGACTTTGCCAGTTGACACCAAGGGAAGAACCAGCCCTCACTATCCAATACATTAGAGGAAAAGAATAAAAGCAGCAAAATAGAGACTGAACTACATAGTCTGATAAGTTATAGCACCACAACCAGCCCAGGGACTTGTGCCAGCTTGGAAACAAGATACGGACTGGAGTGTTTCTATTTTTGCATTAAAATGGAAACAGGTGGGAAGGCTGCGTGGAATTTATCAAGCCCAAGAAATGCTTTTTTTCATGTTAAAATTCGAATGGAATGGAAATTACAATCTTCCAGTGTTACTGCAGAGCTGCAATATTGGGTTTCTCCTTACTCAGCCTTTAGCAGCCAGGAACCAGCTGCAGAGGAGTTGGAGGTTTGGAGTTTGCCTCCTAACCCAGCCTTAGCCTCTCTGAGGTCTGCCCTATTTTGACTTATCACACCACCCAGCTCAGGGCATGTTACTGGCTGTGGAGAGAAGAGCTGAGTTTTGCACTGATTTCTTTATAGATTGCTAAGTGAACAGTAAGAACAGAAATGAGCTGCTGGATAGCAGAAACCAGTGGGTTTCATTATTCCTAACTTAATGCAGAAAGCCCCCACTCCCACACCAAGTTAGGCACTTTGGCTCATCTCAGGTATTTATCGTGCTGCACTAAGCCAGTGGGGCGGTGGAGAGATTGGAGCCACACCAAGGCAGTGCATTTGGAACTAGATTGCTCCCACCACCTTCTTACCTCCGTGTGAGAACAAGTGCAACTGGAGTTGCCCAAAACCTGAGAGGGGTGACCCAAG
This sequence comes from Agapornis roseicollis, assembly GCA_002631895.1. Classification (NCBI taxonomy): domain Eukaryota; kingdom Metazoa; phylum Chordata; class Aves; order Psittaciformes; family Psittacidae; genus Agapornis; species Agapornis roseicollis. The sequence continues at coordinate 502,393 of NDXB01012544.1, read as the reverse complement.
TGAGGTGGAGCATGTTCCTGAGATGACTTACTGAAACACACCCAAGTGCAAAAGCCCTTAAAAAATTATGTTGTAGGACTAATAGGACAAACTTCACTATAAACCCTTGGTATTTCATTGTTCAGAGGGTAGGGTGCCCAGAGAACCTGGGGCTGCCCCATCCCTGGCAGTGTTCAAGGCCAGGCTGGATGGGGCTTGGAGCAACCTGCTCTAGTGGAAGGTGTCCCTACCCATGTAGCTAGATGAGTTTTAAGGTCCCTTCCAACCCAAACCATTCTGTGAGTCTATGATCCCTGGTTAGTCAACTGTGCAATAAAATGGAGTGACAGGTAATGTAAGAGGCTCTTGATTGCTTTTGCTTACCCTTAATAATTTTTTAGCTGTTGACATCAACACTGTAATAGACTTTCATCCATGTGAAATCCTGTTGAAATCAAGTGGATTCAACTAACTGCATTCATTCCACTCAGCAAAACTAACCACAACCATGGGCTGTACTAGCAGCATGTCCTGTGTAGCCCCTTGCACATGGCTACATGCTACCATCACAGTAAGCTCCTGGTCTAAATGAGCTTAAAAATGGACTCTAGCATTTCTCCTGTACTCAAACTGCTTGTAAGCAGCTTCTTTGCATTTTTAATTTGAATGAAGAATGCGTTTCTGTTATGTTAAGGTTTGGAGGATTGGGGGGGTGGGGGGGTGAATTTTATATTTTTATATATATGTATAAATTTTCTTTATCATTCAATTTTTCCTTGTTCTTCTTGATTAGAGATAATCAGGAATCCAAAGAGCAAAACGCTTTCAAAAGCTCTATGTTTGGGAGGTCTTTGAACTCTATAACACCAGGAGAAGATGAAGAGCTCACAAGACAGGTTGCTGTCTTGAGGCTCTCAGTCCAGTTAGCAGGAACGGGGGCAGGTTGAATGCCTTCAAGAGGATGGACTGAGGTACATTCAGGTCCCTTTCAGATATGCAACCAAACAGTTTGAGGTTTGGCTGTCACTTGTCCAGACACATGGTTCAAAATGGAATAAGATAAAAGGAAGGAAAATACACTGTCTGGGAATTCTTACCCATGAGTGCTGCGAGGAGAAAAGTGGGGTAATTCCCTTCAACTGAATAAACATGGAAGGGAGTCTGAGAGCAATTTGGCTCCAGAGCAAATATTGTTGCCGAATTCTTTGCACCTGCAATGGTCAGGGAAATGATCATAGAATCATAGAATAGTTAGGGTTGGAAGGGACCTTAAGATCATCCAGTTCCAACACCCTCTCCATGCCTTCCTGTTCCATGCTTTAGAGAGTAGCCATCTAGTATCACGTTTGCTACAGTAAGGGCAGAGCTTCAGCCAAGACCCTGCTGGTGGGGTTACAGTGTGCTCCACAACCCCACCCCATGAAGACCACTCTTACCTCAACCTTGACTAAATCAGAATCTCTGATTGCAGTCTTGCTGCTGCCAAGGTCCCTGCATCACCGCTGGCTGCTGTGGCAGATACTCATAGAATCATAGAATAGTTTGGGTTGGAAAGGACCTTAACATCATCCAGTTCCAACCCCCCTGCCATAAGCAGGGACACCTCACACTAAACCATGCCACCCAAGGCTCTGTCCAGCCTGGACTTAAACACTGCCAGGGATGGAGCACTCACAACCTCCCTGAGCAACCCATTTCAGTGCCTCACCACCCTAACAGCAAAAAAATTTCTTCCCTAGATCCAATCTAAACCTCCCCTGTTTCAGTTTGAACCCATTACCCCTTGTCCTGTCACTGCAGTCCCTAATGAAGAGTCCCTCCCCAGCATCCCTATAGGCCCCCTTCAGATACTGGAAGGTTGCTATGAAGTCTCCATGCAGCCTTCTCTTCTCCAGGCTGAACAGTCCCAACTTTCTCAGCCTGTCTTCGTACGGGAGATGCTCCAGCACCTGATCATCCTTGTGGCCTCAGGAGGTGGTCCTGCCGTCATGCTTGGCCCATGCTTTTGGGGAGCCATCTCAATCATTCTCTTTCAGCTCTGCATACAGGTAACAACAGAGCAGTTTGGGCTGTCACTGAGAAATCAATGTTGGGTAAAGAAGAGAAAGTTTCATCATGATGTAAAGATACCGATCATTAGGAAAGAACAAAAAGAGATGACACCGAGTTACAGAGCCCAAATTCAAAGGAATTATGCCAATATCTCTTAGCTAAGTAGCTGTAAAGACTACCAAACATTTCCTTCAGTGTACTAAGCATATTAACTGGTAATTATTAATATCTGCCCATGAACATTAACCCCTGACAACAGCATAATTTAATCACTGCCAGTTCAGATTGGCAGAAAAAGGGTTCTGGTTTCTGTATCACTTGACTGAGCTTAGTAAATGAAAACACAGATTTGGTTGATCCTCCACAAAGCTTCTGGGACATAACACAATCAGAAAGGAGCAGGACAGTCTTGTGATTGGGTTTCAGTTGCAAGATAGTCCTGTGCACTGAACTGAACTTGAGAGCTGTGCTCCTTCCAAGCCCAGTTGTGCCATGTCTTTGCTCTGAGATGAGCATAATCTCTCTTTGCCTATTTGATCCATTTGGACAAGGAGAGGGCCTGCCCTGGCAATGTGTGAATGTGGTGCCTGCAGCAGCACACAAATGATTTGGGAATTAACCTGAACAAAACCTGATGGTTTGTGCTCAATAAGGGTGACATGGAAGGCTCTCCCCAGGCCCCAGTGCAGCAGAAAGTGTTTTGCTCCTCTCACCATACTAACAAACAGCCATGATCATCCCCAGTAATGTTATCCACCCTGGTAACCCCAACCATTAATTTCTGCTGATGTACTCCCAACAGAGGCATGGAGTAAATAGCTCAAGCATCCCAAGTCAGCGCTGTACCATTGCCCTAAAGGAGCAGCCCCATTAGCAGAGCCTCTGTTATATTCAACCCAGACTTCCTAATGGCATCACATCATAAAACCATCATGCATCTGGCCCAAATTTAAGGCACAGTTGGCAGCATTTGATACAAGAAAGAAACCAAGGGCTGAATTAGTATCCCACAAGGTTGGGGGGGGTTTCAAGTCTCAGATGAAGTGCAGAGCCATGTGGGGAAGTCCTCCATACGCCTCCTAACCCCTCTCGAATGACAGAAGGGCTGTGTAAGGGTTATGTTCTTTGGAAATGCCACTTCATTACCTCCCCTTTTCTGGTTGCCAGGAGAGGTTAACAAAATTACTGAGGGATGAAGCATTCTTGAAACATTCTTTCTGGATCATCAAACAGGATTAGCTCATGGGTTACTCTGGGTGGTGCAGCACACCTAAAGGAAATGGGGCAGCAGGACAGCACACTCACCTTGTCTTCCCTTGTGTTAACAAGGAGGAATTGCAGTACATGATGTGTGTGTATGCACATGCGTGCACACACAGAGTCACAGAATGGTTTGGGTTGAAGGGACTTAAAGCTCATCCAGTTCCACCCCCCTGCCATGGGCAGGGACACCTTCCACTTGAGCAGCTTGCTCCAAGCCCCATCCAACCAGGCCTTGAACACTGCCAGGGATGGGGCAGCTCTCTCAGGCTTTTCCACAGGAGAGGTGCTCCATCCCTCTGATCGTTTTTGTGGCCCTTCTCTGGACCCTCCCCAGTAGGTCCATGTTTTTCCTGTATTGAGGACACCAGAGCTGGATGCAGTACTCCAGGTGGGGTATCACCAGAGCAGAGGAGGAGAATCACCTCCCTTGACCTGCTGGCCAAGATATAATTGGCTGCCTGGGCTGGTGTCTCATATCCAATCTTTCATCCATCTGTACCCCAGGACCTTGAGACCATCCAGTTCCAACCATCTGCCATGGGCAGGGACACCTTCCACTAGACTAGGCTCAAGGCCCTGTCCTGGACATCAGGGATAGGGCAGCTAAAAGTCATCAGTAAGAAGGAAGCCAGATTCACAAGTGATGTCAACCAGAGTCTCTTCCAATCACCAACTGGAAAACAGGCCATAAACCACATCATCCACCCTGTCTGCTGCCTGCTTTGTGTATTTTTCCACTGTAAATGCTTCAGGATAGGGATTGTTTTTTACATACAGGTGCACATCACTCAGTGTAAAACCATGCTCAAGGCTTGAGACAGGGCTGCAGTAGTAATGATTTGATTTCAAGGGTTTAATTGAGGTGCACCAGCTCTCCTGTGCTGTCAGAGAAGACATTGTGAATGCTGCTGTGACAGAGAGGACAAACACTGTTCAACCTGCAGCATTCTTCACTGTTTTCACCCTAGAAGCCCAAAGCATTTATGATCACTGTAATTTAAATCGCTGTGTTACAGTCTTCGGAATCTCCTGAAAGTAGAAAATAAAGCTAATGGGAAACACAAATGTTTTATAGATTATATGCATGTCTTTAAGAGGTAGTAGCCAGCTAAGCAGAAGGTAAGGGAAAAAAACAGAGATCAAAATCTAGGTCAGAACAAATGCTGGACAAAAGCCCACGCTGTCAAGTCCCAGGCCTCCCAGAGAAAGAACAAAGAGAGGAGGGGGGGAAAGGAAATCATTTTCTCTTTCTAAAGGAGGAATAATGGCCTTTTCAAACATCCCATATTATGGAAAAAAGAGACATTTTGGAAATACTCGTGCTCCATTCCATCTGTTTCTAGGACAACTATTATTAGCCACTAATTTTACCGATGCGTTGTGTCACTGGCTTGTGCTTGCCCTGCCCTGCCTGTCCTTCAGCTCCAGCCTCCCCTCTGCTTCGCTGCTCACAGAGCTCATCTCACCTGCTCCAGATGCAGGAAAGAGACACAGAAGTCCAATCCCTATGGTCTGCTCATTCCCAATAGAACCAAAACACTCCCTTCTCTTTCCCCCAGAGCAGACAGACTCCGATGTTCCCATCCATGGGTGGTCACCAGCAGCAGGACCAGTTTGCATTCCATATCCTCCTCTCCTTCTCTCATTTTTTTAATCATCCATGAGCACAACAGCCCTGCTGTCAGATACAAAGCATTTAGGCACTGCAGATTTCATACCAGTTAACCACATTGAAAAGGAAAGCTGGGTTTAAGGCTACAGCAACAGATTGCCCACAGGAAGGCTGTCAAGACCCATCAGTCACTGTGGGGAAGGGTGCAGGTTACCAGTGTAAGGAAAGGCAAAGCCCAGCCGCCAGCCCAGCCTCTGCAATGCCCGCTGCTGCCTATGGTTGACAGCATCATTGCATGCAAGCACTGGCCTTTCAGGTGAGAAGACAACAGCCCCAGCCATTTCAGACTGAGGTTAATGCTTCACTGAAGTCGTGGCCTTAGGCTACGATTTTCAAAAGCAGCAGCATTACTTTAAAAGCTTCACTTTCAGAAGTAACTTAAGCACTTAAATGGTAAGTCTTATTGGCTTACAGGGAGGTTTACACCCTTAACTGCCCGAAGTTACCCTTGAAATAGGCTCTAGGCTCCAGTCATTTCACTGCTTGTCTGATAGAGGCACCAGAGGTACCAGAGGTCTTCAGAACAGGGACTGCTGACTCTCAGTCCATGAAGCTGGGTTTTTACATCCACCTTTGGGTGCCAGCATGTTCAAAGCAATAGCTGGCCTTTTTATTGTGGGGCTGACACTGCATTCCTCATGGAGTTAAAGCTCCCTTTACTTCCAATAAGACCATAAAAGCCAAATCATTCCCCATGGGATATTTCATTTGAGATTCACAAAATATCAGTATGTATGAAACCGGCCACAACACAGTCATAAGAACATACCAATAGTGCAGTTCCCACTCTTTGATCCTGGTGCTTTAATGATTAAATAGTGCTAAAGTACTGGAAAAATACCTCACTCGAGGCAGTTTAAAGCGTCTCTATGTATAGATACAAACCGTGACTCTCAGAAAAGCAAGACCAAGAGGGTGAGATTAAAGCAGAAACCTCTGTTCACATACAGATGTTTACCCAACAGGACAAATGGGAGAATCTGTTGGGCTTTAGGGACCATTTCCATTCAAGTGCCTGGTTTTCCAGCTCATGACTTGCACTGCAAGAAAGGTTAGCTGTTAATTCATCCCTTAGAAAGATACACATGTGTTTAAGGAGGCGTGAGTTTAAAGAAGCGTCACATCCTATGGCAATCTGAGGAAAGTAATCCTTGCCTCGAGTGGTTTGAAGAGAAGCCATTTCCCCCTGCTGCTGTCGCAGCTGCGTGTTTAAATGCTTCCAAATACGCTCCAGGGTGTAAGTCCCACTGCCACGGGTGCTCAGGACAAAGCACAGTGTGGGAGGGAAAGCTTTTCCTTGCTTCATCCTGCAGAGTTTACATGCACCCTCCTCAAAATCTGGTGCTGATCCTACAGCACTGACTCCCATCCTTCTTGTTTGGCCAACAGCATACCCCTGTGCACACAAATATTCAGGGGTGCAGAAGAGGACAAGAAGACTGAATCTAATCAGAAACGGTTCATGTGCCCCCTCAGCCAAAAACAACGGCAGTGTGGAGAGTCCAGAACCAAACCTGACCATACCCTGTATTCTGTGGGCCTGAGCCCACCAACCAAGAGCTTGGGGCAGGGCAGTGTCTCCAGGCTGGACTTCCACCAATGCCTGCTACTGTGAGCAGTCACAGCTTCCTGGAGAGGGAATTGTGTGCAGGGGCTGTACAGGGCCCAGTAAACACTGAGGCTCTTCCAAACTAAAGCAATACACAGCTCTTCCCTTAGCCTGATTCCAGCTGAATGCTGCAAACACCTTCTGATTTATGCCAGGTTTGTACACATGCAGAATGCTGCTTGCAATACACAAGTGGGGTTGACTGTTTCGGGGACAAATTTCAGGAAAGGCTTGTTTGGGGTCTCTTTTCTATATGGCAAATTTGACTTTGTCAGGCTATAGCATTAAGGAGCATTTGACATTACACCAATAGCAGTTTGGGTACTTTGCACCCCCATTACCTCTGACTGCAGCTGGGCTATTGGACCTTAGGCACCATCCATTGTGGCACAGCGTGAAGCCCAGCATCATAGGTACAGTGGGTTTTGGGCTCACTTTTGAATCTAACTGATACACAACTGAATGTTGTGACACTTCCAGGGAATATTTTTTTCTTTTATATATTCTATTCCAGAAACACATCCACAATAGCAAACTCCTGGACTTATGGATGGGGAAGAAAGCAAACACTGATATAGGCAACTTTCTCCCAGGGACAGAAAAGCACAGAAATCCCAGTTTTCACATCCAGTTTGCCAGTGATTCTAGGATTTGTTTTTCCACACATTCAATGTTTCCATCCACAGCATGGGTGTGGGATAACCCTTAATCGATTTGCTTTGAGATCATCACATCAAAGGTGCCCTTGAAGTACATACAGATCATTAGTGCTGTATTGGCAGCAAGCAGATGTTCACATCAACAAGCAGGGCTACTGGAAGTGCTTTTGGTGGAAGCCGAAAGGCAGAAGCATTGGCTGGACTTTGTATTCATTACAGAAACCGAGCACAGGTCCAGTAAGAGGGCAGCTAAAGCTCGGAGGTGAATCACAGCCCATGGTTAGGTAACCTAGGGGCAAGGCCAACTGTATCATTATACACCCGCATCACATGAAACAGGAAAATTGTTTTATGGTTCTGACATCCAAAACCACTTGGCTTTAGATGAATTCCACACAAGCCCCAAATTGAATCAAAATCGGAGGTAGGAATACAGAATTCATAGGCTGGGTAATGACAGATCTCTGCTCCCAGAGCTTTGATCCTACCCTGGTTAAAGCCGAAGGGAAAGGCTGATATAAATAGCATTAGTTAGGAAATAAGAACTCCAGCTAGGAGGATTGCGGAGCATGCAGCTTTAGTTGTGCTGTGAATTCTGAGGCCAAGTCACTGATCTCAGTTAAGCAGGGTCATTGCTTGGATCCAGAATTCCCACATGAACAAGCATGTCAGACACTAGGCTGGTGCCTGTTCATACACAGAAATATGGGGATAAGAAAGGCTAAATCCATCTGCTTGTGTGTATCTGTCTCTCCCTAACCATTCTTTTCCTCTCCTCCCTCAATTCCATCTTGGACTAAAGCTGTTATCCCTCCAAACAACCTGTCAGGAACCAGTCTACTTCTTGGATGATGAAAATATCAGTGTTTTCTAAACATGAAAGAAAGATGCTTTAGAAGTCTAGGAATAAATATGTGAAGTTCCTTATTATTATGTGCACAACAGCAGCTGCTAGAGCTCCCAAGCTTGCATGAGAATTGCAGGATAGAAAATGCAATGCACAGATTAATAAGGAGGTGTCATGCACTGCAAACTGAGCAAAGCAAACAAGCCAAGGGAGAGAGTGGAGGGAGACATGAACGCATGCACAATATCAGCCAATGGCTTCAGTATCTCACTCATCACAGACAAGCAGCTCTGTCACTCACCAAAGAGGCTACAGAAGAAACCATCACCTCCAAGCCTGATTAGCACCTTACAGCTGCAGAAGATGCCTGTACAGAGCAGAGACACCTTTTACATTGGAGGAGGAGAACAGAGATGAGGGACACCCACAAAGGTGAGTGGCAGCACAGGGACATTGCAGGGTGTGCTCACCTTGTCCTGGCAGGTCATGGCTGCTCACCATCATCTGGAGAGGCCACCAGCTTGATCCACTTTCAGCTCTTCTGGCTATAAGGAGCTGATGGGGCAATGCCTCTTGGCCTTTGGAGTAAGGCTGTACATGGAGCCCAGCATCAGCCCCGTTGCTTGTCCCATGCACTTCCAAGCCATCCATTCCCATCTTGCCTCAGTGACTCCTTCATTGACTGTGATCTGAGCTCTGGATCTGCAGCGAAACCTGGAGTCTTCGCCAATTCCTCATTCTTCTGGATTCCAAAGAGGAAACCTCTGCAGGTCTGAGAGTCAATACTGGAAACTGGCCACTGTGAATATGCCCTAGAAATAGTTAGCAGTGCATACAGAACTGGGGTAAACAGAGGCAACACTTCTTAATTCAGCTGTGAGCGCTGTTTACCCCTTAGGGTACTCAGTAATGTTTCCTTCCAGGGGTAACTACTAGGAGATATCCACACATCTGCCTGGCTTGCAAGGATGTCAGGAGGAAAGCTCTCAACAAAGAGCAGTATCTTACATCACACCCTAAACACAGGAAGCCTCAGGGCTTTGGCATACCTTTGTGAGGAGCAAATTCCTCAGCTGAGGGCTCTCTCTGTGCAGGAACACCCTGTCCTCCAGCACCAACACACTTAATCCACAGCCCCGTCAGCCAGAGCTTCCCACCACCCACAATTCCTGAGCGATGGAGTGAATTCTGTTTATACCCAGATACACCACTGGCAACCAACTAACAGCTTCAGGATAGCCCAGCAGCCAAAGCAAGGAGCTGGATGCGTCACAGTCACACATTTCCCAGTGCCGTAGCTCCACATCACTATATATATAAAGCAAAGAGGAAGAAAAGAAGCTATTGCATACTTAGCACATTTGTGAACTGCTTTGACACTTATAACTGAAAGCCTGGATCCACTTAGGATTTTCCTTGTTATAACTTAATATGGGATCTGCTGATATTTCCAGACACAAAAATCCAAACACTGAATCTTTAGCTCAGTTTTGCAGTTCTGGTGTTTCATATTCCAGGTGTTCTTAGGGATTTCCTCGTTACCATTTCAATTGAATAATCCCCTTTTTTCACCCTGGTTATCTCCAAGAGGCTTATCAGAACAATCCAGACGGGTTTTGTAAATTCAAGTTTATATTGATGGCCTAGCGTGAGGTGTCCCTGCCCATGGCAGGGGGTTGGAACTGGATGATCTTCAGGCCCTTCCCAACCCAAACCATTCTGTGATTCTATGATTCAAGAGAGCTTTTCAGGTGGACACAATTTTTAGAAGGGGGGTTTCCATTTTTTTTAAGCTTGTTCCAAAAAAGGAAGCCAACCCCTGCCCTATTTTGGACGGTTGGAGGAGAAAAATAGGTATTTCTCTAAATGGACACGTATCAAGACATGTGCTGCAGAACCAGGCTTGTTTTGTCTAGCAGGAGGCTCTGTATTGTCTGAGAGAAACAAAAGGAAAAGCCCTCCAAGCCCACCAAGAACAAAACGAGAGCCATGGCTGTTCAGCTCCTAAGTGGACCTGATGCTGGAAAGGCATTCATCATGCCTGTGTTACCAGGGGAGTGGAAGGTTGCCAGAAGATACCCGAGAAACCCAGTTGGAAAAGCAAGGGGTAATGCGAAATGCTCCTGCCCTGTCACACCAGTGAGAGCCCCTTCTCTGTTTTGAAGCCCTGTGTGCAGATGCTGGCAGGAACAGTGTATTCCCTTTGGGATGTGGCAGGCAGACAGGTTGGGTGACTCTCATTTGCTTTTCCTTGGCTCCACATGCCAGGTACTGCCCCTCATAACCCTAATCTGTCCCCATGGTGCAGTGCCCCATCCTGCCTTCCTGCACGGGAGCACAAGCAGCTTCTGTGTTTCCATTATGATCAAGAGAAGAAAGATGATTTTATGGCTACAGGTAAGGATTAGAGGTTGGTGTCTGTGTCCTGTTTTGGGCTATGCTGTTGGGCAAATTGTTTAAGCTTTCCATACTTCCTTGTCAAGAAACCTTACATTTGGAGGTGAGGAAATCCTCATACTTCCTTCCTTCTTTGGGGTAAATATCTGTTAATTCTTTGTGAGATGCAAAGGGATTAAAATCCCACACAAACGCCTGCAGATGCTTTTCACTGGTTTCTATACCAAGAGGATCCCATTGAGATGCAAATATCAGGTCCTTCCCAATTAAACAAGGTGCTTGTTCCTGTGCCTCAGATAACCTAAGCTAAAGGAAGTGGAAGAGTCTCCATGGAAATAACCATCCTATTCAAAACTCTGCTAAAACTAATACCTTTCAGTGCACCCGGGAAGGAGTTGTTGATTGCAAAGCACCTGTGTAACATGAATCCAGAGGGAAGTGCCTCTCCACAAGCACATTTCTGTGCTGTCTTAAGGTCTCAGGAGTGATCAAGAGGAACCAGCATGGCCATAAACTGCTCTAAGCTGGCAGAGGAGCTGGAGGACCCCAAGCACCAGAAGTGAAGGAAGCAGTCACAGCTATCATAGCTCTCTCAATGGTAGAAGTAATCCTGTTAAAAGGGCTTCATCCCTGGAGGTGGCAGAGGTGCAGGCTGGAGCCTGCCTGCAGGAGCCCTGAGATAGGAAGGAAAAAAACCTGTTTTCTGTCTCCTGTCATTGAAGCTGTGTCAGAAACATGGATTTGCTTGTGTGTTTATCTAGAACACAAAGCCAGTTCATGGATGCGGCCCTGCTGAGCCCATTTGAGCCCATTTAAAGAGGCCAGCCAACAGAATCACTGTAGGGTCAACTTACTCCTGGAAGAGCACGTGGGGCACTGACCACAGCATCTCAGAGGGAAGTCACCACTGCTTTGCAAAACCTGTGCTCGCCGTTTCCAACCAGAGTCCCACTTCAGCTGTAGAAAATTGCCATCTAAAGGTGCAAATAGCACAAACAAAGCACAGTTGTGGTTTATTTAATGAAGGGGGCTAATTTCCCTCCATTGTCTGTTAAGGCATCGCGCAGGTGTTCCCTTTCGAAGCGCATTACTAAGTGGTGCTCTAAGCCTAAAAGCTAATTTTTAACTTAATAGTGTCAGTAATAATGACCTGTGATTACTGCCTTGTGAATCAGAACCTATGATACTTAAAATAATTAGCATCAAAGCCGAACTCGTAGCTTGCTAAATTCATTATCAGCCATAAACCATCAGCCCTGAGCTGAACTTTAAATGGAGTGTTGGCATGGGTTCCCCCTGCCTGGTAGAGGCAGTATTTTAATGTATTTAATCTGGAAATGGAGCTAAACTTTTGGTCACCGACCTTTTCTTAAAGGAAGAAGCTGTGGTATTAGCACAAAATGTAGTTTGATTAATAACCACAAGCTGTTCTATGTGATTCCTGTGGTGTTTGGAGCACACGTTCCCCCAGACTGAGGAATTGCAGCCGGAATTACTACACTGACCCAAGCCCATATGAAGCCCATTTTAGTGGTCATTTAGGTGTCCCTGCCCATGGCAGGGGGTTGGAACTAGAGATCTTAAGGGCCTTTCCAACCCAAACCATTCTGTGAGTCTAGGATCTCTGGAGGCTTCAGAGGGTGACAGCAAACAATCTGGCTTAAGCAAAGCAAGCTTGGGTAAGTTTTGACACAGGAGGTTCCCCAATGGCTCTTCACACCAAGAGGTTATCCTTGCATATTTTATACCCCTTCTTGACAGTCAGCCTTCCCACCAAGGTCAGATGAAGACTCAGCTGCCCTCTGTCTCTGCAAAGATGACTGTTTCTTACAAGGTGAATGGTCGCTCTACCTGAGCTGGCAAATGAAGGCATAAGAACAGATGCTTGGAGCCCTGCTTTCACAGGGGCTATTGTTATCTCAGATCACTAGCTCTTCTCTAATAGCTAAAGGAGAAACATAAACCTTTCTCAAAACACAGTCAACAGCAATGAAGGAGAGAGAAGGGCTTTGAAGTATAGGTCTTCCTCTGGGGTAAATAGGTGGAATCACAGGAGGTGCCTATGAGCAGCCAGTAATTTTGACCATGAAAGTGGGATGACTTGGAGGAGGTCAGGAGCCCTTGGCTCCCTTGTTAGTTTTCCCCAGGGACCCTTCAGCTTGGCCATAACTGTCTCATTTTGTGGCTAACACATCTGTCATTAATAGCTGCACATCTCTTTTGATGCTCAGTATCTACCACCCCTATGGAGGGATTCAGAGGTCTTGCCCTACCCCTGACAATCAGATGCATCCATACCTGCAACCTCAGCTGGGAGCCAGAGAACAAACCAGAGGTGAAGGCTGCCCTAAACTGTCAGGAATCACTTATCCTGCATGTGTGCCATGGAGCAGAGCAACCAGAACACCAGTCCCTAAGTACTTCATGTATTACTAACACATAGGATAGCTTTTGTTATTAACTTCTCTTAAGTCCAAGCTGAGACCTGAAGCTCAGTCTGCACTCGAACCTTCTCCAGGTGCTCAGGTTTCCTGATGTAGGTCTCCTGACAAAACAACAACAAAGGCCTGAAAACATGCTGTTGATTTGGAGAATTCCCTCCTCACATCCAGGAAAGCTCAGAGGATGCAGAGCTGTTAGTACCTTCTTTCCCACCCACAGAATGAATAGCAAAAACCGGTTGGCTTTGGGGTATAAACCAAAGTAGAAACAGGGAAGGGAAACCTACCCAGTACCCACAAAGAGTGTGGCTAAAGAACTGTGATGCTTCTGAATATTTGACTTGATATTCTCCCACAGAAAATCAGAGGGAGACCAAAGACTAAACATTAAATTGCTTTTAAAAATGCTACTTTGGGCCTTTTAGCTGATTTTGGAGACTTTTAACATTTTATCCTGGTGCAATTAAAGAAACACCCTCAGTTCCAATCTTTTTGGAAGTCAGATGTCCTAAACATCCTCTTTTCCTTATTTGTCCCAGCTGCCACATTATCACAGCCCAGTGTGAATGAGTCAAGGGTCTCTAAGACCAGTTGTAGTCACTACATAGAATGGTTTGGGTTGAAAGGGACCTTAAAACTCATCCAGTTCCAACCCCTGCCACATGGGAGTTTTTCCTTAAGGAAAAAGATCTCCTGGACTGAGAAAGTAAGAAAATACATTTGGTGACTTAATAAAGACCCTGTAGATCATTCCTAGCTTTGTTAGGGCACAGCATTGCTAAAGGAGGCTCTGGCTGTGCTGTAAAAGGCTCTCTAAGCTCACTTGTGGTCATGAAAGATCCCAGAGGAGGTTTTATATGATTACGAGCATCTCAGTCAATAGTCACCCTGGACTATTAGAACTTTATTTTGTTTCTATTATTAATTACATTCTTCACTATCCTTTAACTGTGCTGGGAGAGGTTTTTTGCAACCCCATAAAAACCCCACAATAAAAATAAAGCCCTCTGCTGTTATTCAAACAAAGTAAAGTGGCTCTGATAAGTTTTCATCTATTTCCTCTTTCCTTACGGTTTGGGGCTTTTTCAATAGTTTATACTCCTTTGCAAGCAAGAAGAAAGAGCATGGGGGGGGGGAGGGGGAAGGAATGAGAGTCACTCTTTAACCTTGTTTTAACAGAATATGAAAACACATTTGTGGAGATGGGGCAGAAAACTGTCTGCTTTCCCAGTTTTGTTATTTTCCTGTAGCTTCACACTTAGCTAAAAAGGTCCTTCATTAAACCCTGCAGCTTGTCTCCTAAGGCTGAGAAGTAACACGGACACCACGCGGGCTGACAGGGCCAGCATAACTCACTGATAGCCCTGTACTGCTGAAGAGCTGCAGTGCTTCATTACGGGCAGCAGCTGCTAGACAGGCACTTCTCCTCTGGCCCAAACCTTCCTTGGTGTTACAGGACTGATTGTGGGAGCCGAAATCTGTGCCTGCTTCTGGGTTTTGTCCTCACGTCTGGGCGGATGTGAGATGGAAGTTTCTGCTAAGCTTGATGCCATGAGGAACATGACAATGAGACAAAGGCTGGTGCCAACCTTTGTATGGTCCTGTCCTTTCTGTTTTTAAATACTGAATCATAGAAGAGTTAGGGTTGGAAAGGACCTTAAGGTCATCCAGTTCCAACCCCCCTGCCATGGGAAGGGACACTTCACACTAAACCATGACACCCAAGGCTTCATCCAATCTGGCCTTGAACACTGCCAGGGATGGAGCACTCACTACCTCCTTGGCCAACCCATTCCAGTGCCTCAGCACCCTCACAGGAAAGAATTTCTTACTTAGATCCAATCTAAACCTCCCCTGTTTCAGTTTGAACCCATTACCCCTTGTCCTGTCACTACCGTCCCTAATGAAGAGTCCCTCCCCAGCATCCCTATAGGCCCCCTTCAGGTCCTGGCAGTTAAGTTACTGCAGCCACTTGGTCTGATTTGTTCAAGTTCAATTTGTTCATCAGTTTAGACAAATGGGCAAATCCACTGGCAATGCCCAGGGCTTTCAGCTCGAACCTCCTGTAACAGGTCTGGCTGCTCCAAGGTTTCCTTCCCTCCAGACCTACCTTCTGCAAAGCCTCTTGGCCAAGCAGGTCCTCCACCTTCCTCACTCCCAGGTGGAGTTTAGAGCACTCCACCTGCCCTTACAAGTCAGCAGCAGTAAGACTGCAGCTCCCTGCAGGGCTCCAAAACCTCCTGCGAGGATGGAGCAGGAGCAGACTCTGCAGTTCACCTGCCAGCTATCAGGAGAGAGGTGCAGCACAGTGAATGATGGGGTCACGCAGCCATGCATGGGGAGGGAGAATGGATGCTCAGAGGAAGAGAAGGGAAAGGAAAGGGCGAGGAGGGGAAGGAAAGAATATAAAGACATAAAGAGAAAAACTGGGGTGGGAAATGGAAGGTATTACCTAATGACTGGAGCGTGCTTCACAGGGGTGGTACATGCAGAAGAGGAGTAAATATGCTATGAAGACAGCATGAGAGCTGCATTACAGATGACAATAAAGACAGGATCTCCAGTTCACCTGAAAGGAGGAAGGTGCACAGGCACTGGGGTAGCCTATATGAAAGAATAAACCTGGCTCTGAAGCATTGGGCACTGACCCCTCTCTATCTCCACAAGTGGATTTCCAGTTTTCCTATAGAACTCTTTGCATCCTCCACACACCAAGCCACACCATGAGTTACACGCAGGACTCCTTGACAGTCACACTGTTTAGAATCGCACTCATTTTCCTCCCAGCCACGTGAGGTAACCAGAATGTTACTGCAACGGCAGAGGAATCTACCCAGCATGAAATGAAAATCACTCGGCAGAAATACAAGTTCCCATCACTGACAGAAACTGCCCATGGAGACCACCTTGTGCAGAGTTTTGCTTTCTGGGCACCAGGAGAAATGGGCTGGGGTCTGTGGAGGAGAAAGCACTCTCTGTAAGTGTTAATGTCTCATGGCGAATCTTCATCTTCCAACTCATCTCTGGATAGCAGTCTGTGGGAGAAACTGAAACACGGGGCAAAGCCTCATGTACAAGTAAATAACATCAACAACTGAGGCTTTTATACGATATCTGGCATTGGCCAGCGCTGAAGGATTTCACTGCAGCCACAAACCTGTTGTTCCACCTCCCTCCATACACACTTGTATGCACAAATACACACACAGACTTCAGTGGCTGGTTTTTACAGGTCAGCCCATGCTTTCCCCCCTTCACGTCTGTCCTGCAACATCGCTGCATGGCTCTTGAGTCTAATCCCAGTGCATGGTGGCTCTCAGCTGCTGTTTGAAGGAGGAGGAGGAGGACCAGGCTGCAGCTCTCTGGGCTACACCTCCCTCCCAAAACTGCCTTAAAGCACTTTGGCACCCTCCTCATTTAACCCACCAGCACTAGATGGACCTTCACAGTGCCTGGAGCACAGGTCCTCAGGAAGTGTGAGCTGCTGCTACCTTGCTGAAGAGCTATTTTGATGGCTCTGTGCCACAGTCCTGGTGCAAAGGAATCTTCATGAATCCTTTCAGGTGCATTGTTAATTCACAAGGGAACCTGTCGATTGCTTTCCATTGCACAACACAGCCAACCTTCGGACCAAAACTGAACAGAGCTCTGTAATCAGAGCAGTCCACTCCAGTTCCCACGTCAAGGAGCTGAGCCAGATCTACATCTGAACTCAGCGGCTTGGGCCCGTTCTTAGCTCTGATGCTCGGCAAGCTGAAGGGACTTGGGAGGTTTCTCCATCTTGCTTATACGCATCCATCAAAACAACTGTAAATGAGTTATGCTTCAAGTATGCTTCTCCATGCCAAAAAACGATTAGTGTTCTCAGGCTTCCAGCAATGCAAAGCAGAGTCTGAAATGTCCTGATGAGAGATAGATGCATTTCCTCTTAGACAATTAATATTAGGGGTGGGTTTTATTGCTATTCTTTTTTATGTTGTTAACATCCTGCCCTCTTTCCTGGTTCCTCCCAAAGCGCTACAATGCAATTTGCAAAACTCCCCTTTGTAAGATGTAAACATTTACCAAACATTGTCTTTCCACTTTGTATTATGACAAAAGAATAGAAGTCAAGATGTTAAATGTATTTCTGTATTTGCATCTGAAAGCCCCAGGCCTTCCTGAACATACTCGTAGATAACCTCCATTGTTTCCAGCACATTACCTTTTCTATAGATCATCATCTCCATGAAAATCCAAAGGCAAGGTCTTTGCTGGAACAATGAGGAGGACCCACTTATTACCCAGTGCCTTACAAATGTATTAATGCCACATGATGATCATCCACATTGTTCCACCTCATTAGTTAATACTGAGACGTACCCAGCCTGGCTCACAAACTCACCGCTGGGCATCTGAAAACGAGTGGCTTGTTCTCCAGTGCAATTACAGCTAAACCAGGGGTTGGCAGCAAAGTCTTTGGGTGGTTTAGGGTGATCCTAAACCACCTTTGTGGGGTGGCCAGGCTGCGTCAGCTTTTAAGGGGCTGCAGAACAAACTCACCCAGTGCCCAAGCAGCCTGGGAGGGCAGCAAGAGCTGGTGAACCCCGAGTCTGCATACAAACCACCAGCAAGCTGAAAGCTCCTCTGAGTTTTCTCTGGAGCCAGAAACGCCTGGAAACACTTCAATCACCTCCCTCACGTCTCCACTAGATAGAAGAAATCCAGTGGCTTCATCAACTCTGCCTTTGCCAAAAGCCTTCGTAATGAAAACAAGACCTTAAGCCTAGTTTTGACGAAATGCGGAGTACCCAAAGCTGCCTTTCCCAGCCTTCTTGCTGAACACCTCGCTGTGCCTCCAAGCCAGCCGTGGTCCCTTGAGCAGCACAAAGCAGCAGACCCACACTGGTCTTTGGTCTTCTTTTCTTTCCTTTTCTGTTTGCTTCTCTCTCTGATTGCTATAAACACGGTCCTATATTCCACAGCTTGTGAGAGATGGCATTACAGTCAGTGATGCTGTAACTGTCTCCAAGGGCTTAAAATGAAACTAGCTTTCAGAATTGCATTTCATATCATAAGCACATGCTTTCTTTTTCCCTTTGTTCCCCATTATTTTGTGCATGTGTGTACACATGTATTTTTAGTGTAAGGTGTCCCTGCCCATGGCAGGGGGGTTGGAACTGGATGATCTTAAGGTCCTTTCCAACCCAAACCATTCTGTTCTATTCTATTCTATTCTATTCTGTTCTGTTCTATTCTATTCTATATTTGTTCACAAATAAAGAGCATACTTTACCCCATTACACACACACACATTCTTCAAGTATAATTAGTTGGAAAGTCTCCAGTTAAAATTCCTACTAAATAAGTAAACATCACTTAAAGAAGAACCTCTTGGTGTTACTGTGTGCTTTTCTTCGTATAATATGAAAATCCAAGACATGGGGATGTAAGAAGAGGTGCTCAGACTGAGTCCCTAATACAGCTGTGACTTTGGGATATGAATTTCTAACCCTGATTGAGGCTCATTTTCTTCTGGCTCTATAGGAGCGGTTTCAGAGCAAACCTGCTCAAACCTTTTCACAATCACAACCGCAGGGACCATCTTCATGAAACCTTTTGGAGGGAGGTGGGGCTGTTTGTTTGTTTTCAATAGCCTGTTAACCTCATCTGCTGCTGCTGCAGACAAAGCCTGGGGGCCAATCCTGCAAACACCTCTGGTATTGTTCAGAGCAGCCCTTTTGCACCTGCCAGGAAATTTGTAAGATCAGAGAGGCAGATCCACCTCCTGCAACCTCTTTGCCTTCCTGGAAACTCCCCCAAAAGAGCTGGCTGGGGAGGATTAGGCTCTTGCTTTGGATGCTGATTATGTGATCTCTGTTTCTTTCAGTCTTGCCAGCCAGGGCTTACCTCCAGATGAGTATTTCAGCACGTGCTTAACCTTAAGCAATGAGATACTCGTGCTTATAGTTAAGTATAGGCTTAAAAATGTTGTTGGAAGCAAATCACAAGCACATTCTTACATATTTCTCTGGGCTGGGCCTAACCATAGTTCTCCTGTTAAAACAGTTGGGTTTTTTTTTTTCCTCCAAACACTTATCCCATCACTGTAATTTCCCTCTTCAACTTCCCTCTCCAACTGCTTCATTCCAGTGAAACCAAGGGGAAATGACATTTTCTTCTATGGCAAGTAAATCATAATTGACAACAAACCATTAGATTATGCACGAACTTACAGGAAGAGGGAATATCTTTTACTTGGATCAACTAACCCAAGCTAACTGTGCAGATGGGCCTGTCCCATATCAGGCTCTCCCTAAATAAAGCATTGCCTCTCATGTAGCTTGTATTCTCACAGTGCTGCATTACTCCAATACACACACTTGTGCTTTGCTGAGGTTTTATGGGGCTGGGGGGAAGCTGCCTGCTCTGTTAAGCATCTAGGAACACAGAAGAAATGCAGTGTATTGCTCCTGCTGCGTAAGGCTGCCTAGCAGAGAGTTAATATCATTGCACATGAGCCATTTCACCTACAGCAAGAAGTGAAAGCATGCAACTACACCCAGCAAATGATCACAGAGCACCCTGCAGGGAATTTGCTTCCATTTCAAAGGGAGAGATCAAAACCCACAAAGAGGGGAAAGAAGAGGGGGGAAAATAAAGAAGGAAAGAAAAGAAAGAAGGAAAGATGCTCCCAGCCTGTGCATGAGATCAATGTTGGGCCCAACCTCAGAAGTTTTCTGAGAGGAAGGGAATGATACGGACAGGAGAATCACAGCGCACCTTCGGTGCCGTGTTATTTATGGGCTGAGGGTTTGATCCTACACACCAAAATAAATGGGAGGTTTGCCACCGACTTCAATGGAAGCAGGAACAAGTCCCATCACCTTGAGGTTTATTGGCTGTCTGCAGAAGGTTCTAAAATGCATACAGAAATTAAAGGGGATAATTTGACAGTTTAATGGTGACGTGGTGGTTTTTTACATTAAAGGAGACACAAATTTATCCTTTGGGGTTTATGATTATTCTTTTTTACTGCCTGTTGTTTTTATTTTAAAAGGAAAATTCTCACGTTTCAAGGGAAGAGTGATAAAAATGGGATATTTCTGTGCATAAGGAAAAAAGCTCAGTCCAGTCCTACATCCCTCACCCAAGGCTCAGTCTTTCCAAGCTGTTGGCACTAGCCATAGCAGCAAATTAGCCATCCTGTAAGTGCTCCAGTCCTGTGCCAAGAACAGAAGAGGGCTGTCCTAATTTGAACTATGCCAAATAGGGCACCTGACCATGAAAAATGACTTTAAAGAGCTGAAATAACACCCACCAGGAATAAGAAACGTTGCTGTAATCACGTCCTGTGCTCAGCACCCATCAACTGGTCCAGACAGTGAGGAACCTGCCCTGGGTGGCAGAACCAGGCTCAGGACTCCCTGCAACTCCAGCTCCTGGGGAAATCCAGACCCACACTCATGTGGAAATGCCTGAGTAAATGAGTTCCCAACCCCTTGGTTACCTTGGTCAGGTAGTCATTAATTAGTTAATTAATGCACTCACTGAAGCCTGTTAATGAGCTGCAATGAGCTGGTCTTCACTCTGTCCCAGTTTGGGCTCAAAAGCCTTGTAAATATTCAAAGTTAGGATAATGATCACATTTCCATCAGTGTGAAGCTTAATAAAATTATGTATCTTCAGCTGCTTTGGTTTATGTCCTTGTAAATCCAAAGTACCATGAATGGCCTCTCCAAGCAGACCGGGACAGGACCCAGCCTCTGTTCAGGATCTGATGGTCCTGCAGCAGCAATGCACAGGGAAAGGTGGATGGGAAAAGAGCTGGTGAGCAACAGGAGAGACACACCACCATCAGCCACTTCAAGGTGGGCTATTCCAGACATCCTTGGAGCCCCTTTATTAAATGGATCATTCATTGGCCTCCAATACAGTACTTGCAGGAAGGTGGCTGTGCCCACAGCTCTGTTCCCCTGCATCCCACAGGGACATCCTGCATCCATCCTCACTGCTCAGACCTGCAAACAACACTAATGGCCCATGAGCCTCGGAGGTGTGGGTGCAGCCCCTGGAGGGAAGGCAGACAGGAGAGAGGATGCAAAAGGGACAGGAGGGAATGTTTGAGGTTCACACAGGAATGAAAAATCTCTGGTTCTTCCTTCTCCCACTCAAGGCTCCCACCACCTCGGGCTGTGCTGTTGCTTAGGAAAACACAGGAGAATCCTTGGGTCGGGCAACAACAACAAAAATCTTTGCAATTAACTGTGAAGAATACAGTTTAACCAAAGCCACTTGAATCTGTGCCACGCTCCGTGATGAGCATCTGTCTATTGCCAGTTCAGGGAGGAGGGAAGAGGAAGAACAGCAAAACCATTTCAAATCAACCTGAAAGGCTTTGGGGTTTCCCCCCCACCCCCCTCTCCTGAGATTTTTCCACTTTGGTCAGTGCACGGAGGAACTCCCTCCCACATCCCTGCTGCTTCCAGCCCCACTTCCACTGAGGTTTTCCTAAGGCCAAATAGCTGGAGCAGAAGACACCAGCCCTGCGGCAGCGGGGACGGAGCTGCCCTCATGGGCCATGCGGACACTGTGTCCAGCCCCTGAATCCCCTTGCCAGAGACCTGGATTGCTTGGGAATGGAGCTACAACCGGTGGCTGCTCCAGAGACAAGCCTCTGCTGCTAGAGGTATAATCTCCAATTTATACAAAGCTTTGAAAGGCATCCAACGGTCTAATTGGGAGGCCCTTAAATTAAAGTGGGGATGGGATTTGGAATCCACTTTAGAGCCTGCGGTTTGGAGGGAAGCACGGGGATCCATTTCGTCTGTGTTGATATCAAGGGAGCCCAATAGAAATGTTTTCTGGCACTTTTTATTCCTCCAGCCCTGGGGTTTACATGGGGCTTGGCTTTTTGTTCAGTTTTTGCTCTTTCCTTCTCTCTCTGTTGCTGTTTTCTTGCACTCTGAAGCCTCTTCCAAGTGTAATTTCAGGAGAGGCATGTTATCGCAGTGTCTGGGGCCTTTTGCTCTCAGGTCTGGCTGCCCCATGCCTACCACCTCGGTGGTAACACCCAGCCTAACTGAACTGAGGCTGAAGTGGGACATTGGCCACGTGTATGGGAAGCAAACTGTGCTTCTGGCCAAAGCCCAGCCACCAGGTCTGAGATGCCAAACTGATGCCATCTGGGACAGGGGATGTGAGGGAGAAGGGAGATGTGCCCATCACAGAGCTCTGCTCTCAGTTACATCTCTTTCCCCTCAAGCCTCAGCAGTGCATTTTCACAGCTCTGAGGTTAAAAGCATGCCATGGCCTCAGGGATATAGCTCTGGGATGGCTTTGGGATCGGGATTGGCCCGAGGGCAGCAGGAAAGCTCCGCTGCCCTTAAGCAACAGCTTTGCAGCTGAGGCAGCTGCTGGGGCAGGTGATGCTCCTTTGCACATCTGCTTTCAATTGGACTCTGCTGCAATACTGCAGCCAGTTTGCATCGCTCCTAAGTTGGCTTCCTGACAAGAACCCTGTGGCTGGCTGCACCCGAGCATGGTTTGCAGCCCTTGTGTCCCCGCACCCTTCACTCCCAGCACCAGACAGGAGTTTCTATTCCATAGCCAAAGGAATACATTTATTTCATGGAATTGTGGAACAGTTTTGGGTTGGACCTGCAAAGCTCATCTGGTCCAACCCCATTGCAAAGAGCAGGGACATCTTCAACTAGATCAGGTTGTTCAGAACCACATCCAGCCTGGCCCTGGATGTCTCCAGGGATGGGGCATCCACCACCTTTCACAGGAACAAGAAGCCAAAGGGGACACATATTTTCAACTTGTCCCACTATCCTGGGTGGCAAACACCCGAAGGGGAGACACTGTGAGGAAAAACCTCACCGTTCCAATATGATTTTTCCTTGTAGATGTGCTAAGCTATACTATAATAGGGAGAGGAGGGCTCCACATGGTCTTCTCCTCCGTCTCCATAGGACAGCCAGGCTGCAGTGGCATTGGGGTTGGAACTGGATGATCTTAAGGTCCTTTCCAACCCTAACTGTTCTATGATTCTATGACTCTAAGTTGGGCTGATTTACAGCCCTTAAGAGCTGACCTCTGCATATTGAGAGCGCTGCTAGGTGTCAGCAGCTGCTAACTGCGGCCACTTCTCCTTCTAATCTTCTACTGAAATACCCAGCAAGCAGCCAGAATCGACGTGATTGAGGGAGCAGGAGCTCTCCCAGCCCTGTGTTGTTACTGCCAGAACAGGGCTCTAGTTCTCCTTGCCACTTGAAGGGGTTCATGTTCACAAGAGCCCTACAACAACAACCCCGTGCGTGCGCAGGAAGTTCCCTTCACGTCTCGGTGACACGAGGAGGGGAACGGGGAGCACACAATGCATGTAAACCATAAACACGAGAAGTGACCTCACGCGTGCCGGCGTTCACACTGGGCAGAGAGGTTCATGGCCAGCACTGCTCCCCTGGCCTTATTTTCACTCTCCCCTCCACTCTGCTGCATGCTCCGATCAAAAACAGGGTAATGTCATTAAATAAGGCTTGGCCTCATGTCATGTGCTTTCCCTCCCACTCCTAAACCTCCTTCCCGGCCAAGCACCGCAGTCACTCCCATTCTCCCTGAGCCGGGAGGGCAGGTTAGCTTTGGCCCTGTCCCCACAGGGAGCAAGTGCACTGCTCTCGTAGAGGTTCCCTGGTGGGAAACACACATGTATGGAAATAAGGGATAGGCTTGAGGCTTAAGTCCTGGCATGAGATGCAGAAAAACTCGCCCTCACCTCCCAGCTCTCCCTCGGTGACATCTGACTGATGCTGGGAGCACATGGATTACCCTCATCTCCAAGCAGCAGCAGAGCAAAACGTTCCTGCTGTTCCTCACCCCTCCAGAAAAGCAGGCTGGGATTCTCCATCCCCTTTTCCTGTGAGTGACACAGAGCTGTGGATTCATCAGGGACTGCAGCGACAGGACAAGGGGTGATGAGTTCAAACTTAAACAGGGATGTTCAGGTTAGATCTAAGGAAGAAGTTCTTCCCTATGAGGGTGCTGAGGCACTGGCACAGGGTGCTCAGAGAAGTGGTGAGTGCTCCATCCCTGGCAGTGTCCAGGTTGGACAGAGCCTTGGGTGGCATGGTTTAGTGTGAGGTGTCCCTGCCCATGGCAGAGGGGGTTGGAACTGGATGATCTTAAGGTATGACTGCTGGGGATGACTCACCTTAGCCCTAGGCCTGCTCTTCCCAGCCAGCGAGTCGCAAATCCATTGACATCCTAAACAGAGCAGAGGTGGTTGAGCTGCCACTCTTCTGGTTTACATGAAGCTGGGACATTTTGTGAGTGTCTGCGTGCAGGATCAGCTTCAGAAAGACAATTCCCACAGAAAGGAAATCACTCGGGATTTTTTTCTTTCATTTTAAGGGAAAACCCAAGTGAACCCTTTCCACAGGATTTGTTTCCTTGTGAAATACATAAATAAAGAGCTGCTCTTTCGACACTTGAGTACCTGCTGCTTTACCCAGCCCTGGGGTCACAATAAGCATTGGGGATGCTGATAGCAGACTCACAGGGAGGAAGTCCCAGGGCTTCAGGCCCTGGAGCACAGCACAGAGCAGGAGCACGGGGGATCCCCACTCCCATGGGGTTTTGGGTCCCTGCCCAGGGGCAGCACAGTTGGAAGCTGTAAGATCCCCAGCTCCCAAGGCTGTGCACATCAGCTGTGTTGAAGCTACGCAGTAGCCTCGGTACCTGTAAAAGACATGCCTCAGAGGTTACCCTGAAACCAAAGCCTTGAGGGGACCTGGTTCTGCAGCTGAGCCTTGATTCAACCACTGCAGGTTGGCCAACGACCTCCACATCACCCAACAGCTCATCCCAGGGCCATTCCTGCTGGCTGGGTAATGCTCAGTGCCCACATTCCTCCACCACCCAGCAAAGCAGGACAGCAGTGCCCTGTCCTCCCAGGACAAGGTGTCTGTCATTTGCTTAGTTACCTCCTGCTCCTCTGCCAATCCCCTCCTTCATTAAATTAACACCTCGTTAGAGAATGGGAGCTGCTTTGTTCCTACAAATGGTGCTGGAGGGTGTTTACTTTCCTAATGAATATCCTATGCAGAATGGGAATCTGTCCCTGGCAGTCCTTAACAAGTGCTTCATTAAGCTGTTTGAAAAATGTTCCTTTCTGTTCTCCTTTGAACAGGCTTCGCTTTGCTCTTTTAAGCCTAGATTTTGGCTGCCTCCCCATACCTGAGAGGATGGGTGGAGAGGTGGCCATCTGCTCCCACAGCAAGCAGTGCTTTTAATCCCCAGCAACAGGAAATGTGCTGATAGACAGTGCAGTCTCTCTACCAGGTAAATCAGCATCCCCTCTGCTGCCAGGGACAATCTGGCAGCTCCCAGTGCAGTGCAATGGAGAGAGCAGTGTTCATCTGCAAGTGGAGCTACGAGGTTCATGCTCTTATGGTACTGAAAGTACCAGTATTTTATGGTACTACCATGAAACTAAGGAATTCAATAGCAAAGTGGAAAGGTCAAAAGAGAGGTGTGATGGATGTGGGGTCCAGATGATTGAAGTAATGTGATTTCTGCTTGGAATTAAGCATTGATTTCAAAAAAAGCCTGGCCATGCCAGCACTCTTAATAGCAAACACTTTAACTCTTGTGTCTCTGTTAGTAACAACTAAAGTTGCCTCTAATGCTGTTGAACAGAGCTTGGTTTAAAAACTGTTTATGAAAGTCTGGGGTTAAAGAGTGTTTGGTGATGCTTCTACCCCAGTCAGTACATGGAAATAGGTACCACACATGTGCCTTTTACCCCAACCCTAAGGAAAGCTCACAGAAGGACTGAAAACACAAAGAGCATCCTTACAGGGCAGGGGACTTACTGCCACGAAACAGAACAGGATTCCTGGAATCGCCCTTCAAATCAAGGCGTGCTCTGAGCTGATATATTGCTGCTTTCAGTCTCCAGTCAGTCCTGCATCCAAACTGGGAGCCTTTAAAATCCCCACAGCCCCAAAGGCTACTTTCATGGGCTCCTCCTTCCCCAGGCAGGCTGAGCATGGCCCATCATGGCTGATGAATTGCCAAAGCTGGGTTTGGGATTTCCTGCTGGATTTTTGCTAGTATTAAAACCCTTTGCTAGGTTCAAAAGAGATGAACTGTATCACTTTGAGGGTGAGAAAACTGCATTAGTTCAAAGCTAACACAACCTCCTTTGCCCTAGAGCTACTCCAGGAGTCTAATTCATCTGGATAAACAGGAAACATGCTAGAAAAGGATCTGGCCATGAAGAAGAGAGCTCATTCATCAGCAAACCTCCAACCCAGGAGTTCTCATTTTGCCCCACTCATCTAACATCATTCACCTCAGGCAATAAAGTTTGGGGAGGGCAACAGGGTTGGGAAATAGTCTTGTTTCCTTCAGAGTAAATGCAGGTCCCTGTTTTAAAGAGACCAAATCATCTGACAGTACAGAGTGATGCCAACACAGTGCAGGTATGACAAGAGCTCAGGGAAGACATGTTTCAGAAGTGTGTGTTACAGTCACTGGTGGTTTGGCCATTGGTATCTTGGCACTGGCCACACAGCCTTGATCTTGGTTGGTAAGGCCTGAACCCTTTACCCTCCAGATGTTTGCTTTCCCCAGCATACAGCTTACAAACCTGAAAGGAAATATATGCCATTGGAGGGCCCAAAATAGAGCAAACAAATCCAGCCTCTTAATGGAACAGGGGGTTTTGGAAGGGTTTTCTTATGTGTTTTGGTAGGTTGGTGTGGTTGTTCCTTTATTTCTTTTTCATTTACCAGTGCATGGTGAAAGGCTGCCACCCAAGTCATCAGGCAATAGCCATAGGCACATGAGAACTGCAGTGAAGTCACTGTGGAGTACATTAAGCTCAAAAGCTGAACCAAAACATGCAGTCATCAACATAAACACAGTAATAGCATTTGCAGAAGGAGGAAACAAGCTGATTTCCTAGCCAGTCATCCCATTAAGACAAGTCCCCCTGTTAAAACTATATTGATAGAGGAGTTGATAATTAACCAACCGGTGTCTGTACTGTACCAGCGCATTGTGCAGTGTTATCTGACAGTGGTTTCAGAGATAACACTGGACAATGGCTCTTTGGAAAAGTGGCTAAAGTGGAAAGGAGTACTGGAATGTCTGCATGAGAAAATAACGCCACTCTTCAGGCACTCGGCTACTAAATTGAGCCACTCCACATAAGCACTCATTGGACTTGGAGAGCTTTCCTCCCAGATGATACGTAACGGTGGCTCAAAGACCAGTAGTCCAACAGTGGCTTCACTTTCCCTTTGCTCCATCTATTAGCTAGACAGTTCAAAAGAGGGAAGAAGGAATTCCTCTGCCACTGGCCATTGAAAGGAGGAGGCATTTAGAAACCACAATGTTGAAAGCAGAGGAAAAATAGCTGAAATAACCCAAAAGACCCGGGACAGAGCAAGACAGACTAAGTCAAGTAATTCCCCTAGCAACCCCTGAATCCAGACTCTGGCTGCTAATCCAGGAAAGGAAATGCTCCAAACGGGGCAAAAAGAGTTCTCAGATAACCTAGAGAAAATAATTCCTAGAATAAACCTATGAGTCCAGTCTAACAGGCTGCAGGCCTGCCCTAAAACTGAGAACCTCTGCTTTTCCTGTGGCCAGATGATTCCAGCTGGCACATCCATAGGCTACCTCAAGCATTTGGGCCAAATTAGCATTGCCATCATCTATTAATACATATGAACCACAGTTAAATAACTCTAAAATAGGATGGGCTCCGTTCTGCTCTAAGTGACCTACATCCATTGGGAATAGGCTTTACCAAAACCACTGAAATCACTTCTCTTGTACTCAAGATTAGAATCTAACTTGATACCACCTCTAAAGATCTTTTGGTTGCTCTCCAACCTCTACAAGCTAATGAGCAGCTTTGCCTCTATCAACCTGATAAATGTGTAACCTAAGGAATTATGTTTGCATTTCCACCTGTTCTACATCTATGTGGTCGAAAATGATCAAGTTTGTCTATGCACAGTTCAGTTTTCCAAAAGAGAGTGGGAGAATTACACTGAGATTTGCTTTAAAATCCTCTTTCTAGGCCATTTTCCTTTGAATTGCAGTGGCTGTTTCTCCTATAGGCTACGGGAACAAAGGTAAAAAGTGCCATCTGAATTCAGAAAGTTGTATTTTACACCCACTTTGCTCTTACTCTGCAGCATAAGATTATACAGGGAGGAGGGCAGGACAGAAGCGAGTCTGACGTCTTACCATAAGTCTTGTAAACTCATCCACATCAGAATATGTGTCTGAGCACTATTTAATATACATTAAAAAGTAGCTTCAAAGGCAGGCAGGAAACAGAACTTATCAACCCTGTTCCTGAAGAGAAGGGGAAGGTACCACATTGTAAAGAAACTCCTGCTCTCTATTCCTGCATGCCTTTCAAAACAAGATCTTCAATAGGTTTTATTGGACCTCTGAACATCTCTTCAAGGCTGGGAGGATGAATCATAGCTAAAGCCAGAGGCAGAAAACTTGTCAATCTGCTTCACATTTCGCTCTCTTCCCATAAATCTGGGGGGGAATGGAATTACCACATGCAAAGGTGTCTCCATATACACTGCTCACCCAGCCAGGCCAACAGGAGCTTCATGGTAATTACACTGAATAAATCCTGTGTGATCCCATTAGCAGCGGAGTCTGCTGTGATGGAGAGCTGCCCTGGCATCAACCAGAGGGCACAGAGACCTCCAAGACCAATGGGATCAGCTCTACCATGGCCAATGCTGCCTCTCCAGGCAGTGGCAGGGGCCATGATCTCTATTAAGTAGACATCTTCCCATTTACTCCAAATGGGCAAGTCAACACAGAGAAATTGGAAGAAGGGACAGAGTAGGTGAGGAGAAACATCATCCAGCCTAGGACCAAGGGCAAGAGCTAGGCAAAGCCTCACCTCCCCCCTTACCTCAGCCTCAATGATGGCTTTTTGTTCCCTGACATCTCCCTGGTTTGCCATCCAAGTGCTTTCTACTGCAGGTGCTTCCGATGATCCAGAGCTTTCTAGAGTTCAGCTCAGCCACCCCTCCTCACCCAAAAGCGGCATTTGCTTCAACTACGTTTGCTCCCTGACTGGAACAAAGTGATTAAGTCTTCCCTCCAGCTTGCACTGTTGATGACAAGCTGCAGCACAGGAGCATCAACAGCAACGTTGTCCAAATTCAGGCATTCAGCAGAGAATGAGGTTCAAACACTGCACATCTTGAAGGCACTCACAAGCCAACGCAGCAGTAAAAATCCTCTTGTGTCCATTTCATTGCTGACAGCCCTGTCCTGAGCCACCAAATGCTATACATTGCCATGGGCAAGCTGGGCAGGAAGAACCTGGACAGGTAGATTGGACCCAAGGAGCCAAATCGTGCTATCAATAGAGTCAATGACCATGTTGAACTTTGTATATTTGGAAATACTTGGGTGCTGCTCAAGGGGAGAGAAATGGAAAAGGAGTTTGTTCTTCAGCTGAGTGGGAAGAGTACAACAAGGGAAAGAAATGGAGCAGGCAGGCAAGCAATGAGCACATCAATAAAGAGAACTGATAAAAGAAACCCACCGAAGACTGACCCAGAGTTGTCCTCACCAAGAGCAGAGGAACATGATCTTCATCTCAGCATGTTTGACATCAGCAGAGAAGAAGAATGCAATAATGACACTCTGAGCCACCTTCCCTAAACTAAATCCTACTGACTTCCTCACCTGTATGAAAAGGCAGGTTGAAAAGCACCACTTCTTTGAATAAGGGAACACCCCAGCATCTCCTACAAAGACTGACAGCAACTTGAGGGCTCAGAAATTGGAAAAGCAGGATACTGAATGGTAAGAGAGGCAAAGTGTAAGCTTAGAGCTACATTACAGCTCTCTCTGGTCCTGCCTACATCATACCTGGTCCCATCCCCTCAACACACCACCATCGCATCGTCCTTCTTTTAGCTTCTCAAAAACATAGACCAGAAATTCCACCTGCCTCAGCCTCCTACATAATTCTGTGGAAAACCAGAAGAACAAAACCCAGGTTTCCTTTCACCACTGCGGGACAGGACAGCCCCACCATTGCAAGTCACCTCTCAAAGGCTCATAACACAGGATGAGCCTGCACCTTCACCCACACTACTTCTGCACCTCCATGGGCTGAGCCTCATGCACCCATCTCCTGCACCAGAACTGCTTCCAACTTTGCCCCTCCCCAGACAAACTTCACACCTCACCCCACATCCACCCCAGCCAGGACACTGCTACCAGCTTTGAGGAATGGCCTGAGGGATGCTCTGGGTGTTACCTGGGGACAGCAGTAGCGTGGGGCCAGGCTCTGGAGCAGTGCTGCCATCCGCTAAGGGAGAGGGCTGCTGGCACATCAAGGACACATGCCTGGGGAGACCATTCCCAACCAACACTGCAGTGATAGAATAGGACAGTGATGCCAGGAAGTCCCAATCCTTTCTTTCAGCTTTCTTTTTTTGCCCTCCCTCCCTCCCTCCTCCTCTCTGTGGTTCTTTTTTTGGTCAGATTATTCCAGGGAGCTCTTATTTTTGGAAGAACTCTGATTTCATTCCTATTCAATGATAAACATTTATAAGCCAAAGCGTAATTCCAAATACTTAGCCCTTAGGTAAACACTCGAAAGTAAAGGTCAGACTGTAAACACCAGGATTTTTGTACAGATTGAGCACATTCGTGTTTTGAATTCTTGTTTTCCTTAAGTAAACCCCAGGCAAGAGATAACAGATGCCTAATTTCAAAGATCCTGAAACCCAGAATTTGGCACGCAACGGCATGCGCTCCAGTGACGTTTGGAGAAGCGCTCTCTGAAGCGTTCGCACATGAAAAATTAAAGTGGGGAGAGTTGTTTTATTTAAATCAGACCTATTTTCAGAACCCCTTCATGCTGCCATAAACTGCTGCGCAGGAAAAGATCAGCATCTGTGCCTCCAAGTTTTCTTCCTAATGGCAAGCGGCTGAAGGTGGGGTGCTCTGTCTGAAAGGACCATCAGGAAAGCACTTCTTTGCTGAGGGGTGGATAGGGATGTGTTACTCACAAAAGAGATAAAGACTTAATGTTCATG
This sequence comes from Agapornis roseicollis, assembly GCA_002631895.1. Taxonomy (NCBI): domain Eukaryota; kingdom Metazoa; phylum Chordata; class Aves; order Psittaciformes; family Psittacidae; genus Agapornis; species Agapornis roseicollis. The sequence continues at coordinate 471,379 of NDXB01012544.1, read as the reverse complement.
CAAAGCCAAGTGCTCAGAAGTGAGAAAAAGCCGGAATTACAGTAAGTGGAGCAAGTTTACCTCCCCTCATAGCTCATGCATATGAGCAACGATACAGCCTGCAGCAATAGGCCCATACTCCTATTTTCAGGGTGCCTGCCCCAGTTTTGCTCAAGGTGAGGAAGGGGCTGGTCTGGCCCTGCAGAGCAATTCAGTACTTGATATACTGAAGCTTGATACGTATATTGATACATACACTTGAAATACTGAGCCCCAGCAACACTGCGTGCTCCTGCTTTGCTGCACATGAGTCAAACCCAGCTGCAGAACAGCAATGTCCTCATCTGTTTTGCTATGGCCCTCTTGACGTTATTACTCAGGCACGTCACAAAGTTGACTTTATCTTCTCTGTTTCCCAACAAACCGAAGGGGCCTTTTCCCTATTTCATGGGCTGGGAAGTGAAGAGGGAAAAGGGGAGCTGAAGGATCCATAGCTATGGGGACAGTGCAAGTGGGAATGCCAAAGCTCTCCTGAGCTTCTGTTGCCATTGTGACTACTCATTATTTCAGGTCAGATCCCTGAGTCTCAAGCCAGAAACCCAGAATAAAGGAACGCTTAAATAGTGACCACCCATGAAGAGTTTGGTTTAAGTAACTTGCCTGGAATCACTCTGGCAGAAGCACTGGGAGTGCTAAATCCCTAGTGTGCATCTGAACAGCCTTTAATATTTACTCCTCCTTCCACAAACCCCCACTTCATTCACTGTTCATCTTTCCACTCCTGCCAGGAATGGGGTAGAGATCCTTGGACAATGGTGTCTTTTACCACACAACCCTGATTCATTCCCCAAGCAGGTCTGTAATTGTAGTGGTCTAATTAAAGACTGTATCATAACACAGTGGATGGGAGCAGAGCTGGGAAGAGAATTAAAGTTGCAAGATAATTTTGGTCTATCCCAAGTGTTTTTAAATGCAGTTTCCACACGCACATGTGTGATGTCCTTGGCTTCAAAAACCAAGTCAAAATGAAGCTACAAAAATCCACTGGGAGCACACTGCAGCAGGGACAGGGCCCTTGGAGCGACTGAAGGGATCCCCAGTAGTTAAAGCTATGAAGTACCTGGGTGAAGGGGAGCGTGCTGCCTTCTGCTGCGCAGACAGGAGGGAGCTGAGCGCCTGCTTTGTCAGTGGACTTTGCAGACACTTGCTGAGAAAGGCAAACATGCAGGAATCACCAGCTCTGCTCCAGGTTTCTGGAAGGAAAAACGCTGAACACAAACTCTTCCACAGCCTCACGAAAGCACACAGATCCCCTGCTCTCTTTTGCCCTCTATTCCATATGTATCTATGCATCAAGGGGAGACAGAGAAGCTCTTTGCAAACATCTGCCCCCCCTCCCCGTTAGTACAGAGGGAGATACTCATCCAGACATGCAGGCTTTCCCGAGATCACTCCCATCCTGAAAACACAGCTGCAATTACAGAGCAATCCCTCTCTCATCCATCCCCCTCCCCCCCCATCTCCCTAAGGAACAGACCCACCATGGGTGGGGGCTGTGGGAGAGCAGCCCCTATGGAGAGGGAGAAGCCCAAGCTGGCTTTGCGAGGATGAGATTTGTCCCTTAACCATCAGCCGAGCACGTGTAAGCCGAGAGGGTTGAAATGTTCATTAAGAGGCTGATTTTGGCAGGGAAACCAAGTGAAAGTCACTCTCCTGCCAAATCTCAGCAGCACGGTGGTGCTTGAGCCGCTCCAGTCAGATACCTCGCTGTTTCAAGGCAAGCAAAGCATCTTTCGTCCCATTTCCAGAGAACTGATGGTGCCAGTCCCACATGAGCCACATACGTGCATAAACACACACACAGGGCAGCACTGCCACTGAAATCTCTGTGTTGTTAAGTGAGGAGATGGGTTTGTCCTGGTTTACAGCTGTCTGGGAAGGTTTACATTTCAGATCCACCCATCATAATAACAGAAAACCCCACGATGACTGGAATTCCTTCCTGTAATAGTTTAAGGAGTATTTCCCCTGTATTTGTCCACGTGCCACCAATAGGGGAGACCTTTGATAGCCGTCAGGAACGAGGATTTTCCCTACTTTTCCCCTCACTTGGCTATGGTTGAGCAGCTCCTCACCCTCCACCTCAAGCTGAGAGCTTTCAGTTTAGACTCACAAAGTTGCGTACATCTTCCTGGCAACAGGCAAAGAGCAAATGTGCTAAATGAAGGGCAAGTGGACTAACTGGGAATAGACGCATCAGACAACAGCACACACCTTTGTGTTTGAGCTGTTAGGAACAAATATCCATCTCATTAAATACAATAAACACCCAAAAGCAGATTAACTGCCCATATTTGGTTCTACAAAAGGAAGCCATCTCGGAGACTGGGCCTACCAGAAGAGCCTGGTTTTACTGGTCTCATGTTGGCCAGTGAAGTTGGCAGCAGCTACCAAAGCTGGGACTTCAAAGAACAGAGGATTGGCTGGAAAAGATTCAGTCTAGTCCATTCCAGAAGCTCTTCCCTGACCCTATGCAACACCAGATATCAACCCCCCTGTCTATTCTGCACACTTTTGGGGCTTGAGGGTCCAGCTGCTTGAGAGTGCAATTGTTTCCCTGAATAATCATAAATCCATGACTAACAAACACACTTGGGTTAATTCAGACTTCTCATAGTTACGTTTAAGCTCTGAGAGAACACTGTTCACAGACGTCTGTTTTCTCTTTGGGGTATAATTAAACACCAAAGAAATCGATCCAAATACAATTAAACAATAGCTAAGGGGTATCTAGTTTCAGATATAAGTGTTAAAAAATAATGGTGTTTCTCTCTCTTTTTTTTCCCTATCAGAGGAATTTTTGAGCACTAGAAACCAGCTATTTTCCTGAAAGCTTTACAAAACCTCAGGCCATTTGTACCTCCATTGCCATTGCGATATTAGGGATGTATTCAGAAGGTCACGGAGCTTTTAGCTTTGGTGGCTGGCTAAGCAATTCACTAAAGCAGCACAGAACAGAAATGCTTTCAGGAAACAGGCAAGAAATGGGAAAACTAAAGAAAAAACAGGGGGTTCTCTATAAAATACGGGATCTGTCAAAAACATTCCAGGGGAAAGTTTTCACTCGGTTCTGCATCCAGCTCTCCCAGAACCTTCTTCCTGTCTCAAAACAAGTATTTCCACTTCAAGCAACACAGCAAACAAGAGGCAGCATAAAGCAGCCTGATTTTCCAGGCTATCCAAGTCCCGGCCATCTGAAGAAACTACTCTTTGAGCCACATCCATCCAGACACCCAAACACTGAGACGCTCTGCGTTGCTGTTCAGATCCAAAGCATTGGCCAAGGTTTGCATTTCACTTGATGATTATTCTGAGGCAGTGAAATACGCTTGTACAACCCTCTGGAAATCCATGGATCCCTGCTGGCTTCAGAGCCTGGTGGAGAGATGGAAGCAACCAAGCTTTGTGCTAATACATTTTCCAGTTCACATTGAAACTCTGAAGGGAAACATCTGGCTGTTTCCTCAAGCACACACTACATCAAAATGGCTTTAGCAATGAAAGCCATTCACATTGCACATCCGAGAGGTCTTGCAGGCTGCAGTGAAACCTCTGCTCAGTTCCATGTTCACTGCATGAGCAACGCTGAGCTGGTTTGGATTTCACCCTCTTTGGTCTGAATGAACCGAAACCAACACAAAAAGCAGCCGGTGTGACCCAGTACCAACCAGATTCCCAGCTATCGTTTCCCGCCAGCGTCGCTGGAGTTCAGGAGGTTTGCTTTGGTGACCTGTGGCCTTTCTTTCTTCCCACCCGCCTCATTCCTTCTTTCTTTGCTATGTATGTTAATTTGGGGAAAATCATAGCCTAGGGCAACACACCTGACTGCTTCCCACCCCAAAATCATTTACCATTTAATGCACGGTTACATTCATTCTTCTGCCTTTATAGTTCCCTAATGAGCTTGAACTGCAATTAACAAAATGATTGTGTTCACTTTAGTACAATGCACCTGCGAATACCAGGATGGGAAGGCATATTTAAACCAAAAATACACTCAGTGCAGACTGCAGCAGATACTCCAGCAAGGGCTTGAATTCTAACAGGTGGCAGTGGCTGCAAGTAGTTTGCTGTCTTTAAGGTTTTTATTCTAACTGGTCAAAGATGTTCTTGTATCATCTCCTCATCCACACTGCAGCGTAAAACTACAGCACCTCACTTTGGTTTTCTACTGAAATCATTTACTGTAGTGAATAAGCCCAGATTGAAGCTAGCATGAAAGTCTCTCTTGTATGTGTGAAGATCTTTTCAAACCCATTGTTAGGATTCATTCACAAGTGGTATTTATGAGGAAGAAAAGCCTGCCCAAAATAAGTGTTCAGTTATTTCTTACATGCTTTAATTGCTATTGGACACAGTTTCAACAGAGATGTGGCATCCTAACCTGCACACTGCAGCACATCTCCTGCCTTCAAAATTCTGATCACTTTGAGGAGAAGAAAAAGAGAAGAGAACCAGGTTTTCTCTTTTTATTTGCTTGTTAAAAGGAGCACAAATGAGAAATAACTTGCTACATGCAGAAGCAAGAACTTGCTACATTCCTATTGCCTCATCTATTGCTCTTGCTCAAAGTTTTTTCTCTATGTCACAAAATCAGGGATGCTGAGGTTGGAAGGGACCTCTGGAGACCATCTCACCTAACCTCTTGTTCATATAGAGCTGTTTCAGCTTCAGGTTAGATCAGGTTGCTCAGGACCTTGACCAGCCAACTTCAGGAAACCTCTAAAAGTGGAAATCTTACAACTTCCCAGGGCTCAAGTGCCAAACCACTGCTGCTGTGAGGAATTCCTTCCTTACATTCAATCAGATTTACCCTTGCTATAACCTGTGGCAACTGCCTCTTGTCCTTCCACTGTGCGCCTCTGAGATGAAGCTGCCTCCAGCCTCTCTATAACCCCCTTTTGGGTCATTGAAGAGTGCAATGCCATTCCCCCTAGCTAAATAAATTAGGGCTCCCCTACCTCTCTTCATGCATCACACAATCCAACAGTGTGACCACCACAGCTGCTCTCACCAGTTAGCCAGTAATTCTACCACAGTGGCCCAAACTGGGCACAGTATTCCAGTGGTATTCTAGCAAGTACAAACAGAGGGGAATAGTCGGTCTCCAGGCAACCCAGCATGCATTTGACTTTCATTCCTACAGGAGACAGGTCCCCGATGCATGTTGGATGTAGTGTCCGTCAGGACTTCCAGCTCCCCTCTACCTGTTTCTGTGGTGGGTAAGGGGCCTTGCATTCATCTCTGCTGGACTTGGGGAGATTCCTGTTGGCTCACTCTTCCAGCTCACTTCTCACCAGCAGACTTGCTCTCCAGCATATTGGCCACTTCTCCTGGGTTGGTGTCAACTGCAAACTTGCTAAGGATGCACCCTGTCTCTTTGATCAGGTTTCTGATGGAGATGTTAAATGGTACCAGCCCTGCAGCTCACCCTGATGTGTCCTGTCCAGCCCCATGGGCTTTTTACATGCCACATTTACCTTTAATTCTTTAATGCAGATACCACCTCTTCCCTCAAGCTTTGCCACTATGCATACAGGCCTGAAAGCAGATCTTGCTAATAAAGACCAAAGCAAGACACTGAATACTTCAGCCTTTTCCCATGCCTTTCACCACCTGAGACATTTAGTAGCAGGCCCATGTCTTTCTTGGTCTCCCTTGTGGTGCATGTAGAAGTGACCCAAAAGCCTCATCACTTCCAATTCTAGCTGAGCTTTGACTTTCCTAACTGTGTTCCTGTGTGCCTAGGCAACATCTCTGTGTTCCTCTTTGGTTGCTTGTTCCTGTTTCCACCTCCATAGCCTTCCTTTTTGCATGTGAAATCAGGCAGGAGTTCCCCGTTCAGTCTAGCTGGTCTCCTGCTATACCTGCTCAGCATCCTGAACATCAGGATGGGCTGTTCCTGTGCTTTGAGGAGGCTGGCCTTGAAGATCAAGCAGCTTTCATGGGTCTCTCTGCCCTCCAGGGCAGACTCCCAGGAGATTCTACCTACCAGTTCCTTGAACAAGCCAAAGTCCACATGCTTGAAGTATTGAGTGATTATGATACTACTTGCCTTTCCCATTCCCCTCAGGTTCTTAAACAACCATCTCATACTGCAGCCACACCACCCCAAAACAGTTCTTCCTTATTCATGAGCAGCAGGTCCAGCACTGTGCTTCCATCATAAGCTCATCCAGCAGCATCCATCAAATGGTTTTCCCTCACATATTCCATAGGTCCCCATCATTGCTTATGCCCCTCATTCCAGAAGATGAGAGAGGGTTATAGTTCTCCTATATTTAGCCCAGTATCAGAAAAACTAACCCACTTCTTGGCAGCCAGGTTTTGGATGTGTTAACAGCAGAATATTCCTATTGTGACTTTATAAGCTAAGGTGTATCATCATAAATACACTGTAGGATCAGAGCTGGAATTCATACCATGTAAATGCAATGATTACAAAGCAGCTTTGAAAGAGATCCATTTTGACAAATCCATTGTGGCCTCACTTGCTGAGGAGTCCTGGAGTACTTTATACAGTGTAAAGCAAAGGCCACACAACACAGAACTAGTGCCTGAAGTGCTCACTTACAGCCAATCTGCAGGTGAGCAGCACTGGCTCATTTCAGTACCTGGTAAGAAGAGGCATAGCATGACTTACCTGGATGATGAAAGCTCCAAAGCCAGACAGTCCAGAGGGCAAGGCCAGGAAATGAGTAAAGGAAGAAATATTTCTGTACCTCGTGGGCCCAATCCCCAGCATCAGTCAACTCCAGTGAGTGCCAGGGACCACAGTTCATATAAAAAAGATGGGATCTGCAGAACTGCAACTGGATAACATCAGGAACCTGACACTGGCTTCCTAATGGGCTTGGATACTGGCTGCACAAAGCACTTTCACTGGTTTATAAATCAGAAAGCAAGTAGATTTTAGACCTGTGGCTAAATTCCCACTCACAAGCTTTCAACCCCACTGAACACAGAGTGAAAGGCAAACCTGGCCATCAGTATGAACCAGGGCCTGCCGTTTGCCCAGGCTCTGAAGAAGCCTGGTGATGTAAATGAATGCCCAATCTGACTGTGACTCATTTACCCTGTTAGACAGCCCTAATGACTGGCCTGCCCTGGCTCTTCAGCAAGTGGGAGCTCAGAAGAACCTCTCCTGTCCATACACTGATTATTAAGACATTCATCTCTCCTGGTCATCAGCCTCCTTTCTACCCATCTGAAGCCCTTAACTCCCATCCATCACCCCTGCCACTGTCCTCATCTGAGTACCTCATAGATGTTACTGAATGCATTTCCACAACAGCCCTCGAGGATGGATTTTTTCCATGTTAGTAAGGGCAATGATGGGACAGCAAGGGCCAGATTCCTTTAAACTGGAATTTAGTTCAAGGTCACGCTAGCTTCAATAAACCTTTACTTTGTCTCTGAGCTGGTTGAGCTCATAGGCCTTGATTTTGCTTTGTGCTCCTGCAGTTGTCAGGGTTCAGGCCATGCAAAAGTGCCAAGTTTCACACTGTTTTGCACATGAAACCATAAATCCCTTTCCAGAACCCCAGGGGCATGAGGGGGGCCGCTGTTCAAAAGGTTCATGAACTTGCATATAGTTGGGCAGATACCAGAGCTTGTAACAATGTACTAAATTAACTTCTGTCCTAAAGTGTTTCATGGGCCTAGAATACAAAATACCTAATAAGAACATTAAGGTTTTGCAAAAGTGGGTAAAAGAGAGATCCCAAAGCACGATCGTATTTTGTTCTTAGCTTTATCTTTTGCAGTTAATCCAATGCATTATTTTCCCCTGGAAAATCCAAAGGCAGTTTTCTTTATCTAAGGTAATTTTAACTTTTAGTAGGTATCGAGACATGTTTCTTTCTCATTTTGTTTGCTTTTAAACTATGCCCCTACCAAAGACAAATGACCACATTCTACAAAGTGACGCTACCTGAAAATGTTCATTAGCCCTAAGATAGTTATTCTTCGGCATCTCTTCCTTAGAGATGATGTTTGCTTGTACACAATAAGAAGAAATAATGTCGGTATTTATTACCTGTTCACTTCAGTAAAAACCTAAATCAAAGGTTTATAATAATAATACAGGTTTTATAATAAGACTGAGAAATATTTGGTCACCTACTTAGCAAGCAGACATGTCAGCACAATAAGGAAGCGCTTGGTTCACAGCTGAAAATCAAATTTCAAGTGAAAAGTATATCTTGACAGCCAGATTTGAGACTTCCTTATGATAAGTAACAACTTATTCCATTGCCATCCTGACATAATACTACCAAGAAGTGAGACAGTCAGATTTTCTTACCTACAGAGCAGTCATAGAATCATAGAATCATAGAATAGTTAGGGTTGGAATAGGGCCTTAAGATCATCCAGTTCCATTACAAGAAGCCAATGGATGGAGCAATGAAAAGAACTGATTTGATTCATACTGAAGTCACAAACACAACTGGTTCAGCGGAAGCTGTTTAGAGCAGCAGCTGTCTCTTTCCTTCATATTCAAATAGCAAAGCCTCGTTTCAACATCTATTTACCACTGACGTATCAATAACTTTTGCAACCAGGAAGACCAGATGTTTTGACAGCATGTAACACTGCACAGTGCTTTGCATGTGGTTTGCAAAGCACTTTACTCAGAGGCACTGGGTGAGGGTCACCTCAAAGGCCAGTGACGAACCCAGGTCCTGGGGCCTTTGAAACATTTCTCTGTCCCAATAGACATTCCTGTGGGAAAAGCAGCCCCAAATGGACAGGCACCTCCTAGAGATCCATCGCTCTGCTCTTGAGAGTAGCATCAATGGTTACTGAGGATGGCTTTTCATTTCCTGCCTGCCCAGCACACAAAACTGACATGACTAAAGGGAGTCATGAAAAAATGTAAGAACTGGAGGAACCTTTAATCTCTGAAGTTAAAAAGGGGGGAAAAAAGCAACCACTTACTAATGGAATGTTAAGATTGTGTATTAAACCCACAAAAGTCAGAAAACAAAGGAATTAAAGGCTCCCTTGGCTCTTTTAACCCTTCCCTCTGCCTGCATGCATTACAGGCTTTTCATTACACAACCACGTAACACCAAGCAAAGGGGCATAACCGTAGGTGATGTTAAAGGGGGAGTATGGCTGGTTATGAAGCAAAGCTACAGAAATGGAAAGGTTAATAACTAGTCATTTTATCTCATTAAAGTTTAACATTCGCTATTAAAGAATGGCAAAGCACTAAAGAAATGGCAAGATGCTGTTATGGAGCTAAATGAAATATGGAATAAATGAGCTGTTCCTCTCAGTAAATATTTTGCTTGCAGTTTACTTGCAGATGTATTTGTCTCGCATGACCCCATATGATGGTAACATATCACAGTAAGTAACTATCCCCAGTTTATGCCCTCATGTAAACAAGTCTCACTGAAACAGGCTAAGTTGGGCCTGTGCACAGCACCCATATACATACTCAAGTCCCACGCCTACAAGACTCAACGTGCTCCCCCTCATCCAACTTGCAAGCTCCATATCTACTGTATTGTGTGTAGCTGCACACTTCCCAATGATTAACACACACATCCTCTTCATGCACAAGGAAATATTATCCTGGTTTTACAAATGAGAATCCTGGGCATGGAGAGATTAAAGCTGAGCGTTTCAAAGCATCCCAGTTAATTAAAATGACTGGAAAATGGGTGTCCAAATTGTTTAGATACCTTTGAAGTCTCAGAATAATTATATTGCTCAAGGTCACACAGGGAGTTTATGGCTGACCCACAACTTGAACCCAGATTTCCAGCGTCCCATTCCAGCACCTTAATCACAAAGCCATCTTTGCTTTCCAATTTAATACTGGCCAGACCTGGTCCGCATGCAAACTGGTTACCAACGGACAAAACCTGTTATTATGCCATATAATGTAGCTATCTATCTCTACCCTACAGGATAAACAGCACTGCATCTGAGCATCTCCAGACTCTTTAAGGTACAGATCATTACAACACACTCAGGAGGCAGGGAAGAGCTATATAAGAACTAGCACACAAGGATGCTGAGGGACTCCTCTGATGGCACACTCCAGCTTTGTCTCTCCTGTCCTTAGCCTGGTGGCCATGCCTCTACACCACCTCTTTTTCCTGATGCAGTATATGACTGGCAGCATATCCTTCTAAGAGGTTTAGCCCCCAAAGCCCACCTTGTTGCTACCAGCTTAGCTGTGAATTCCACCACCTTTTGTGACTCGGCCTGTTTGACACGATAGCCACCAGCGATGCTGGTTTTTCCCATCAGGATTGCTACATTGCAGTACAAAATAAACCCCCAAAGTTATTCAGGGTAACAGCAGGACTTCAGCAATAGAGCATACAGTGGAAGAGTCCTCTTTCAAGGGAAAAACCTCAAAGTACTGTTGGAGATGCCTCCACACTATAGGGACACAAGAGCTTCTGCAGATAGCACCACCAGACATTAGTCCTCTATGACACCCACTGGCCCTTCTCATGCCTCTGGGGTCTTTGCATACAAGAGGACTGTACTTAACCAGCCAGTTTTGATAACCACTAATAACTTGAACTCAGCTTCTCTTGGCCTTACACTCCAATTACACCCTCCTCTCATTTTGAGCTCATTTCGAGTCAGAAAGCTGCATTTTCCAAACGTTGATTCCTGTCTTGAGCACAAAGTTTTTGGGCCTTGAACCGATGGAGTTGTATAAATTAAAACTTCCCAAAGAGGATTCAATCTCAGGTTCTCCCTAGACACACCAACACCCTCCAGGATGCAGAACGCAATGGAGGACAGAGATCACTATAAAACACACACACTCAACACGCCAACTTTTTATCACGGAGGTTGCTGATTTCCCATGCTAAGAACAACCTTTGGAACAAAAATGAATTATGCGTCTCATTCCGAGTGCATCAAAGAGTAGACAGCCTTTTTAAAGGAGTCAAGATCACCTCAGCTGTGCTTTTGTTATCTAGCCCAAGGTTAAGGACTTGGCCTTGGGCTAACAATTGGCTCAGAAAACCAGGATCACGTAATGAGAGTTCCAGGAACAGAGGAAAACCAAAGCTTGGTAAAGGCACACTCTTCAAAGTGTCCCAGTGTTTGACCCTTTTTTTCCCCCTTCTCAGATGAATGAGGTAAGGAAAAGAGGAATGAAGTCTGAAACGCTGAAGGAAGTACTCTCATACAAGAAGAGCTGGAAAGACCTTCCCAGATCCTTCCCAGACACTCAGCCTTAGAGATAAAGGCCTGACAACAATTCTTCCTCACCAGCTAGATGGAGAAGTTGGCAGTAACTCACTGCACAGCTCAGGGCTCAAGAGTAGAAGGAAAGAGCAGTGCCTGGTTTATTTGCTTTGATATAAAGCATAAGTTAAGCTGCTTCTATTTGAGAGTAGAATCCAACCCTCCAACCCAGATAAATGTAAGACCCTCCAGCAGGTGAGAGCTGCAAAGCAAAAATGTCCTGCTGGGTTATACAGGGCTGTTCACAACCACTGATCTGTTCTTGTATGTATCTTTGTTTGGGTGGGGGGGGATTGTCAGAACCTGCACACAGGAGAGGCACTTCCTCAACTTCTGCTGCTGACAAAAACCAGAAGGCTCCGACCCACGCTCCCAACACTGTTTTCCCAGGGCTTGGTCCTCCTCCTCGCTGAGGAACTCGGCAGTGGGCATGAATCAGTAAGCCAGCAGGTGTGCAGGAGCTCTCTCTAAATGACTCTGCCCTCTAGGGTACATTTGGGTTATATTTTCCAAGATGAAAATCTTTGCATCTGCAAACCTGGGAGACTCCTCTGCCCAATGTGTCAGGAAGCAGTTAACAACCATTCCTTAAAAGAATAAATATCACTAGACCAGGAAATAGGAATCAATTAGTCTTTGATCCGCCCCTCAGTAAGAACATCATCTAGAGCATGGGTTACTGCTAGTCCTAAGTAACCAAGAATGTTGATGGACTTTACAACTACCAGTGGTTAAGAAAAGGAGAACTTCGGTCCCATTTCCTTTTGATCTTTCAGACTCAAGGTGGCATTTCTGGGGCTTCCCCCCACACAGTGTGAGGAAAATTGATGTTTAAGAATCCCTGGTGTCCTCATGAGAGTCCAACAGGAGAAGCTTTGAAGCAATCCTGCAAAATGCCCAGTCTGTTCACAGAAAGCAGTAGAATGATAACATAAAGGCCAGGTTGGATGAAGCCTTGGGTGGCATAGTTTAATGTGAGGTGTCCCTGCTTATGGCAGGGAGGTTGGAACTGGATGATCTTAAGGTCCTTTCCAACTCAAACTATTCTATGATTCATAGAATGGCTTGGGTTGAAAGGGACCTTAGAGCTCATCTAGTTCCAACCCCCTGCCACAGGCAGGGACACCTTCCAGTAATCTACATCTTGTACAACAGGAATAAAAGAGTTATCAATAATGGCAATATTTTACAGAACAAAACCACTAATTTTTTACTTAAGACTATGTGGTCCACCTTTGATTTACAGTGCCAGGGCTGGGAAAATGACCTCCATGTGCATTAGGACTTGGTCCAACAGCAACAGTTTGTGACATCAAACCTGCCTTTGTGTTAGCATTATGATGTCAACTAGAAAACCAGGATTCCTCATGAAAGGGGACAAAAATCAGCTGGGCTCTGAAACTGATTTGAAGTTAAAGATTTTTTCATTGGAAAAAAAAAAAGAGAGAAAATGCAAGCAGAAAAAATATGGTAGAACTGTCCTTGAATTAATACAACAGCCAGAGTGATGCTCTTAAGAAATAATACATACCCTGTCTCTCTTCTAATCCCTCAGGAGTCAGGAACTCCTCTGGCCTATGAAGTCCCATACAAAGTTATCAATAAGTCATGAGAAAAAATGCAAAAGTCAAGATTATCATGAAATGAATCATTGTTTCTGGCTGTAAAGCAAAGCCGTTCTGCTCAGCCCGCATGTTTGGTGCGGCCATAGTCAGATATCCCTTCCCCCTCTCATCACCACTGGCCTTGCAATTAAGTTTCAATGTGCCTGTGTGTATATTATTGATGTGGAAACAGCTATTTCCATCATGCCGCAGACATTCTATACTTTTGAAGTCTGTGGTTACAGAGTCATTATTCCGCACAACACTTTCCCATCACTAGGGTGTGCAGGATGCCATAAAAAAATGGGTTTGTGCAAGTTCCAAGCTACTGCAGTTATGTCAATAGTTACCTTAAATACAGTCATTTCTTGTACGTGGTCACCCTGCTTTCTGGGGATTGGCTTTAATAGAAAGGACCGGATTGCCTGAGAACGAAGTCAGTAGGTAGAGCTGTGCCAACTTGCAGATCTGCTTGATATTCCCATCTTTTAATCTGCGTGTTGTTTCCAGGATGAGGATGATGATAGCAATAGTAGCAATAGTGATAATAGTAATAAAAATACATTTGCTTCTGTTTGTAGTGTAACACTGCTGGAGTTGAACGCTCTGCTTTAATGAGACGCGCCGAAGGAAACGCTATCCCGCAGCGCAAGAAGTACATGTCAGCTCTCCGCTGCCTCGGCATGATGACCCGAGCTACACTACAATATTCATCATTTTCCTGGTGATCTCCCAGGAAAACCTTCTTAATTTAATCTCCAATGGGATTATCAGCCTCATTAAATTGTAAACCTGCCACAGCCCAGCTGTTGTGGGAAACTGAACTTTCAGACTTGTCAATTCAGGGCTCAGACCTCTCCACCTGAAGTCCCTCTAGAAGCTTTTAACGCTTTCAGCCTCAAAAGCCTGCAGGGTCCTTCCCCACTTCCTTCACCTGCAACTTATTCCACAGAAATCCTGCCTTCTTGCAAACTAAAAGGGCACAGATCTGCTGCTTTCCTGGAGTTAAACCAATACACCCAGCTGCAACCCCAGCCCAGTGGCCCTGCTCTGATTTCTATATGGGCAGTGCAGCATATTTTGCAGAAGCCCCTCCAAGAATGAAGTCTGAATAGCATTCATACATCTCATTCCTACCCTGCTTTATGAACCAAGACCAAGCTGACCCAATGCAAGTTTCCTGCCTCTGGAGAAGTCCAACAACTCAGCCTCTGTTCATCTATCAAGGGCAATACAAGCCCAGGCAGGTATTACAGCTGAGTGCCTTCACAGCACTATGTAAATACAGATGCAAATGAGCTTTGGCCCTCAGACTTCTGGCAAGCTACAAACCCCATCCCTGGTGTTGTGAGGTGTCTCTGCTGCACACACTGGGGGCAAGCCTTCAGACCCTTCCCAAACTAGGATTCTTGCTGGAGGCAGGGATGGATTTGCCTCTTAAAGGACACAGAGCCAGGACTAAACCCAGTGTACCTGCTTTGCTAAGTGACCATTGCATAAGGCTTGCAGACAGGAGGCTGCTAAATCCCAGAGGGCACTGACAGGTGACTCCATTCCAAAAACGAGAGGAAGCTCCACCTTGGGAAACCATTACTGCTTGTTGCAGACACGGCTGGGAGGAATACAGGTAATGAAGGATTAGTACTGGAGAGACAGGAAAGAAGTAATCTTAAAGTAAGTCTGGAATTCCTTCTGTGCCCAAGCAAGGCAAGTGCAGTGAACACACACAGACGGTTACCTTCTCACACACCTGCAAAGCCTCTTAGGAGGACTAAGCAAGAGATGTGGTGTTCAGCACAGTAAGGTTATATTCTGAAGGAGCTGGGATGTTTTTTTCCCCTTGTACATAGTAGTCTAACGAAACAAAAGACTGACACTTTCCCTCAACACCCTTACATCAATTGTATGTACAATCCAAGTATCTTTGGTATCCAAGGATATCCAAGTATATCCAAGTATCCAAGTATAGCTTCTTTGTCCTTTCCTATGTAACTAAAAACAAAGCGGTTTGTGCCTATAATAACCATTTATAACGTCTTTAAAAATACATTTTAATGCCTTTGGCTTTTCATCATTATTTTCAGCAGCTTAAGTCAACTGGGAACAAGATTCGTGGTTCTCATGTTCTCATGTTGTAAGAACACAACAAATCAAGTTCTCATAGCAGCAGCCTGCCCTACCAAAAGGGGTAGCCTTAACATAAAGGAGAAGATAAACATTCCATATCCATAATTAGATAAATAATACTTCAGGCAAGATATGGCACCTTTAAAAGTGCCTTTTCAGCCTTGGATTTTTTTCTCTGCCTGTTACTACAGAAACCATCTAGCAACCAGAATCTAAGACAGACTCCACCCAAAACAGAGAAAAACAATATAGACAGAGTAGGCTTTTCCTTCCCCCCACCCCTTTTATTTCCCCCCCTTTTCCTTCCCCCTCCCCTTTCTCCTTTGAAAGGGTGGGTGCTAAGGAAAAGTCTCTCACTGTGCAAAGGACAGGAGGATTTTGCATGCAGTTGAAACAGTAAAGCTCTGATTACAGATGGCAGAAATGAAAGCAGGGAATGAGTAATGAGCAATGAGAAATGCGTAATGCGGGATGAGGATATAATTTCCACACATCGGCTAAAGAAAGGTTTACACTCTTAAGCAATAAAAACAAACCATTAAGCCAGACCTGCACTGTCAGGAAGTATAAAACAGTTCTTGAAACTCTGCAGTTACTATACAAAAGCTTTTCATAAACTTTTGTTTCCTGATCTTTCATAAAACATTAACATTATGTTCTTTCATAAAACATTCACATCAAGCTGCCATATGGCAATTAGCTGCCTCCTGAAATCAATAAAAGAAAACCCCAAAAATCAACAAGTTTAGGAATAGCTCTATAATAAAATAGTTCAATAATTATCCTCTTCTAATAGTGGGTCTAATATAAATGCAGTCCAGATGAGCTCCTTCTCCAAAGCTCAGAGTACAATAAATCATGTTCCTCTCCAAGCCTCATCAGTACTGATTGTACAAGCAGGACCTTTGACTGCCTAATGAGGGGCAAGCAGGTGATAGCTTGGGGACCCCCAAACACAGTTATCATAGGAACAGGAAAGGTCTCAATGCCTACCTATGATGAGCCCAGGTTAGCGCAGCAGAGCAGATCCTGCTCTGCTGAAAATGGCCAATGCTCTCGAGAGAGCTTACCTCAACTGAAGATCTTCCCACAGCATTTCTACATGTTGCTGAGCACAGGAATCCAACTGAATTGTGCCCCAAAATTACCAAGCCACTCGACAAAGCTGTTACTGAGTCTCAAAAGGACAAGGGAAGATGCTGATCACATCTGTGTTTAGAGAGATGCTTATCTGAAATGCACAAAGGGTGATATCTATCACAATCTCTAGCTATATAGGTTGTATAAGTGCCTAGAAGCAGTATGTTCAGGGGAAAACAGGCTATAGGGTAACAAAGGCAGTTTTGCCATCCAGATCTTCTGCTTTTTCTCCTCTTAAGAGGAAAAAAAGACCAAAAAGCTCATTTCTTCTTGTAGAGCACTATAACACCAAGTACTACTAACGAACTAAAGTGCTACTAAAGAGCTAAAGTAAGTACTACTACAGAACAAAAGTAAATACTACTAAAGAACTAAAG
This sequence comes from Agapornis roseicollis, assembly GCA_002631895.1. Taxonomy (NCBI): domain Eukaryota; kingdom Metazoa; phylum Chordata; class Aves; order Psittaciformes; family Psittacidae; genus Agapornis; species Agapornis roseicollis. Next base: position 454,860 of record NDXB01012544.1, on the reverse strand, counting down.
CACTGGAGCACTGTGGTAAGAGCATACCATTAGTTTTTAGGACTATTTAGCACTCAGTACCAGACTTAGACAACGACTCTGTGTCAGAAAGCCCAAACCTTCAGGAAGGACTGTCTGGCCATCAACCCTATTTTGCAGGGTTCAGGAACCCCACTGATCTCTAGGAGAATTTTCTACCACCCATGTATGAAAGTCTGACTCAACTCTTCTATTTGTAATCCCAAACAAGCTCCTCAGTGCAGCACTCTCACAATCTAGAGAGAGGGGCTAAGGGTTAAGGATTTAAGGTATGTTACGAAACCAATTCTACAGAAATTTAGTGATGCGCTGAGCTTGACACAAGCCTATTTCCTCCTCAAAATCAGCACAGAACCAGTGATTCTGTGACTAACACTAAGCAGGTATAGAAATGCTTACAAGAATGGGTCTTAATAGGTTTACAATTACACATTGGCCTCAGTGTATTTTACTACGGATGCGATTCTTTCTCAAGCAACAGGAGGTTTGCCTTTACAGGGAATGCGGCATCACGCCATGAGCCAGCTACTGCTCATGCATAGACAAGTGCTGTAGCCAATTTTTGTGAAACAAGATTAGCATCAACGTACTCTCATGCCTTACAGGAGAAGTAAAGCAGTCACCACCGTAAAAAGCCTCCCTCAATCTAGTCACAGATGAAGGGCTGGGAGCTGTGAAACTGAAGCCTTGCAACGCTGGAGTGTAAGACCTAGTTAGAAGTGCTGTGGGTTCTTTACAGATCTCAGTAGGTTTGGGATGACACCTGTCCTGCCCATAGAAATGGTGCAATCTTCAAGTTTTCAGCACTTTCTGTCCAGCTTTTGCAAGCTGAGGCTCTAGCGTATGTTAGCACTGCCATAACTTGACTGGTACAACTGTGCATTGCAAACAACAAACCACAGAATAGTTTGGGTTGGAAGGGACCTTCAAAGCTCATCTGGTCCAACCCCCCTGCAATGAGCAGGGACATCTTCAACCAGATCAGATTGCCCAGAGCCACATCCAGCCTGGCCTTGAATGTCTCCAGGGATGGGGCATCCACCACCTCTCTGGGCAACCTGTGCCAGGGTTTTACCACCCTCATTGGAAAGAATTTTATCTTCACATCCAGCCAGAATCTCCCCTCTTTTAGTTTGAAACCATCACCTTTGTCCTGTCACAACAGGCCCTGCTAGAAAGTCTCTCCCCATCTTTCTTATAGGCCCCTTTTAAGAACTGAAAGCCTTCAAAAAGGTTCCCCTGGACTCTTCTCTCCAGGCTGAACAACCCCAACTCTCAGCCTTGCAGAACCATCACTGTAGCATATCCTGTGCCTGACAACCTTGCCAAAACAACGGCCATAAAGTGCTCATCACCAGTCACACACTGGCAACGAGCAAAAGGCAAACTAATGATCTGCATATGTCATGTTCCCCCCTACACACAGGAGCCAAGAAAACAGCACTGCTCTTTTGATAAAGCAGAGGTTGTCCACCCAGCAAGGCTGGAGGTTACCACATAGCATCAGCATGACAATAACATCAGCTACCTCTCAGAAATCCCGCTGGTACAAAGAAATACAGAAGTTGCTATCATGCCACAATCTAAGAAACCTTCAAGAAAAATGGGAGCAGCAAACAGGAAATCAGTTTTTTCTCTCATATCCTCTGTACCCCTTGCTTTTTGTGACGATGAGCTCTAGAGAACTGTTCTATATGAAGACCTGTAAGCCATCAGGTTAGCCTTTCTGACCAACAAACCTATGCAGTACGTTTGCTGTAACTCAGACAATTCTAGTGAAGAAGCAGGAGTCTGGGGAGGGCAGTGAGGAAGAGGAGGGTTCTGTTAACAGAAAGTTAGGCTAGCAGGAGATCCAAATCAGAGATTCCCAGAATTGCCTTCGAGAGGTCTCTAATGGGCCAGCTGCACACATGGCTTTAGGAAGTGCTGCCTTAGTTCACCAAATCCAGAAATGGATCCGTAACAGAAGAGAAGGGAGTTCTGACATCTCTGGAGATATCAGCACAGCCTCTAAACACAATGGAGAGCTCCTGAAACAGGCAGGAACCTACCACCAGCAGTCTAACACAATCTAACTGCATTCCCAGCTTCAGTGCACTCCACAGTGGATTGCCAAGAAGCTGGTTTAAGCTACGTTCCCACTCTACTACTTTAGCACAGCTTTTACACAACAAGCAACCCAGCCTCTACATGCTCATCCTAGGTTCTACAGCTAGTAACCCAACTTCCCTACCAGTCTTCAACCACAACAGGCACAGTAAGTATTAGCTTTACTGCTGCTTGCCAGCTGCAAATCATGCTTTTGCCCCTCAGAGGCAGGAACTGAAGAGTAAGAAGTTGTAAGCACAGGTTAGTCTTGGGATGACTGCACAAGTGAACCATTTTTTCCTTACAGACTGGACTTTTCAGAAAGAAGGATCAGAGGTTTGTGATTTATTATCTGACACAGACTGAAACATTTGGGAAAGAGGGAGGAAAAAAGTCTTTCAAACACAAAACCCTGGAAAAGAAGACAAGCCAACCTGCAAAACAGCAAACCCACCAGCTGAGGTTAGACAGGAGGCTGCATACGACAACAGCCTGGTGTACGTAGGGTAAAACGTGAAGATTAATGTCACTACAACACTCCATAGAAAGGGGCTCTCCTCTGAGGTGGGGAAGTATGCAATGCTCTTCCAACTGGTAAAGACAAGGGCTGGTACAAATAAGGCAATAATTCCTCTTTAGCAATATATAATCACCAAAAATAAAAAAAAAAAATAATAAAAAAAATAAAAAAAAAGATGACATTTTAGTTTTTATTATTTTATATTTGGCCAGGACTTTGAAAGGAAGGACTTTGAAAGGAAACATCAAACATTCACTTTTCTGTAGGTCTAGAAAAGATTCAGCCTTGCCCCCCCCCCCCCCCCCCCCCACC
>NDXB01012544.1:376659-451182 GCA_002631895.1 Agapornis roseicollis | reverse complement strand
TTAAAATTTTTTTTTTCTCATTTTTTTTTTTTTTTTTTTTCGTAAACTTAAATATTTTTTTAAAATATTTTTTTTTTTTTTTTTTTTTCTTTTTCTTTCCATTTCATTACATAAATAAAGTCTTCATTGGGAAATATTAAAGTGTCAGCTTGGGGGGTTATTTTTAACCTCTTGTGTTTGTCTAATATATTTTTGCTGTGTCAGCGGCACCCACAACCCTCCACAACCATATCTTGATAGTTCTTTAATACAACTTTTTCATTTTCATCAAGGTAGAGCATGGAAATAGCACTCAGTTCTGTCGGCACACAGCAAGCCTTGGGGATTTTGGAATTCACTGAATTGACCAAAGTCTGAACAATGGCATGGTTTGTTGAGTTTAGATGATCTGCCAGTGGAAAAGGACATTCCCCGTGGCAGTAAAAGGCACTATACCCCGGTGGGGCAACAATCCAGTCATTCCACCCCACATCATTGAAGTCCACATATAACGGATGCCTTTTGCAACTGTATTTGTGGCGTTTACGCTGTTTGTGTTTCGCTTGACGCTTTTCTCTTTTATGGAGCGGGTGTCCCTTGCCATCATGCCCAAACGTTACTAATAATGGCCTGAGCTGAGACCAGCTATCTTCATCCTGATGTAAAGACCTGCTAATCCTAACGTGCCTCTTGGAGGCACTGTTCTCTTTGTCCAAGTGAACCACCTCTACCACAAACCCATGATTAGGTTGTCCATGTGCAATCCACCTCAAAACAGCTGGCGTTACATCAAAACTTTCCCATTTACTTGCATTATGATGCACCAACCTGGTGTCCAAAAGTCTTGTGACAGGGTCCTTAGAGGTGGCTGTGGCTGGCTTTATAATTTCATAAATATTAATACGGTGATGGTAGCTGCTGTTGTTCTCAAAGGCTCCGTGCACCTGCTTCCGAAAAATCTGGAGTTCAGCTGAGGTGATAGACTCCTCATTAGGGATGGAAGTTAAATTAAAGAAGAAACGCCGTGCTGTTTTCCCACTTGTTTCTGGCAGTTCTTCCAAAACTTCTAATTTGATTGAACAGGGAAAATAGAAAGAAAGAAAGAAAGAAAAATCAGGAACTGAGACAAGCAACCAAACCTCTCACAGTGCGCTGCTGGCAACTTTCAAACGATAGCTAACGCATGTAACACACGAGGCTTTCAGGTGGGAAATGCCACCTCCCTTGTCTTCCTCTATTTACACAAGCACGTATAGCATGGAGTTAAGGGTGCTTCACTCACTGTTAAGCATTTCGATTGCTCACCGGTGCCCTTTGCATTCCAAGCGGTTATGAATGAGTGGCAGGAACCACACTGCATTATGCTGGAATTCAAGGACATCAGTGAGAAAACTGATGCACTGAGAGCGTGGCTCTGATGTGAACCCTTACAACTGGTTGAGGACTTAAGGCAACTGTTGCATTTCTGCTTTTTTCAAGAAGGTGGCTCTAATATCAACCCCTTCAACTCCACCCCGAAAAACACCATTCCACAGTTTAGGTGACTTAGAAATACTAACTCCTGGATTCTTGTATCTTGGTTAGAAACAGTGAACATCTGTAACAGCGCTTTATGAAGCACACCCTAGGATGTACCCAAAAGGGCCATAAAGAATAGCGGGAGCTGAAAAGGGGTGGATGGTGAAGGGATAATGAAATAAAACTGCTTCTGAACAACAGATTTCTCAAAAGCACACCAAAAAATAAACTTGAAAAGTCCCTGAACCCCAGGCCATTCTCACCTTTGAGTCAACAAGTAACCGAATGGAGCTTCAGAGGGAGCAAAACGTATCTATTGTTGCTGCTACAGCCACTGAAGAAATTACAGGTATTTGCCAAAGGAAGCTTCTCTCAAATCAATTTTGGTTTCTATTTTGGGTGCTAAGCATCCTGGAGAAACACTCACTTTCGAAGGGGAAGCCCAAGCTGCTGTTAGCAGTTCTTGGTCACGTAACCATTCCCTGTTGAATCCAATGCAACTTTTGGATAGGGGAAGGCTCAGCTTTCCCGCTTTCCAGGAGCCGATCAGTATTTGTAAACACGCAGATGTTGTTGAGTGGTCACAAGACCAACTCCTGCTTTCAAGAAGCCAGGAACAGTGTGAGAACTCAGTAAAACAACGGACTTGTCCTAATCTTCTTCTAAACTTTGAGACAACTATAGAATAACTTTTATGCCAAAACCTGTGCTTTTCTGACGACTTCAAACTGCAGGCTTTTACATTTGCCTAGAAATCATAAACTTCGCCCTCCGAGTTCCTCTCTTGCTCAGCCCCCTTGCCTACCACACTAATGTGAATGACCCTCACACTGGATTTTCTCCATTCATTGCTACGTGTTTACTTTCCACATAGGGAAACGTGGACAATGAGAGGTTACATTTCATCATCCATCTCCTTCCTCATGATAAGGCTTCCCACTAAGCAGCACATCCACTTCCCCGAGACCCCCTCTTTTATCCATCCGAAATATTCAGTATTAACCGATCCCTTTTCCCAACGCAGTTTCACTTTAGAAGCATGGGGAAAACCGCGTTTTCATTACACCTACAGTGGGGCCACTGCATGCCAGCACCGGAGACGAGCAGCCAGGAACAATTACAACCTGGGGAAACGTTTCCCAAAGAGCACGCGAGCGACACGCGCCCCACCAGCTCCACGGGCCTACCCGTGCCACGGCCAATGCCACAGCCACTGTTTCAGCTCCATGGGCTGGGAAACGCATTCAAGCTGCTTAGAGAGTCCCTGGCCTCTCGGTGGGCTGCAGGCCAGGAGGGATAGGGATGAAGCTGGTAACCGCGTTCCGCTCTGGGCTGGGTTATCTGCAGGTGAGAGCCCAAATCTGGCCACAGGGCTTTTACCAGCCTGGGCGCTGCTGGCTGGGGAGGAATAGCTTGGGTCCAGGCTAAACCGCCCCTCGACGGCAGCGGGGCGAGGGAGGGCTCGAGGAAGGCGCGACTGATCGTTGCATCGATCTCTCACAGGGATGGGATAAGGATTAGAAACCCCCGCAGCTCGGCCGCTCCTCGGGGATTCCCTGCGCTTTACCCCTCGCAAAGGGAAAGCCATCTGGGAGAACGCTTAGCGTGGAGCCGCTTCGCTTTAGGGAGCAAAACGGGAGCCGCTTGTCGGGAGAAGGAGGAGGAGGAGAAGCGCGGCTGTCTGCGCGCCACAGCAGCAACCCCGGCGCCTGCCGCCGAGGCTGTGGGAGCGCGGCCGGCTGGAAGCGCACCGCCGTCCCGGTGAACCCAACACACCCGCGTTACCAGCGCTCCCGGGGAGGAATCCACCCCGACGCTCCTCCTCCTCCTGCAGCCCTCCCCCTTTTCCCCTCCGCTCCGCGCCCGCCACCGGCCCCCCGAGCCCGTACCTTCGTGGTGGAAGCTGCGGACGGTGTTGGCGCGGCTGGCGGCCCGCTCCAGCGGGTACCCGAGGGCCGGCGCCTGCCCCTGCTGCTGCCCGGCGTGCAGGCGGTAGAGGTCCAGCATGTAGGGGGGGATGACGACGTCCTTGCCGGGGCTGGGCCGCCGCTTCAACCCGAACATGTGGAGCAGGCGCAGCTCGAACTCGCTGAGGAGATCCTCGGGGCGCTGCGCGGCCGAGGCGGCGCGGCCCGGCTCGGTGAAACGCCGCCGGCCCACCTCCGGCATGAGGCCGGCCGCGCCGCCCAGCAGCGCCTGGCAGAGCAGCAGCGCCAGGAGGGAGCGGGTCGCGGCAACCATGATCAACCTGCGCGGAGGAGGAGGAGGAGGCGATGGGAGCCAGTCAGCGCGGACACCGCGCCGGGGGAGCGCGCCGCGGGGTTGGGGGGGGCGGCGGACGGGGACGGTCCGCAGGTGGGTCCTACCCCGGAGGGGCTCGGAGCGGAGCCCATGGCGAGCGGCCCCGGCCGGCCCCGAGGCGCGGAGGAGCCCCCCGCGGGGCCGCTTCAGGTGCGCGGCGGGCGGCGGAGCGAGGCACGAAAATCCCCGTGGCAGGAGATCAAAGGGGACGGGACGGGACGGGGCGGGGGAGCGGAGCGGGGCGATCCGCAACAAAGGAGCGCGGCGGGGAAGGGGAGGAAAGGGGCGGACGGGGGCACCGCCGGGGCCGGGCCGCTGCCCTCGGCGGGGCGCAGGTGTGCGCCGGGACGGGACGGGCCTCGCCTCCCGCCGCGGCCGGGACCGCTCCGGCTCCGGGATCAGGCTGGGGCTGCTGCCCCGCCGCCGCACAGAGCGACCTCCCCGCTGCGCTCCCGTCCCGATCCGAGGGGACTCGGGGCCGGCTCCGCTTTGCGCCGCTCCCCGGAGGGGCAGCGACTTTCCCCAGTGGAGGGAGAGGGAGAGCTACCTTCCCTCTGCGGGGTGGGAGAAGGGGAGGGAGGAAAACACAAATCCTGCTACGTCCTTAGCCAAACCCACAGGGTGATATTCTCTCTCCCCCGTGAAACTCTGCGCTGGGTTATTGTTATTATCATTATTATAATTGTTATGATTAGTGTCCCGTCCCCCCTCTCTCTTCCAGAGCGCTAGCACCTCCGCCGTGGCCCACGGAGTCATCCTGCGGAGGAGGCTTTCAGCGGGTCTGCGACCGCCGGGGTTATACCTGTGTGCAGCAGCAGCAGGGGTTGTGTCTGCAGGAGGGTTTTCTGCTCTCGGGGTGTTTTTCCCGCATCACTTGGTGTTACTCCGAACTTCGCTGCTGCTCCTCTACAGCTGCCGAGCAGAAAAGAGAAGTTCTCTGAAGTACGGTCCGCCTCAGAAACATACTTTTAGCAGCTGGGTGAGGAGGCAGAAGGCAAGTCCCGGCCAGGGAAGGGCTTCTGTCTTTTAAAAGCAGCGATCGAAAAGTTGTTGCTTCTTCTTCTTCCTCCTCCTCGAGTGTGTGTGCGTGTGCCTGCCCGTGAATGGGTCCCTATGTGTCTACGGAGTTAAAAAGCTCCTTTTCAAAGCATAAAAACAAAAAAAAGTCCTTTTGCATCACCCGCGTCGGACAGATGGACATTTACCGAGGCTCCCGCAGCGGCATTAAGGCGAAGCTTGACTTTTCCCCGCTCCCTTAAAAAGAAAGAAGAAAAGAGGGAGGAGAAAGGAGGGGAAAAGGAAAGGGAAAAAAAAAAAAAGAGGGTGGGGAGCGACGGCTTTAGGGGACAGCGCCCGGTGCCCGGCCCGCCCCGCACCGCTCCATTGCCGGGGGTGCCCGCCCGCCGCCGGGGCTTTTTGTTGCGCGGCAATGTCACGACCCCGGAGGCTCGCAGGCCCGCTCCAATCACAGCTCCCTGTGGGAGCGGGCTGCGGCCCCGCACGGCTTTTTAAAGGAGACACCGCCTCCCTCTCTCGTTCCTTCCCTCCCTCCTCCTTCACCCGTTCTCCTCCTTCCCTCGCTGAAGCTGCCAGCCCGCCCCGTTAAGCTGTGGGAAGCGCCGGCACAGTTCCCCGCATCCCGTTCCGGGCGGCCGAACGGCGGCGGGACACGGCCGCCCGGATCGGGATGCGGGATCGGGTCGTACAATACCCCATTGTACCGCAAATCGGATTAGCACCGTGCCCCGGCCGGCTGGGGTAGTAAGGTGTGAAGGTCACGTAAGGTATCGGGAGAATCCCGGTGCTCTACAAGCACTTTAACAACATATATAGTTACTTTATTGCGTGCGAGCCTGCGGGAAGAGGGCTGGAGAGCCGGGGGTTTCCTCGCTGTCCTCGGAGGAGTCTCCTTCCCTGCTGCGGGCTCTGCCCCAGCCGAGCGGAGGGTTGGGTTTGGGGTTTGGTGTGAAGGGGTTTTTATTAAGATGTGGCTGCCCTCCAGTGGTGGAAATGCGGCTGATCTCCGGCACACAAACCCCGGCATCGCCACCAGAAACCAGCCCGGCGACACAGCCCGGCACCTGCCTCCGGAGCGCACCGGAGCGCCCGGCCCTGCGGGAGCCGGCACCGCATCCAGGCACGGAGTAGGCCAGCGGGGGTGAAGAAGGCAAGGCCTATGTTCAATGAGATTCGGCTCCCAGTCCGAGCTCCCTTTGCTGGTATTGGCAAACCTCTCCATCCCGATACCATTTAATTTGTCCTTTGGGATGCACCCTTTGTCCCATCTCCTGTTCGCCTGCTTTGGCTCTGCAGCAGGGCCCGGCCCTTCTTGCACAGGTGAGTGATACCCGGCAATTTTGGGTCACAGAATCAACTAGGTTGGAAAAGACCTTTAAGATTACCAAGTCCAACCTTCACCTCGGCACTCCCAAGACCACCACTAAAGGCCTCATCTACACAGTGTTTAAACACTTGCAGGGACGGTGACTCCAGCCCTGCCATGGGCAGCCTGTTCCTATGCCTGAGCACTGTCTGGGGAAGGAATTGTTCCTACTATCCAGCCTAAACCTCCCCTGGTGCAGCTTGAGGCCGTTTCCTCTTATCCTATCACTAGTTCCTTGGGACAAGGAACCCCCACCTTACCCCCATCTCATACAACCTCCTTTCAGGTAGCTGCCGAGAGTGATAAGGTCCCCACTGATCCTTCTCCCCCTCAGTTCCCTCAGCAGGCCTTAAAGACAAAGCCAATAGCATGGGGTCCCAGTGCTAGCCCAGCAAGCACTGTGAATGCTTTGTGCTGCACCTCCTCTTCCACCCAAATACCTCTCAGGGGCTTCATTTGCAAAAGGCACAGCCAACCTTTGACACCTTCAATTACTGCGGAGGAGGATTTAAAGCAATAACAACCGAGATGGCTCCATTACCAGCTCCTCCTTTGGGAGAGGCCTTTTCCCTCCATCTTACTACTTTTCAACTGTAGGGAAGCCACCTATTTGAGGCAGAAATTCAGTAGATTTGGACCAGAGTGATTCCTCCTGCGGTCAATGGCTTTTCCACCATGTTAGAGTGACTTCAGCTCTACCTGCCAAACATCACTGCAGGATGAGGTGCTCACACAGAGAACTACACACCAGCGTTAGAAACCACCTTAGAACTACACCAGCCTAATTAAAGAGCTGGTAAAGCTCCTTCCTACCAAGAGCTCCCAACACTTGTTAACCTGGATTTTCACTCTCTGCTGTGAGTACAGCATGAGAGGCAATGGAGCAAGGTGGAATCCTTCAACAGTGTAGCTACTCTCCCGTTGCATTCCAGCACAGATAATGTTTAATTTTATGACTTCCTGCAAGTCTTTAGCATGAACTGAAAGTGCTGTGCAGTGTGACTTCAGGGTATGCCAATTATGTAAATCAGCACTAAAATAACAATGGCAACGTAGTTTACACATCACTGACATTAAATGAGCACTTCAACTTCTAATTGCCATTCCAGTTCAATCTGTAGTGGGTCATGCCAGGAAAAAGTCATTTCTTGCCTCAACGCTTACTCCCTGTGCCTGGAGCATAGGCTGTCCTGTATGCCCAGCTTCACCTTATCTCCAGGAGCTTTCTGTATTCGGATGATGAGCCTTGTGAGGGAGGAACGTGTCTGTGGTTGTTCTGAAGGCCTGCAGATGCGCTGATGTCAAAAGGGTCTTGTAAGTTTGTCCCTCTCTGATTTTAAACATAAAAAGGCTCTCACAGTCTTCTGTTCTCTTGGCCATAGAACATTTCCCTTTCTAGTTTGTCCTCTCTCTGCCTATTTAGATCAGAAGCTGCTGGGGCAGTGATTCTGCCTTCCCACTTGTTTCCAGGAAGTCCCAAAAGACAACATGGAAGCATTTACATCATCCCCCCTGAACACACCAGCAGCCACACCAGAACCTCAGCTGTGCTCCAGCACTTGCCCCACATTTGATTTCTCACCAAAGCAGATCTGGCTCCCCTTCAGCCACTGACCTCGTGAATATGGGGAATAAGGCCCTCAAAGTGTCATCCATGAACATCTGGTTACAGTTTGTGCCTCATCAGCACAAGAAGCAATTAAATACCCCTTCGTAGAGCCCACTGCCTTTGAATACAGCATTCCAGCCTGCTCCTGCTGCATCTCTAGCATCAGCACACCTGAGCTCAAAGCTGAGAAGTATTTTTGTCATAACAAAGAACATTAGACACAGGTGTATTTGGCTATAACGAATGCAGCACTTGGTCTGTGGAATTAAGTTTAGTGTTTAGCAGAGTTTTTTGAGAGGTGATGAGCCAGTAACTCAACTAATGGCACCTGCTGCTAAGGTTTCAGGTCCAGGTGTTTGTTTCCAGGACCCAAACACAGCTGATAGACCTCAATTTCAGGTATTGCTGGGTTTTCTTAGTGAAATGATAGGGAAGTATCCAAATCAGGTTAAGTTTTACAACACAGAGTCCTTAAAGCCCAGCATTTCGTTCTTACAAATACTATACCAAGTCACATTTATACGATGTCACCACGTAGTGTCCTATTTACCAACCTCATTAAATTGCAACCATCATTCTTGATGGCTACAAGCAAAAGACTTGATCTGGAAGACCTCAATGAGAAATTCTCACTAGGGTTTCTGACAGTAACTTGTAATCCTTAACAAAGCCACCTAATTTCTGGTCTATTATAGAATCATAGAATCACAGATTAGTTTGGGTTGGAAGGGACCCTAAAGCTCATCCAGTTCCAACCCCATGCCATGGGCAGGGTCATCTTCCACTAGAGCAGGTTGCTCAAAGTCCTGTCCAACCTGGCCTTGAACACTGCCAGGGATTAAAGACAAAGGTCTGCAGGAACACTTGCATGCTCTATACACGTTGATGGTCAACGCTTCTACTCTTGGCTTCCCCAGACGAGTTAGACCAATGCTGAGCATTACTGAAAATTCCCACTTTGCACCACTGTTCCCTGGATATGATAAGTACGTGAGACATGAAATGTTAACAGCACTGAGCTTTTCTATGGATTTTGCACATTTTAGTGAATAAACCTCTTGATAAAAATCCGTGCTGAAGCATGAAACATACACATGGTACAGCATCAAATGCTAGAGAGGCGGCTTCTGAAAATGAGTTAAGATGTGTTAGTGATGTTGAGGTTTTGGCTTCGTAATGGATGGAGATTATCTGAAAGCTTTTCTGTTCCTGAACTGTGCTTCCTGTTGGCATTTGTGTGAATCCGATGTGTGGCCATTCATTCAAATACTCCTTAGCACCGTTCTCTGAAGACATACTTGTCTTCTGGTGGTTTGTCTTTTAACATCTCTCAGTTGTCTCTGCTGCGCAGGCTGTCTCCTGTCCCATGAAGGATGGATTCTCACCTGAGAAGGTAATGTACAAGATGGTGATCTGGTTTTGAAGAGGGGAAAGGCAGTTTGTTCAGAAATGTCTGTCTCTTTCTTATTCACCTTTGCTGAAATTTGGCAGCCCTTCAAAGCTCCGTTTCACTGCAAGTCTCAATTTCATTCATCAACTCGCAGCTTTCCGTCCATCACAGTGGCAGGGAAATGGGAATTTATCAGGAACTACAATGCAGACCTAATATGTTCTACATTTTCAGTATGTCTCCATTTCCAATGAACAAAACCAGTTGCTCTTAACAGTGTTACGTCTGCAAATACAGGCTGGAGTGATCAGTTCACGTGGCTGTGCAACTTTAAATTGTAAGACAAATTCCTACAACCTGCATTAAAATTGCTGGAGAAAGAGGGAAAAAAGGAAGCTAATGTGACAACCTTTTACGTTACCGGTTTCCCCTCGATGCTATAAAGTTCCAAATGTCAAAATCCAGTATTTGACCTGTGGCTTTTATCGTTAAGAGGAGACAGAATGCCATAACACCTCTGTACAGGCTGGAGAACAACTGGGCAATCACTGGACAGATTCCAAGGCACTACTGCCGTTTATGTACATTTAATTACATGGAGTAGGAATAGTTACAGGCTGCTGGGCTCGGGAGATTCCATAGGCAGTGAAGTGAGGAAGATTCAGGAGACCTCAGTTGTATTCCCAGCAACAGAAGTGTCCTTTTTCTTCCCTTTGCTTTTCCACCTTGGAAATAGGGATGTCCATGCTCACCCCACTCGTAAGTCCCTACAAGACCTTTAGGTAAAAGCACAAAGAGTTAGGCACTGCTATTGTTTGCAGCTAAATACTAGGTTAATGCCAATAGCAATCTCAAATACCTGGAATCCCAGAGCTTAATCTCGCCTGAAAATTCCTACTGGTTTCAGAGGTACAGGATCACATGTGTAAGTGATGAAGAGACAGGGATGCCAACTATTCCAAGCAGAAGATTCAGAGCAAAGAGGGCTTTTTAATTATATAAGTCTTATTGGGAAGACAATGAGGTGAGGGTGTTCCCCCACATAAAAGAGAAATGGCTGCGTCACAGATGGTCCACTTCAGGAGCTTATAATTTCATCACAGCAGAGATCCTGACGTCAAGTAAAATGGAGGATAATATCAAGTTGCGCATACTGCCTTAAGAAGTGCATATTTTAGCAGTGCAGCTGGATAATGTTTTGCAATTAAAATAAAATAAAGGCAAGGGTGACGTTCTGTTTAAGCAGATTGTCTGTATGAAGGCTTTATTGTAGCTGCAGATTTAGGGCATATGAAAAGGTTTTCTGTGCCCAGTTGCAGGATGAAAAACATTGCATCACCAAGGCATTCCTGTTCACTGACACTCCTTTGCCAGTATGCCTTTGATAATGAATGCTTGCAGGTTTAGTTTCTGCTGTAAAGTCATGTTTTCTTGGGACATTATCACTTTGATTTTCAAATATCCTCTTAAGACCAGGCAGAAGGACAGAAAAGCAATAGTAAAGCTTTGTGCCTGCTCCATGCCATGTGCTCCGCACAAGCGATCAGCTGCTGCACCTGCTTCACACTGCAAGTAAAGCTATTTGCAAGTCGCTTTCAATCGCATCCCTTGTTCCCAGCTCTGCCCAGAGGAGCTCTGATGGGCACAGGCCTCAGTTCAAACATCACCCTGGAACTTTTATTCAGTAGCTCATTTGCTTGTGTGCTGCAAAGTGGCTCAGAGGGGTCTTAGGAGAACAGCATCCATTGAGCATTCCCAGGCTCTCATCTGCTGCAGCGTTCCCTCTGCAGCATTCCAGAAAGCACACTCTGAATTGTAGAAACGAGTTACTAGTGGCACATATTGAACTCCTTCAAGACATTGTTTATCCCCAGAACATCTGTAGCTCCATAGTACTCTTGCTGTATGTGGCCTTTCCATTCCTCCTCAAGAGGAGGAAGAACTGCTCCCTCCATTTTACAGAAGGGGAAGAGGGGCAGAGCAGTGAAAGGCTGTTTTTCTGGGGGTCCCAAAGATCTATATAGGTCACACTTATATGTTCGATTATGCATAATCAGGTTAGATACAGTTTGGGGTTGAACTCCCCAAACTTCAGTGTGACATTAAGTGTTTAGCTCATACTTTTGACAAGCCCGATACCAAATCTATTACCCAATAGTGTCCTGACGAATTCTTGCAGTGCCTTGTCCACGGTTCTTACTGCAACCATAAATCCTAGCAGGAATATCATCAGCTTATTCAGCTATGGAGTAATGCTCTCATATTGTAAGAGCCTCTCTACGCTGAAGAAAGAGGGATTTTTACAACCTTAGTGAGGACAATAAAGATACTGGTCAGGGTATGGACACACAGCATTATTCCCAAACCAGCTCAGCCACTGTAGGAGAGGTACACAGTGGATTCCCCCTCTTGCTGTGCCACCACTTCCTCCCTTTCTCTGTTATCCAGGCCCCACAGCAGGATGCGTGTTGCACAGCCAATCTGCTTAGTGCTTTGAGAAAGCCTGTTCCATCCTTTACATGCCTTAATACCTCCAACTGCCTTCCCTCGCCACACCTTGGCTTCCTGCTTCTTTCTGAAACTTGCAGTGACCAGTGTACCCTTAGTTCATGTGCTTGTAAAACTAAGCCCATCCCTCAGCCTGTCCATGATCAGGCTGAAAAAGCAGTACCATAAAACATTTGTGATGTGCAGCATCATCCAGTTACTAATTCCATTATTTCCCATCAATTCTGTGTTCTCTAACTGGACTTCCGCATCCTGGCGTTCTGTTACTGTGATTTGCCTTTTATTCTATTTTCTGTTTGCTGTACAGCATTCATGTGTATAGACTCAATAAACGTTCACATCCACTCAAGGTGGGTATACTAAACACTGCAAACATTCCTTTAGTCCACAATGGCAAAAGTTCCTTTCAAATAAATCCAAATACTAAACAAACAAGCTGGGAACTCCATTGACTCAGCCTCTGTGACCTCCCTTGCTCTCTGCTCCCCTGTGTACATCCCAAGCCTCTACATACAGCTCTGACAGCCACTGGGAAAGAAAAAGGAACTGGCCCAAAACTTATCCTGCCTGTCTTTGATTGCCAGAAAAGGCAGATAGCACATAGAACTATAGAATCAGCTAGGCTGGGAAAGCCCTTTAAGCTCATCCAGTCCAACCATTGCCCAGCACTGCCAAGGCCACCCCTGCCCCATGGCACTGAGGCCTTGTCTCCACGCTGTGTGAACACTTGCAGGGCCGGTGCCTGCAGCCCTGCCCTGGGCAGCCTGTTCCAATGCCTGAGCACCCTGCAGGGAAGGAATTGTTCCTCAGCTCCATCTAAACCTGCCCTGGTGCAGCTTGAGGCTGTTTCCCCTTGTTCCTTGGGAGCAGAGCCCAGCCCCTCCTGGCTCCATCCTCCTGTCAGTTAGCTGTAGTGAGAATGACTCTCACATGAATTACTGTGAGCAGCACACGAATCAGGGAAGATGCAACATCACTGCAAGCCCCAAATCAAATAGCCTCAAATAGCTCTAAACAGACTGAATGGATGCTGTAAGCCTTGGTTCAGATGCTTTCACATCTTAGGAAGAACCCTGAGGACATAAAACCTAAGTTTGTGAATAAATCCTTGAAAACTCAGGGCCACTTTGTCCATACCAGTGGAAAATTAAGATTCCAAGTTGTACAACTGAATGTGACATTTGCTTCTGGTGGGAAAATAGTTCCTTTTCAAAAGGAATTTAATAAGAAGTAGACTGGTTTGTATCTATTTTTTCCCTGAGCAACTTCTAAAACGTCAGACATTAATAGTATGGAACTTTGATAGACTAAAAAAAAACCAGAGCACTGTAAGAATATGTAAATACTGTTTTTTCCTTCTTTCCATTCATTTATGATGCTGGACATGTTCTGATAGAAGACACTGGATTTACCAGGGCCAAAACTGTAAAACCAATTTCTATATATTCTCCAAATGGATATATACATGTAGGGTGGAATAAAGGCTTCTTTCCCTTAAGCTGAAGTGATTTTCCAGCTAGGCTGACTGAATGCCATTTGCACCATGTGTATCCAGGCAGCTGTACACATATGTTACATGTTTGTTTTCATTAGAAGGAATGAATTCTAATTTCATAGAATCATAGAACAGTTTGGGTAGGGAAGGACCTTAAGATCACCTCATTGCAACCCCGCTGCCATGGGCAGGGACACCTCACACTAAACCATGCCACCCAAGGCTCTCTCCAACCTGGCCTTGAACGCTGCCAGGGATGGAGCACTCACAGCTTCCTTGGCCAACCCATTCCAGTGCCTCACCATCCTCACAGGAAAGAATTTCTTCCTTAGATCCAATCTAAACCTCTCCTGTTTCAGTTTGAACCAGTTACCCCTATTCCTATCACTACAGTCCCTAATGAAGAGCCCCTCCCCAGCATCCCTATAGGCCCCCTTCAGATACTGCAAGGCTGCTCTGAGGTCTCCACACAGTCTTCTCTTCTCTGGGCTGAACAGCTCCAACTTTCCCAGCCTGTCTTCCTATGGGAGATGCTCCAGTCCCTGATCATCCTCGTGGCCTCCTCTGGACTTGTTCCAACAGCTCCATGTCCTTTTGATGTTGAGGACACCAGAACTGCACACAATGCTCCAGGTGAGGTCTCATGAGAGCACATTAAGAAATACATTTCATTAGAAATACAAAATTCCTCAACACTGGATCATGGTGATGGCTTCTATTTAAAATACTTCTCTACTTTACAAGCACTGTAGGTTCTCAGATTGAAAATCCTCACTTTATAGAAGAGCTACACATGATGTGCACAAGCTACCCAAGTTACTCAAACAGATGCTGCCTCTATTACAGTGTGTTGTCAGCCTCAACATTCTGGGTGTAAGCTATTGCAGCAATTAGCTTTAGGATCTAAAGTCCATCTCTTTGGCTTTTGATCTGCTCTGTGGCTTTCCCAAAACTCCATCTGGAAAGGAGGCTCCTGAGCTGCCACATGGTGATCCTTTGAATGAACCATTCGTAAGCAGAGCAGCAGACTAGCAGAAGGACTATCGCCATTGTGTTCAGACAAATAGTATTTCTCAGTGTCCCTCAAGAGGGGTATAACTGCTCCTGGCAACCCCTTCATTGGCCCTACTACTGACAAAGGGGTTTGTAGTACCACTGCTTTGATATAAATGGTATAATAAGCTAAGAAAAGCTAAACAACCCACCCAAAGGAGGAGGCTTTAGAGCTTTTCTCTTATTGTAATATTTCATATCTTGAAAGCTGAAGAAATCTCAGCATTGGATCCCATTTTAAGAGGGGGAAACGAAACCCAAAGTTAACTGTGGGGAAGTGTTCAAAGCCAGGATGGATGGGGCTTTGAACAGCTTGCTCTAGTGGAAGGTGTCCCTGCTCAAGGCAGGGGGTTGGAACTGGATGAGCCTTCAGGTCCCTTCCAACCCAGATCAGCCTGGGATTCCATGATACTATGAAGTGAATCTCTATCTCAGCCTTACTGGGGCAATAGAAGGTAGCATGGGCATTTGGAGGTTAGTACCTGCATTTTGGAAGGCTTCAGTCACTGTGCTGGGCTTGCAAAGCCAACACAAGGCAAGGCTTTCAGGCCAGAAACTGGGGTTCAGGGGGGAGAGTTTCCCCCTAGTTTATCAAAATCCCAACTCTACTTCACTTGTGTTGAAGGTACTGTTTGTATCCGCCTTTGGGCATTAACTAGAAAATCAGGTTCAGCAATACTGAAGTGACCTGTCATATCACTGCCCAAGCTCAAAGACATGATAAAAAATGTATTGTGTTCCCTGCTTCCTTCCTTTCCTTCCCTTCCCTCAGCACATCGTTCCATGTTCCTCCTAGGACCAAATGCATTTCCAGAGAAGCAAAATCCTCTTCCTTCCAGAGCCCAGGGCAAAATTCCACAGGAGCAAGCTAGACCCACATCCCTCTTCCTCTAAGGCTACATCTCTACTAGGATTTACTCTAGTAAATTAAATGTGCCTGGGAACATTCCTGGGCACGGAGGCCAGCTGGCATGGAAAAGCCTGCTTCATTGCTAGCTTCCGCACCGGTGTGGCTGCATGCAAACTGCTGCTTGGGGATGGTCCTAGGAATGTTAGAACAAACCTGGCCTCTAGTTTCTTTGGGAGAGAGCTGCTTGGTCTGGTCCAACAGCATCCCGGAGGCATCTGCAGACTACAACCAGTCACTTTGGGCTTTTGGCTGGGTCTAAAAGCATTCCCAGGCACTGCTTTATTTCCCAGTGCAGGTGTAGCCCAAGGCCATGCCTACCTCTGCCTGCCTGGTACCACAGGGAGGATGCAGGACCTAGATTGCCACTGTCATCACTTCAGTCAGCTGATCCTCATTTCATACACTTGGTGAATGCACCTTTTATCTGTGCAGGAGCTGTTGATAAGAGTGTTTAAAGCAGCCTAGAGGGGAAACCACTTGAAAGAGGAGTTGTAGCGATGCAGAGAGCAGCTCTGGGGCAGGCCTGGACCAAAATGGGGTGGGATTCCAAGGCGCTGCTGGGTTGTGTTGGGGCGAGAGGAGTTCTGAGGGCTCCTGAGGTGCTATGGGCCCTGTTCAGCCATTCCCACTGAAGGGCTGAAGGGTATTTGTTGTGAATTGTGCCCAGGCTTGCCAGGATATAGGGAGCTATGCATTGGCACACAAATGGCACATACAACCATGTAGTTTTGCATTGCATTTGGTCCACAAGCTGGGCCAAACTGGCACCTACTTGTGACTGGCATCCCCTTTATCAGAGTGTCACACTATAGCCATAAACCCTGTTCTGGTTGCAGGGAGCAGGGAAAAGGATTGCCTTCTCTCACATCCTCACTGAGGCTTAGTGCCTCCTCTACCTCACATGTGCAGCCATCCCCTAACTCAGGTCTCCCCAAGTTAGGGTAAAACTTCTCCATGCATTTAAACTAATTCTAACTATTTCCTCTGCACCAGGGTAAGGAGCAATTGCATGTGCTGTTTTGCTGAGCAGCTGGCTTAGCAGAAAGCACTGATGCTAGGTGAGGATGTGTGACCTCCACCTGTTTGGGCATATTTTTATCTCAGTTTTGTTTCTGAAAGTGAAGATGTTCTGATCCAGTTCACCAGACAAACACATGGTCTGAAATCCCTCCCCAAAAGCAATCTGTTCACTCATTCAACTTGTCATCCTTCATGATCAAGCCATAAAGTGGGCAGAAGTTAGGAGTGATCACCACTCAATCACTATCTGCGCTCTGACCTGCACAACCAAGGTGAAGCCAACTCTCCCATATATGCTGCAGCTTGATAATAGCTCTTTGGATTTAAGCTTTGTATTTCCAGTGGCCAATCTATCCCGGAGTAGAAGAATCCTTCCTTCCACTATCCATCTGCTCTCTATTTAGCACAGGAACATTCTGAAGCAGGCCCAGATGCCAAAAAAACAGTCCCAAACAACTCAGCTGACCAAAGCACAGGCTGCCACTATCTCTCCTTTTGGATACCTCCTTCCTAGCCCCAGTCACCCACTTCTGCCCCATCTCTTCTGCCAACACCAGTCCTCCTGCAGTAAGCAGGTTCAAAGAGCTGGTTTGTCTGACAAGTAAACCCTTCCTTGAGTATGTATGTATGTAAGCACACAGGGGTCCTGCTCTCGGTTGGAACTTCTACACCACAAATACATTCTTCCCTTTTATAGTTAAATGAAATGTAGAATCATTTCATAATGAAATCTCCGCTAAAATCATAGAATAGTTTGGGTAGGAAAGGACCTTAAGATCACCTCATTGCAACCCCCCTGCCATGGGCAGGGACACCTCACACTAAACCATGGCACCCAAGGCTCTCTCCAACGTGGCCTTGAACACTGCCAGGGATGGAGCACTCACAACCTCCCTGGCCAACCCATTCCAGCATCTCAGCACCCTCACAGGAAAGAATTTCTTCCTTAGATCCAATCTAAACCTCCCCTGTTTAAGTTTGAATCTTTAGCTTATGAGCCAGGATTTAAAAATCTATAGGATCCCCATGTAGCTGAAGGTGCAGGAGCTAACTTGTCAGCTAACATTGTTTTGTTCAAAATCAAATGAGGTTCATATTAAACCTACAAAAGGAAATCATGATTGATGGCCTATGGCAGGGGGGTTGGAACTGGATGATCTTAAGGTCCTTTCCAACCCAAACCATTCCATGATTCTGTGATTCTGTGACCTGGCCTGCCTGACTACAATTCCTTTAGTAGCAGAAGTATGTTGCAAGTTCATCTATTATTGAGAACAAGCAATGAGTCTGGAGCTCCATAAAATGGTTCCAGTTAGATTCAAGTAATTGCCTTTTTGAGTGAACATAAGCTTTTCTGGATTAGAAAATAAAAGGGCAATAAAAGCTCAAGTAAGCTCACGTCTGAGATTTAAGACTTCAAAGCTGTTTTTTTTGCCTTTCCCCCCCTCTTTTTAGTGTGAGACACACACACATACATGGATGGGGAAAGGAGGAACAAGGATGTCTGAAGAAAGAACAGTGATTTTCCAAAGCTGATTTCTCTTCCTGATTCTCATCCCTGGGAATGCTGCCCATGTCATCCGCACCAACTGGATCAGCAACAGCACGAGAACAAGAGCTTCCACAGCATCATTAAAATACATGGCAAAGGGAGCAGAAGCCAGCAAAGCACAAGCTTAATAACCCCACTGAAACCCTCCTGCAGGAAAGTTCTTTACTGTAAGAGTGGTGAGGCACTGGAACAAGCTGCCCAAAGAAGTGATGAATGCTCCATCCCTGGCAGTGTTCAAGGCCAGGCTGGACAAAGCCTTGGGTGACATGGCCTAGTATGAGGTGTCCCTGCTCATGGCAGGGGGTTGGAACTGGATGATCTTAAGGTCTTTTCCAATGCAAACCATGTGCCATGCGTTGAAACATGCGTTAAAACAGTTTTCCAGCCACTCATGGAGAAAGGGGCAAGGCTGAAGCCTTCCATGCTGTGAAGAACGTATTTCATTCATGGAATATGGATGCAAAAAGAAAAGGATGGGATCATATTTCCACATTCCATGAGTATCAGCCACACACACATGCCTCATACAGGCATTTCACAGAGTTCGGTGTCATCATCCACTGTATTACCTGTCTCTCACTATAAACATTTACCTTCAGCGAGGTTATTTCCCAGGGAGACCATGAGTGACTAAGGAGTTATTACTGAGGAAAGAAGATGGCTTGTTTCTGCTTTCCATACATATGTTTCTTCTTTTTATTGCCCAGGTGTTATCATTAGGTATTCAATTTCTTGTGCCCATCCAAAGGTCTACCAGAGCTCTCTTCTGCTTCTACAAGTGGTTTAATCTCTAGAGTGCAATTTGCTAATAATTACAATCAGATCATAAATACAGATCCAGACTTGTATACAGCTTTATATAGTTTCTTTTGGGTCTGAATATGCATCAGTATAACACAGGACACTTTGCTTTATCTCAACTTGGTTTGCAACATTTCAGTGTCCTCATTTCAAGTATGAATATAGAGTCTAAACGTAGTGAACTTGTATAGTTCAGCTAAATCAGTGCATACTCAAAGCAGCTGAGGACCTTGCCCATCCTAAAAAGAGTTGTTACAAAAATCTTAGCATTTCTGCCTGAAGATGACAAGAAACCAGAACCTTTCCTTCTAGACAGTCTCTCATGATGCCCACAGGCACTCTAGCTTCAGACTTAGTTCAAGAGCGAAGTTTTAACAGGCAGGAAATGTCTGTATTCGGTTTTGACAAGAAGCAAGTGCCTCCTTTCTCTTGTTCTTAAAAGACTGCTCACCCTGAGCAGCTCTCCCAAGGAAGCAGGGGAGCATCTGAGCATCAAGGCAGGTAAGAGCAACCACCCAAAGCACTGACCTGGACAATTCCAACCACAGCCCTGTCTCCCTCAGTTGCTTCCCGAGGCTGTGGGCATGAACCTGGGTGCGCATCACACACGTTTCTATCCTCTGCCAGAAACACGGTGCTACATGTCAATGTATCCCAGGTCATGACTTGTTCTGTAGAGCATTATGGTGAACATACACAGAAGCAGCTGCAAGGCTTTAGGCCGCAGTCAGATTAACTCCTGCTCTGGCACTGGAAAACACAACCAACACAGCTCCCGTTGTTTGGTTTCCCTCAGAGACAAATTCACACTGTCCTGCAGTAAACCCTGGATTACCTTCGATGATGTATAGACCTCTGAGATGGGCTGAACAGGACCGACCCACAAACTTCAAACAGGTCCCATGACTCCTCTTTATTTTTCAGATTAAAAAATAGACATAATAGATGGAAAACCACACATTTTCTGCTCAAAAGAAGCCAGTACTCCTAACAGAGAGTGTGTGGGGAATGGAAAGCTCACTACTCTTGGTTAGCAGACTCTCAGGCACAGAGATGTTGCTGTCTCACTGTGGAAGGCTGTTTTCTGCTTGTGGGTTAATGTCCTTTTGTTCTCCACATTATCCAGGTAAAAAGGAAGCTCTAACTGCAGTTTGATGCCTGCTTCACCACTGTGAAAATCAACTGACTGTGCTGGAGAGTCTCAAATGCTTTCTTTCCTCATAAATTATCTTCATTAGCTATGGAAATAGAACCCTAATGAGAAACTAATTGGTTGCTAAGATTTCAATCTCAAATAATGAGAACAGTTTTGCAGTAATGCTTGTATTTGGTCCTGCCAATGTGAAAGCACATGCCATTGATCTGCAAATACCACACCGCTCCTGCACGTGGCTCCTTGGCTGCTGTGTGCTGTACACCTGCTTCTTGGGCATCTTAGATGCGTAGTGGAGATGGATCAATACCTGCAGCTTTATCCTCAAGGGAGCATGGCTGCTCCTGAGGTATATGTGAGGCTACACCCTTAGATGAGGTCATTTCTTCTGGCTTCTCAGGCTTCAGGAAGTCTTCCTCACAGTCATTTCATTAGGAGAACTGAACGAGCACTAAGCGTAGGGAGTTTGCAGGCTGCCTAAAAGAGGATTTCATAGAATCAGGGAATAGTCGGGGTTGGAAGGGACCTTCAAAGGTCATCTGGTCCATTCACCTCCAATGAGCAGGGACATCTTCAACTGGATTAGGTTGCCTTCCAACCTGGCCTTGAATGTCTCCAGGGATGGTGCATCCACCACCTCTCTGGGCACCTCTGCCAGTGCTTTACCACCCCCATCACATAAAAATTCTTCCTTATATCTAGTCTAAATCTCCCTCTTTTAGTTTTAAACCACCACCACTCATCCTATCACAACAGGCCCTGCTGAAAAGTCTCTCCCCATCTTTCTTACAGGCCATCTTAAAGTACTGAAAGGCCACAATAAGGTTTCCCTGGAGTCTTCTCCAGGCTGAACAATCCCACCTCTCTCAGCCTTTGCTCATAGGTGAGGTGCTCCATCCCTCTCATCATTTTTGTGGCTCTAAATTTTCCACCAGTACCAACACAAGCAAAATTAGTCAATGAAGAGATCCCCAGCAGGAGCTGACATTGACATCTATCTAACTAAAATGTATCAATAACCTAGCTCGCACTTGATGAAAGAGCCATCCTGAATTATTTACTGTATGTCATACTTCAGGTTTTAATTTCAATATATTGTGAGATGTACAATGAATTATTTAGAAGGATGACAAATTAAAATGCAGTTTCTTATCCCCTTGCATTTTCTACTCTTAAGTTAATGGTCCAGTTTGCAACAACAATTCACTGATCTAGTTTTGCTAATGGTTTTTCAACTACAGAGTCATAGAGGTATACAAGCTTTCCATTGCAGCAAATCTTATCCAGCTTGAATCATTTAACAGCCCATTCTCCTTGAGATATATTAATGAAATACAGCTTGGGCAAAAGGGTCAAATGTACCTGCAGCAGGTTACCCCAGGAGCCTGTGGTTTGGTTTCTCCAGCTTTACTTGGGAGCACATGAGGGTTCTTTTCCTCTCGCTTGAATTGGTTTGGGGTTTCTTTGTGTGTCAGATAGCCTCTTAGGGCAAGTTTTATTTTCTTTCCTAACTTTTTCTCTTCTCTTTTTCACAATCAGTTTTGTAGGAAGCAATGCTTCCTTGGAGAAGAGAAGGCTGCATGGAGACCTCAGAGCAGCCTTCCAGTATCTGAAGGGGGCCTATAGGGATGCTGGGGAGGGACTCTTCATTAGGGACTGTAGTGACAGGACAAGGGGTAACAGGTTCAACTTGAACAGGAGTAGATTGGATNACTCTTCATTAGGGACTGTAGTGACAGGACAAGGGGTAACAGGTTCAACTTGAACAGGAGAGGTTTAGATTGGATATAAGGAAGAAATTCTTTCCTGTGAGGGTGGTGAGGCACTGGAATTGGTTGGCCAGGGAGGTTGTGAGTGCTCCATCCCTGGCAGTGTTCAAGGCCAGGTTGGAGAGAGCCTTGGGTGGCAGGGTTTAGTGTGAGGTGCCCCTGCCCATGGCAGGGGGGTTGGAACTGGATGATCTTAAGGTCCTTTCCAACCCAAACTATTCTGTGATTCTATGATCTGGGAAATACAGATGATGTTTTAACACATCCAGGCACTTGTTTCTTTGTATTGGGTTGGCAGGGAAAAATGTCGTCTCCTTCTACTCCAAGCAGCCATGGGTTCATAAAAAGAAATTGTTTTATCTTGCAACTCATTTTTAGACCAGTCTCGCAACGTTCTTTACGTCCACTTGTCAAGATATTTTTCATCCTTTTTTGGCAAGCAGAGTAAGGAAACAGATGTCAATATTCCTCCTTGGGACCTCCTTGGAGACTTCTCTTTAGACATAAAGCCAGTGATTCAAGCTCTGTTTCTCAATGGGTAGCACCTCTCCAAAGTTACAGTCTTCTCAGCAATATCCAGTCTTTTAAGAGTGATAAGTTTAAGATCCAATATTTCCTGACTCGCCAGAGCTCACAATGAAAAGCTTTGTAGTGTCTGAGGGGAGAAATTCCAAGTTTCTGTCCATGAAAGAGCCCAAGTTCTTTATAAATCATGACATGTTTATGCAGAATAAAACAATTTTAGGTCAATTTAGGACATTCCATCCCTTTAAAATCTCTGCTGCTGAATTTGTGTCTAGAGGACACGAAATCTGTATAACAGGAACATTTTACAATACCCAGCTATGTTTCCACCAAAATCTTCAAAGCCTTTGACACATACTCAGTACTTTATACAGTGGTCTTTATACTGTTTATAACTGACTCATGGCTCATCTATTCTAAAATCATGGGACTACCATGCGAGATGTGATGCTGAAAACTGCTCTGTAGTACAATGGGATCAGCAGCGAGTTCCCATCACCCAGCTCATAGCACAGCCACTCAAATACCAATGGCAACACTGACAAAAGGCCATCAAGTTGCTGTGCAGGGATGGAGCAAAAAGCCAAAGGGCTGTCGGGGGACTAAGAGTACATTCGCTTTTCCCTCAGGGGCAGAAAGGCATCAAATTCAGCCTCAGCAGGATTGCTACAGAAGGAACACTGAGAGCTGCTGCTCTACCTGACGTTATAAAGGGAAAGAAAATGGAGTTCTTTGCGTTTCTTGAGAATCAGAAACCCTGGATTTCTGCCAGCCTTAAGAAAACCATCTACATACACCCTTCAGTATAGATAATGTATCTGTAAGGATACCTTATCTTGGTGAAGTCTCCAGCTGAAAAAGCTTGGCTGAAAGGTGCCATATCCATTTTAATATTGATCCCCAAGGTAAGACAAACAGAGATCAGTTTGTTTCCTCCTTAGCAAAAGTAAAGCTGCAGCAAAGGGGAGTATGAGGTGGCTGGGGTTCTAGTTCAGGGAAACAGCCCATCCGACTGGGATCCAGTTACATACTGAGTCTACAACAGGTTGCATCTAGGACCACGGGCAAATCATTCCTTTCAATGTGCCTCAGTTTCCACACCTGAAATCCTAAGTTAAATAGCTACCAGGCATTGCATAACCCAATGTATATATTTTAGGATGTGCTGACATGCTGTATTGCCTGAGCACTTGGTCAGAAAAACTAACAAACACTCTGGATATTACAATAATGCCAGCAAATTACAGACATCTGCAATTACATTAAATTAAAACCCGGTGCGGCTCACAATAGTCAGATGGGGCAGCCTGAAACAGGAACCGTATTACAATCAAACTGTTGCAGCTTAAATAGTTGAGGTTTGGAGCACTTGGGTTTGAAAATAAAGAGCTTAAATTTATAGAGAGATCTCAGGTAGTTTGGTTGAAACAAACCTTACTTTTCAGTAAGAAAGTATAGTTGCAGTAACATTGTCCCACCCAGCCGTGTTGCACTGCACCACAGTGTGTCAGACTTACCTCCCTGCTACTGCTGGTGTTACTTTGGAGCACAGTCCACATTTTGAATGTGATTCTTTTCTTCCTGGCAATCATTCATGAGAGTACATACATCATTTTTAATCAGAGCTAGGATTGCACCATGAACCAGGTGTGTTGGCCAAAGTGCTTTGCATGCAAGACATAAAGACAGCAGCATATGCCTGAAGTCACTGCTCCAAGCTTAATTAATACCAGGGGTTTTCACTGTGGTATTAATACTTTCCTCTTGAATTGAAAGGGACTTGACCTTGTCACAACAAGATCAGGGCAAGGCTGTGAAAACAATGTTATGACATCAAAGCCAAAACAAAGGAATGTCATCGTGCGTGCCAGAGGATATGATGGGGTCCTCATACAGTAGCAAAATAATGTCAGTGTGACTCCAAAGAAACCTTTGCAGCTACTAAGTCATAGAATCATAGAATAGCCTGGGTTGGAAGGGACCTTCATAGCTCACTTAGTCCAACCCCCCCTGCAATAAGCAGGGATATCTTCAAGTAGATCAGGTTGCCCAGAACCACATCCAGCCTGGTCTTGAATGTCTTCAGGGATGAAGCATCCACCACCTCTCTGGGCAACCTGTGCCAGTGTTTTACCACCCTCATTGTAAAGAATTTCTTCCTCACATCCAGCCTGAATTTTCCCTCTTCTAGTTTAAAACCATCACCCCTCATCCTGTTGCAACAGGCCCTGCTAAAAAGTCTCTTCCCATTGCTCTTATAGGCCCCTTTTACGAACTGAAGCTCTCTCTGTGGAAAGGGAGTGCAATGGGAGAACCTGGCAGATGGAACTTCTTTACATACCAGAAGATGCGGATGCGGTCCCTAGGTGGAGGAAAGAGGCTCTACTGACTTTAATGGAGCTGGACAGATTCACATGTGCTGGAGATCCGGTCCACTGCAACCAAACTGAGGGAAGAATGTATAAATTGAAATACCACCTCACTGAAGGGCATATAAATTCATCATCAGCACGCTTGGGCACTGCTCCCCATCCCTCATCGTGGAAATAAGGCCACATCATTTTCATTTGTGGGCAAGAGCTCTCAGTGCCTCCTGCCCCTCTCCAGCCTGAAAACCCCCACTTAGAGCTGGTTACTTTTCCACCTGGAATTGCCACACTGTGAAATCCCTGTTCCCAGCAGCCTCCGCCTTGGATGGGGGGAGTTCCCCTGTGCCCCCTCCTCTCCAAGACTCAACAGTACAGCCTTAGAAAGGGGATTTTCCAGTATAAACAGAGTGAAGCCAAACTCTTCTCCTGGCCTCTCCGTGCCCCAGCCCATATTTGCCCCATATATAATTACCTGTGGATTTCACCTAGAAGACAGAGGATTTCACTTATAACCCCAAATAGGCAGGCTCTGACGTAATGGCAGTCTGAGGAATATAGGTCAGGGAGGTGGCCTGGCCACTGGAACTGGATTTCTGAAGCAGAATGAGCAACCTTGTTAGAGGGGAAGATAGTAATCAGCAGTGGTCCTTGGATCTAAACATTTCACCTCCAGCACTCTTGCAGCTACAGCCCTCATCTGTTTCACTTTCCTATTTTAAGTTCCTGACTCACATCCTAAATATTGACTTCTATTTTTCTATTAGCACTGGATTTTCAGCCTCCATATTGACTTTGACTGTACCTATGGTTGATACTAAGCCTCTCGGGTCAACAAACTTTTATAGCTGTTAGCTACTTAAACCACATTGGGCAGGAACTGGCACTGCAGAGCAGTAGCTAGAAGCAATATTATTGGGAATTATAAATTATTCCTCTGCCTGAACTTTTCCTCTTATTCACATAGCTACATTCATTTTTAAACATGTGGCAAATGAATCGCACAGGGAGGACAATTGGGACTCTGTGATTTGGGGAGCACCCGCCACCACTAGCAGGGATGGATTCTCCTGTGGGAACAGTGGAGTAATGCAGAAGTTAAAGCAGGGGTAGAACAGTGTAATCTGGGCTGCTAATACCTGTGAGGACAGAAAACACCCAGCCAGAGGATCAGAAGCCCCAAATCCTTCTTAGTTGTACACACAGACTCTTAATCGTCTCCTTTGGCTAACGTTTTGGCAGTACATGCAACTGAGCTGCTGCAACCAAACGTCAGAGAGACACGGCCATCCATCATCTATAAAACACTTCATGTATGTAAGAAACAATAACAACATTAAAAGAACATTACAGCAGTGACAAAGCCAAGCCTAAAAAGTGAGGAAACACAGCAATTAAGATTAACTTATGCCTCACAGGGTAGTATTTTCTATGGACTGCCTACTGTACTTTGGACTATGACCTTTGCTTGGGAGCAGGGACCATGGAAGGCCCAGCTAGACACAAGCTATGTCAAGTATTTTACTGACACAGGATGACCACAGCATTTAGATGTGAGAGGAATTGTGCTGTATCCTTTAAAAGATGCCCCGTTGGGCGCAGCTGACCCTGGGGATTTATACCCAGCACAGGTCCCTGCACAAAGAGCTCACAGACGCGGTTTCCTGCCATCCCCCCTCTGCCATTCCACCTTCACAGACAGCCAAAACGTGACCCGGATTTATCTTAAACTTGAAGTCCATGCCATGCTTGGTTTAATGCTTTCTAAAGAGTGGTTATCACTGAGGAAACGATTACTGGGATGATAAGCTATGAATGACTTATTCATGCAGTATTTTCAGCCCTCCATCAGCCTACTAGATCTTGTGCTAATGTTCCAGCCCTTCACATACTGATTAATTTTTCATGTGCTACCAGGCCTTTTTTCAAGCAAAGACTGCCAAACTAATGCAATCTGGCCATTTAGTAAGCTGTTTCTTTCCTTTCTTGTTTTTCTTACCCCATACCTTCAGTACAAGCCCGTGGAAGGAAGGAAGGGTCTGTCAGGGAACTTGTATGATATTCGTGATTTATTATTAATTGCTGGCACGGGAGTCCCTGCAGGTCACAGGACCCTGCCTGTGCTAGGCAACGGACTGATGCTGTGCTGGGCAAGGGATTGACTAGAAAAAGGGTGTTCTTTTCCCAGACCTTTTAGCTAGGCAGAAGTAGTTTCCCCCTTCTATGTAATGGGAAGGGCAATGAAGGTGCTGGCTGATCAAGTGCATGGGGGGGGGGGCATGCTGCAGTAGAAACTGGAGCTGAATCTAGACCTACACAGTACCACAATGCATCTCTCTTCCCCCCAACAACATGCTCCCATTCCTCCCATCTCCCAGTAAGAACCCAAGGAACATGCTTTTCCCTTGCCTGAAGCCTGCAGAATTACAGTTTCCAAGGATTTACCTCTTAATCACAGAATTCTGGCCCACAATTACACTGTGTTCTCTCTGCCAAAGCACATACATGAGCTGTAATCAGAGAGTGGGGTTTTTCCCATCCTCCCTCCAACTTTGCCATGAGGTGGAAGAAGTTGGGATGGGTTGCACTCACTTTTCCCTGCTGTGCCAGGAATGATGCGTACCTTGTCCCACAAAGCTCCTGTCACAGAGGCTCAAAGCACACATCCCATGGCCCCAGCAAAACCAATGCAGCATGTGGCAGGATCAGGGCCATGAAGTATAGACCATGCAAAGTAACACATTGTTTCTCAGGTAAAGGCTGAAGACACCATCTCCCCAGTACAGAGTTGGTTTGGGCTGTTTAGACTGGTGACAACTACATGTAATGAGAATAACATTTATTCTACTCCTAACAGTTCAGTTTCATTTGTAACCCCAAAAATGTCTTGAATGACCAGTGCGGCGCTGGTGCTCAGAGTAAAAACCTAACTCTGCTTTGACAGAGGTTCCCTACACAGCTTTAGCCAAGTCTCTTGGGTATTTGATAGGTATCTGTTCAACAAGGCAAAGGTAATCCTGCCTTCAGCAGAGCACTCCAAGGATGACTGCACTGGGGTTTGGAAGGGACTCTGATGTGCAGCGTCTGTAATGAGCCTCAGATACCTAAACCCAATCCTTCTGATGGAAACATTTATAACCCTCTAGTTCCTAATTCCAGCTATACATTACAACATCAGCAAGATGAGCAAGATAAGCCTGTCGTCTTAATCAGATCTCTACCAGCTGATCAGTTAGCATTTGACTGTGCTAAGCCAGCACACTTGCTTCTGCATCCCCCTCTATTCTGCAAATGATGCGATTATCGGGTGTTTTAAGACACACAAAAAGCAGTGTTTTGTGAACTACCTACTGCCACCATGGTCCCAAGTGACGCAGCCCAGCTCTGCTGTGTGCCTGCTATCAGCATCACTTGTGTGCTCTGAACAGCTTGTCCTTACCCCATCACTCCACACATGGGAGACTATCCCCTTATTACCCTCACCCAGGGCCCTGACCTCAATTATTAACTGCGTTTAGCAAGAACATTATTAAACCTGACTCTCTGCTCCCAGATGAGCTATCATGTGTCTCTCTTTAACCCAGCAGGAACCTTTTTCTCACCCCATGCCCTTCTTATTACCCTTTAATGTGCCCTGAAGCCTCTTGAGCAACTCCATCCATCCCAGATAATATAATTTCTAGGAGAGTAAAAAAAAGAAACCCAGAAGAGTCCATTCCTGAAGGTTTTTTCCTAACTGGCTCTCAAACATCTTTCCATTTCCTTTCTACTTTAATCAACCATCTCTAATAGCAAATTCTCTCCAGTCATAGAAAAGTGCTCAGCTGTGGATTAAAGCATGTTATACAGTTTTGAGCAGGACACTAGTCCTTTATACCTGTGAAAATCGATCACAACTGGCTATTATGATTAAAAAGCAAATAGATATTAATAAGTAATTACTGATTAGCTTACATTTTAACTGTGGATTTCATGCCAAACAACAACAGGAGTGCCACTGAAACATAATACAGAAGTCAGCAAACGTCTCCACTTCAGTGCTTGGCAAAGGCAGCTCATGATGTGTTGATGACACCAAGGCACTGATGGGCATTGGGCAATGCTCCGTACTCCTCTCGGGCTTTGGCACAGGAACAGCTCTGCATCAGGCTGCGGTTGGGGCATAGCCCTGGCTGTAAGTTAGAGCAGTCTTAAAGCAGCTTTACTTCATACACAGCATACGACAGAGGCTGTTCCAGCAGCTGAACCGAGGAGACCTCAGCAGCCTCTAATCCTGTTTTCTCCTTCGTCACTCCTCTTCTGGTGGCTTTTATACAGCGGGATCAGTCAGGGCTCATCTCATGTTGGCAATGGAATGCTTCTGTGTCACCCTCAAAACCACAAGAGTGTGGGAAACCTTGGGTTAATTGATAACCTCATTTGGTTAGAGATATCTGCACCTTGTAGCAAAGCTGTAGCCTTTGCATAACCTGTTCAGCAGTGACAGTGGCTGCCCAGCCAGCAATGCATCTCTCCCATCTCCTTCTTATCCATTACCAGACACCATACCAGAGGTCCTTGTTGCAGTGCCCCATGGCTTCACCCTATCATACCTCATGTTAGCACTGTCTACCTGGCTCCATCCACCCAACCAGGAGATCTCACATCCCTCCCAACACCTCCTTGTGAGAGAACAACTATTCTGGAGCTGCATTTCTGAAGATAACCACCACGTTTCTCTATTCCCCCCACTCTCCTCTACTGCATATTCACACAGTGCCCATCATCCCAAGGTCCTCATCTCCTGCAGAGCCCCTAGGTGCTGCTGTATTGCAAAGAATACACGCCAATGAACAGAGAGCACACAAACATTCATCATCCTTTGGCTTATGGGAAGCAGCTGAAAAGTGCAGCAGCCTTCAAATAAAACACTATGACTGAATACTGGCAATTGCTTTGTGGATGAGAATGCTCCCTCCCCTCAACATATTTGTTTTCAATACCCACAAAGTAGTATAATGTCATTTAGCGAGGAAAATCCTGGCAGCCGATGCACAACCTGGCAGAGCGACAAGTACTATAGGTGTTACGATACACACACAACATGCCTTACAAATAGAAAGCGGTTTCCAGAGGTCTTGAATATATTCTCATTTCCCCCCATCTCGGCCCAAAAAAAGCTGCAGTTATGAAAATACTGAAATATTAAACTAGAAATCTGGAGAGAGTTGGGGTTTTTTTAAAGCTCTCTTTTCAGCTCTTCCTCCTGCTCTTCTTTTTTCAGGCAGGTATGTTTTTAGCAACTTAAACAGGTTGGGTTACCCACAAGAAGCAGTAATTTTTCCACCTCGCAGATTGAGGCATTCATCCCCTCTTTAACCAGCTCTAAATTTATTCTCCAGTATTATTCAAATAGAAATATTTGCATGTACACCCTGCATCGGATAAAACCCTTTCAGTCCTCATCCACTGGTAGAAACCACACAAAATGAGGAAGATTAACAAAATGCACCTTCTTTGAATCCAAAGAGCCTTTGGGAGAAAGCCCCCCCAAAAATCCATCCTGCCTCACTTGGTTATTCACATTGTTTCCTCATTTTACAGGAGAGCCCTGAGCAAGCGCAAACCTAGTCCCTGTAAAACACACAATGAACTATATCATCACCAGAACAACTTGCTGGCTAATAGCCACATGGGTGAGGAGCTATTAGCCTAATTTATAGGTGGGAAACCAAAGAGAACAAAGACCAAATGAAGCACTCAAGGCCACCCAAGACACCTGTGTCACCACCAAGAACTGAATGGTTTTCTTGCACTAGTTACATGCCTCAGTCACACACAAGGCTTCCTTCCCAAGAAATCACATCACCTGCTTCTTGTGAACTTTCAAGGTGCAGAAAAGCTGAGTTTGAACTTCTTCAATGCTCTGTGGTCACCAGCTTCACTCTCAGGTGCGGTGACCACACTGGTTTTCAGGAACATAAACCCCTTGCAGAGCAGTCAGGTGTGAGCTGTGAGTCACGCTGCTGTTTGTCAACATCCAACCTACCCATCCAAAACAAAGGATCTCTACTCTTTGTAGGGGATGGTTCTTCCAAACCAGGCCTTCACACAACATCACACTGGAGACACCAACCTGATCCTGCAGGGAGCATGCCAAGGACATACCATGCAGTGCTAACACTGACATTAGCCCTGTACCAGCATGCTATACCTGAAACTAGAAGGGGAGATGTTGGGGCCTTACTTTTGATCAGTGCTTGTTTTTTTGCATGCAACAGAGCAGGTCGGCATGGAATTGAGTAAGTCTTGCTGCTTTGGTGAGCACTGACTACACAGTGCTCATCCACACAGTGAAGATATGTCAGAAGTTTCTTCTGGGAACCTGAATGGCTGGGCAGATATCTGCAGGTGACATCCAAACCCAGTGTTCCTAACAGTTTCATAGGTATTTTCATAACCCAAATGAAGGTGTTTCCAGTTTGGCTCAGATGAAAATCCCCAGGACACTGTTCTCAATTCACTTTCTTGGGATGGCGAATTAGCAACTAGGCAATGGGTTCCCCTACAGTGAGAAGGGCAAGGTGGAGGATAACCGCAGTCTATTATCAGGTTCATCAGGCTGTGCTACCCCAAGTACAGGAGGACCTCAGGGAGCAGGACCTGGAAACTACTGGGGTTTCTCAGACTTCATGACCTGTTTATTCCTGCAGCCTACACAAGTCCCATGTTTAATCCAACACATCTATTCTACAAACAGAAGCATCCTTTCCAATTGCAAACATCCAGGCTGCTGGCATGGAACACCTCCCAGATACCCAGTAATTGCTACACATGAGGCAACCACGGGCCTTTGTGTAAGTTGTGATGGGGGAGAAGCTCTCACACTGCACTGCTACTGAAGAGGGGATGACGTGATGCTGAGAACAGGGCTAGCAGTGTGGTACCTGCACCAGCTGCAGATCACGACCACAAGGTCTGTGTGTAGCCTGAGGACAGTAACTGAGAGAATAAGTTGGTGCAAATTACATGAACTACCTAGATAATGCTTGCTAAAAAATTACATGTGAGTTCTGCCATCCGTTAGTCTGCAAACAGCTCCACAGACAGCAGAGGAATAACACTAAAATCAAGCATTACTCAGCAAAACACAGGGCTAAGCACGATGCCTTTAGCATTTCGCACCTCCTTGCAAACAGACTCCCATCTTTACAACTCTGTTTCTCAGCCCAGATCCTCACCTGGCCAGCTCCACGGAGGTGAACTCACCAATGCTAGCTCTGAATTCACAATTTACAAGCATTTGCAGATAGTTAGTGCAGCCTGTTGCCTGTCTCCAGGTTGTTTGTTAAATCCAGTAGTATTCCTTGTGGCATTTCTACCTCCTGCTGTTGCACAGGTGCCCCAAGTCATTGGGTTATGAATGATGAGCCCAGTTTTGCAGCACCCATCAAGCTATTTGTGAAAAGCTTTCTAATCTGGCTCTTCCCCTTGAAAACTTGACCTGGGCGACATAACCCTGACCATGAGTCCAGTCTCCAGACAAGCTGAGTCCCAACCCAACATGCGGTTAAGTCCTGAGGGACTTAAGCATGTGCTTAAGTTCTCTGCTGGATCGGTGCCTTTACAACCAGTCCGACTGCTTTGTTAGCAGTGCTGAGCACCAGGGCTCAGCTCCAACAGGAAATAGCAGCTTCCCTTTGAAGTCCTGCCACTGATGTTCACGTAGGTGGGACTTCAAAGAAGAGCCACCGCTTCCCCTCCCAGTATCGGAGGCCCCAGTGTTGGAGA
This sequence comes from Agapornis roseicollis, assembly GCA_002631895.1. Taxonomy (NCBI): domain Eukaryota; kingdom Metazoa; phylum Chordata; class Aves; order Psittaciformes; family Psittacidae; genus Agapornis; species Agapornis roseicollis. The sequence continues at coordinate 419,080 of NDXB01012544.1, read as the reverse complement.
AGCAGTACTGCTGGTTTTAATTGCATTAAGGGATGCTTTAGGGCGGACGATTCAGCCCTGCTCAGAAAAAGGACAACTTAAAAAGGTTCCCACCTGCTGGCAGGAGACCCAAGGAAAGGTTAACTCGCACCCCAAAACACCCTTTAAAACAAAGGTCTGTGGAAAGAACTCACATCCCCTTCTGTTAACTGTTTTTCCTTAGTGCCACTTAAAACTGCCTTGTGTGCCTTTTGAGCATCTAGTTTACTCTGGAGCTGTATCCTGGCACTCATAAGGGCCCCTCGCCAACTGGGATGCGGATGAGGAATGGCCAACCTCAGCTCCCATAATAGTGATCCCTGGAAAAACTGACCTCAACAACAGCTAAACTGAGTCAATGTGAAGAAATATCCCCACAGGCAACCTACATGGCTGATTGTGCTGCTGACCGGCTGTACCATCACACACAGGAGCAACTTCAGGTTCTCTGTATCACCTCTTTTCCTTGAGGGAAAACAAAACAGAGAAATCCACATCCTAAATGGTGTAAATTAACTCAACTGATACTCAAATACGGCTCCAGGTTTTCTCTTTCCAGTCTTGCAGATTGCCCATTTCCAGTTCTTCTCTAAATCTACAACCAGAAACAAGACCCAGTCAGATGGGAGAGGAATCACACCTCTAACACAGAAAGCCCAGAGAAGCACCAAGTACTGAATGCACTGGAGAAGCAGCCAACATGCCCAGGGAATGAGAAATAGTGCAGGCTTTACATGGATTTGCAAAGCTCTTCCAAGTTTATATTGCTCATTTTTCTCTTCCCTGGAATTCACTTCATATATCCCGATTCCATGTATTTCCACATTCAGAAGGAGGCATGAATTTTGAAGGAAGATGGGTAATTTTGTGTTATTTGAGGACTGAGTACTCGGTGACCTCACTGCACAGAGTTCAGCTGAGCTTTGCTCTTCGGGTCACTGACTTGCCATAACTTGGTCACCTCACCTGGTCACTTCACATTTGTACCTCCACACACAACACTTGCACATTGTTTGCAGAGTCAGCACTAAAGCAGTCTATGCCAATGGGAAGTAATAAGAGGAGGAATTTTATCCCAGTAAAACCAGCTAAGCAAAGATGTGCCCCAAAAGTGCAGCAAGAGCTTGATGCCAGACCCTGAGGGGCTGACAGTAGCAACATCATTGTGGTGTGACAAGACTGGGCTTGACCACTCAAATGGTCCCAGCCTAAACCCTGATGTGTGTCCTGGTGTGAAGAAGTATGGAAAGCCACTCACGTGCCTTTCAGCAGCACAACCATGTGGCTATGGGGTTGCTCAACCAACTCAACAGCAAAACAGCTTGCATGGAAATGCTTGGAAAATTATCTCCTTTCTATCAACAGGAAAGAGATCTTTTCCCCCCAAGACATTTCTCTTCAAGTTTTGCAGCTTCTATCAAAACCTGACAATTTTCATTTTCAGCCCAAATTATGCAACTCTTCCATGTACAGCAGTTTTCCATGAAAGATTCTTGGGATTTAGGAGTCTGGGGGGTTTAATTGCATTTTTTTCTCTGAATATTTAATCAACATTTTCCACTAAGGGAGCAAAAACATTCTGGCCAAGTGCAGGTTTCCTTGCAAGGAAAAGAAGAGCAATGGGTAGGAGGGGTCGCTGTATTTTTCCTTAAAGACACAAACATTCTCTTATAACTTAAGTCACTTGCAAGCCTGACAAATATAGAGGCCTTATAAAATCAATCAATAAAGAAAGAGCTTGACCACAGAGGAAGTTCTGGTCAACCCTTCACCTTGACATCATAGGCAACGTTTATTTTATCACAGCCTTCAAGAAATTAAAATAGAAAAATGCATCTTCTTGGAAAAGAGCAGTTATTTTCTTCCACTGCTCAGATATTTTTATAAGCCCAGTTCCACCAGCCTCCCTCATGGTGAGAATCACCTTACCCTGCAGGGCAGGCCATTTATTTAGAGGTGAGATATTATGTCCTAAGCAGGACACTAAGATGCCACCACCCAACAAAAACTCTACTGTGTAGCTAAGCTGGATCAGCCTACATCCCAGATCCAAGTCTGGTTTGAAGTATTACCCTTACTGTCTGGATGCTGGCCTCTATAAATAAACAGCCATGAAGGTTTGGAGAAGAGGTGAAGCTTTCTCATTAATTGTGAGCAAGGAAGGAAGTTGTAGCTTACCAAAGACTGCGGGAATTCATAGCTCCCTCCTTCCTTTAATAGCACCGCTGGAGGTAAAGAGGATGGTCCAGCAAAATAGCCTAGACAACCTGTGAAATGAAATACTGCACATGAGTAAGGGTGGCAGAACTTGCCTGACAGATACCTTTCTTGCTGGCTAATCATAACCACAATTTATAGCTCTTTCCATTAAATCCCAGCAAAAGGCCATAATGGCACAGACACTGATTTGAATCCCTGGCATACGTGTCTTAACCCATGTTTGTCCACAGAATTGATAGTTTTTCACACACACACACACTCCCCCATGTCTCTCTGGTTATTTATATGTATCAGCTTCAGGAAAACTCCCACTGGGAAAAAGTTTCTGGTCCAGGAGGAAACTTCTGGTCCAAACACACACAAACAAACTGCCCAAAGCAGCCAAGGGCTTCAGCATTCAGCTGGAGCACAGAAGACGTACATTTGAAGGCCTGATACAGATCAGGTTGTTGAACTTGGATCTCCTAAATCCAAGAGGGATATCATGACCCCCAGGCAAGAGGCCATTCATGGATGCTGCTTTCCTGTAGGAGTCATTTCAGATTGGATGTAAGCCATAAAATATTTGCTGGTAACATCAAGACCAATTCTGTAAGCCCAGAAGCCAAGACACTGAACCAGAAAGAGCAGGAACATGATGCTGGGTCTCCCATACACCAAGCAAGTGACTTGCCTATCCACTGGTTTACTGCAGCAATAAGAAAACCCCCAAACCCCTTTACAGCCCCTGTGCCTTTCAAGCAGAATGGAAAAACCTTGAAACCTCACAACACCTTGTGCAACAGGAGAGCCATTTCCTACCTGCTGTTACAGCGGGGTTAGGTCTGCGGCGTTTATCACCTCTTGTCGCCAAGGTCAGAATCTGGCCTGCTGCCTTCCACCCTAATTCAGAATGCACTTTCATCTCTAGTATAAACACTGAAAAATATCAAAAGCCCTGTTGACAGTAGTGTTCTCATTTTCTGCTTTAAGAAGTTGCCAAAATGCACAAAATTAAGCTCTCCAAGTCACAGTGGGCTGTTTTGTCAGTTTACCCAATCGGTAACGTAATACTATCGTAACCTCTATCATTCTCCCTCTTTTCTCTTTTTTGCTTCCCTCACCCCCTTCCTTTCTTCCTTTCTTTCTTTCTCAAACAAGAATTTCCCCTGGAAGGGAACAGAGTTCTCCAAAAATTAAATCACAGCATCAAATTTCAAACCCCCAAATATAAATCAAATATTGTCCTGCTGACACTGGGGAATATTACTTTGTGTGACGCATGATGCTGAAGTGTTGTCCTGGCCATGGTAGGTAGACTGTAGATATTACAGTGCTAAAGGAGCTTCTTTGGGAATCTCCTCTGAAATCACAGTAGTCAGAATCATAGAATCATAGAATAGTTAGGGTTGGAAAGGACCTTAAGATCATCCAGTTCCAACCCCCCTGCCATAAGCAGGGACACCTAACACTAAACCATGCCAACCCAAGGCTTCGTCCAACCTGGCCTTGAACACTGCCAGGGATGGAGCACTCACAACTTCCTTAGGCAATCCATTCCAGTGCCTCACCACCCTAACAGTAACGGATTTCTTCCTTATATCCAATCTAAACCTCTCCTGTTTCAGTTTGAACCCGTTCCCCCTTGTCCTGACACTACAATCCCTAATAAAGAGCCCTCCCCAGCATCCCTATAGGCCCCTTTCAGATACCGGAAGGCTGCTCTGAGGTCTCCATGAAGCCTTCTCTTCTCCAGGCTGAACAGCCCCAAGGAGTTTGCTTCACTCTTTCTTACCTACTACCTCAAAGTGCACATTTGAACACCAGCTTCCTGTGTTTTTCCTTTTCTTCCTTCCTCTTTTCAAAGCTGTCAGGAAATGTTGGGCCTCAAAGAATACAGAATTAGGTTCTTTCTTACTTCATCAACAAAAGCAAGAGCAGAAGGAGTAACACCATTTAATAAACAGTAATGCTGTGGAAAACTTCTAGGAAAAGAGAAGCAATGCCAAATGCTTTTCTAGCACTGGAGTTCCTAAGCAGGGCAATACATCCCCATAGCAAGGCATGCATGACATTTGCAAGTGACCTTCACTTGAAATCAAAGTGTAACATACATTACCTCAGTACATAATTCATTCTTAATCTATTAATGATATGACTCATTAACATATTAGCAGCAGTAGCGGTGTTAATAGGAGTAATACCACTAATAAAGCCATTGTTAGTGCTAACAGGTTCCAACATGCTAGTTCTTCTACATGCATGTAACAAAAGGATTTGTGACCCAGCATCACAGAGGTGGTGAGACAAGAAGTTTGATAGTCCTAGCTATTCATGGGATGTGTGCTATTAACCCTTGTTATGTCCCTGAGGAATAAAGGAGGATCTAAATGTGCAATCATGAAGATTGTTCAGGTGGAAGATACCTGATGGCATCTCTGCTGGACATGGGATGAAACCCTAAAGAACGGGTGCTGGTTTTATACTCCCTAGATGTTTCTGTTAGTACTCCATCAGGTGTGAAGAGCCTTGTAGGACCTTGTAGAGATTTCTGCATGAGTACTCTCACCTTGGAAAGGTTTCATGGAGTCATTTTGCAGAGCTTGTCGAGAATTCCCAGGCAGGATAACACACAGCCTATGCAAAGCTGTTGTTATGTCTTCTTTCCTACCCTTGACCTCCCTGCTTGGATATCTCACCTGAAAGGACTTGAGGAATCAGTCTGTTACTCTGTCTATGGTTCCTGATCATAGAATGCAGATCTGATTCATCGTAAGTGCAAACAATGCTCACAAGATTCGGGGTGAAATCCAGGTTCAGGTTTCAAGTATCCTTAAAAATCTGCTGCTTTAAGAATCCAGCTTTGGGGTCAGGCCCTTCCTTGGCTCTAGAAAAATCACCAGGAAAAGACAGCAGGACAGGATCCCTGGCTCCATGCACAGACAAAATCTGCAAGCACAGGTCTGCCTCTGCACCTCCGTGGTCATGAGCCATTCTGTGGGATCTTGCCATGTATCCCTGAATGTGTGGGATCCAAAATCCACACCGCAATGGAAAGTAAGACTGGGCAGGCTGGGAGGCACGGCTGGGATGGAAAATAGCCACAGCAGCTTTATATAAGAACAATAAAAAGCAAGAGTATAATTACCTTCCTGCTCACCCTCGCTGTGCTGCAATGAAGTCTCTCCCATTAACATCTCATCTACATACAAAGGTAGTGCACCTTTCCAGTGTATGGGAATAGTGAATGTACTGCAGCTCTTGCTGGAAAGAAGAGTTGTACGGTATAAGCCTCTGACTTCAAAATAACTGCATTCATGTGAGGGCTTGGCCCACTATAACCAGTGGTAAAAACATCAATATAGAATTGTAATAGAAATATTGGATCATTTCTCATTTCCTAGAATCACAGAATCATGGAATAGTCTGGGTGGGAAGAGATCATCTAGCCCAAACCCACTGCATTAAGCAGGGATATCTTCAACTAGATCAGATTGCCCAGAATCACATCCAGCCTGGCCTTGAATGTCTCCAGGGATGGGGCATCCTCCACTTCTCTGAACAACCTGTGCCAGTGTTTTACCACCCTCATTGTAATGAATTTAATGTAAGCCAGACCTATGAATGGGTTTTAGAGCAGCAGCCAGGAAAATTGCCTAATATTCCAACACTTCCCCAAGTCTTATGGTACCCAGTATTGCTTTTAACCCCCCGGTCCTTGCCACAGCACCAGTGAGCCTTGGGGCCTGCCTAAAGACACTCAAACCCAGCACCGCTGAAGGTGCAAAACCAGGGGATTGATGTAGGCTCTAAATCCAGAACTTCAGAAGAAGGAAAAGACCATACTTGTGGCCTATTCACCACTCAAGTGGGCAGCTAAAGGACACATGTAGAGGCTGACCATGATGATGTTGCTTTGGTGCTGCCCCAAGGGAGCTCACAGGCTCTGAGAGCAGTCAGAGATGAGTCTGCCTCAGCCTTGCTGGAGATGGCTTGGGCCATCTGAAGAGTTGTCAGTGTTCACCTCCACAACTGGTTTATCTGGCTCCCACCTGCTGGCTTTACAGAGCCCCCAAACTGTTATTATCAAGGAAATTGTATTAACTACTATGTGGCCCAGTGAGTAAGTAGACGGGCTCACCCACTGGGAATGGGGAAACAAATTCCCAAAGGAAAATCCCTCCTCCTCCCTTTCCTCAGGCTTACCTTTAGTTTTAAAGATACAATCCAAACTGGCCCAGGTCATCCCACGCCAGCCAGAGGGTCAAGGCCCCAGGATCTTCCTTGCCTGGTTTTAGCCTCTTTCATAGCATCATACAGATCACGCAGATAATGGGCAGAAACCTGCTAACTGTGTGCTTGCTGCAGTAACCCTGACACCTTGCCATAGCTGCCTGGTCCAAAGACTCCTCCTCCAAACTGAACAACACCCTGCACACTCCTGGAGTGAAAGACAGCAAGTCACAGGCAGGGACCCCTTCCACTGGAGCAGCTTGCTCCAAGCCCCTTTGTCCAACCTGGCCTTGAACACTGCCAGAGATGGGGCAGCCACAGCTTCTCTGGGCACCCTGTGCCAGCACCTCAGCACCCTTATAGCAAGAATTTCTTTCTAATGTCTAATCTAAATCTCTCCTTTCCAGGTTAAAGCCATTCCCCTTGCCCTGTCATTGCAGGCCCTTGTAGAAAGACTCCAGATTTCTTGTAGGCCCCTTTAGGTACTGGAAGCAGCTCTGAGGTCTCCATGCAGCTTCTCTTCTGCAGGCTGAACAGCCCACCTCTTTCAGCCTGTCTTCATAGGATAAGAACAACTTACCCTGTGCAAAGTATACATGAAAGGCCCATGTCTCAGCCGGGGCAATGCACTACTTGGATCACACAGTGACTCCAACATCTTTTCTGTGAGATGTGAAGATGCAGAGATGTGAACTTTACCTTTGCAGCCCTTCAGTGAAGCCTTTGCTGCTGAATAGTGCTCCTCTCTAGGGGGGGACGACAGTTTCCTGATGTTTCTGAGCTGTAGGAACATGGGCTTTTATATTCAGGCTGCTTTTATGAAAGCTTTTCAGGGGACAGCTCCAAAACTGAAACCACATTGCCCAGCCTGCACCACAGCCTGCTCCATGACCCCTGACTACTCCCAAGTCTTTCCAGTGCTGGTCGCTTCCCATTGAGAGTACAGAGCAGTGGGGCTTACAGCTCCTGGGAATCTGCCAGCATGGAAACAGAACCTAGCATCTTACAAACCTTCACTCTGGGATGCTCTTCTGTGTCTCTGGGGTTCTTAATGGGTGCAGAGTGTCTGAACAGCTCTTTGTGTCTGTTGCTGCTATGAGAGAAACACCTTTGCTCTTGTTTTTGTCAGAAGAGAAGCTGTTGGGACGTGCTCAGCATCTCACTCCCTTCCGATAACCCTTTCAGCATCCTTCTGTTCTGTGGTTGTTCATTTGTTACCCCTGAAATCTGATGCCTGATCTCAGCCCTCCTCTTATCAGCCCCTTTCACTGAGGAGTTCCAAAGCAAGGGGTTCGTTTTTAATCTGTGCTCTTTCTCTGTCCCTGAGGCCTCGTTTTTGCTGGGGGAGGAGGTGAGTGACAGGAGTGATGTTTGTGGGGGGAAGGGGCTGCTGTCCATTAACTTGCTGTTATCTATCTATTCATCTGCCCTGCAAAACAAAGGTATGATTGTTGCTCCAGCTCACAGACCTGTGCTGGCTTCACTCCAGCTACTGTGGGTCATAGGAGCAGAGTTGATATGGAGGCATGGCCTGAATACAGCCCAGCATCCAGAATGTAAGGCCTCCTATATGTCTATGTAAACTCATCCTTCCCACCAGCTGGTACCCAAGCCCAGGATGGGCTCATCTGAAGCAAGCAGGAGATGAGCCCATCCTGGCCACAGGCTTCCTCCACTTGGGTGTATAACCCTGCCCGTAAACCATGGGATGGCTTCTGCACCACCCCAGCATCTGGCAAACCCATTTTGGGCTGTGCTCTTACTTAAGCAATTATATAGGATATAGGGTGCTAAAACATGAGTTCCCTTATCTCTCTTTCCCACATTACACCCTTTCCTAAGGCAAATTGATGCAGCCCCATTGAAGCCGAGGCACTGATTGACACTAGCTGAAGATCTGGCCCTGATTCTGCCCTGCTTTGCCTCTGGGTAGTCATTTACACCTGTTCAGAGTGCAAAAGGCAACCATCAGCAACCGCTGGAGCTGCAAAGCAGTGAAGTCCCATCCCATTGCCTTCAGAGCCTGTCATGCCACGCACTGATCAGTGGCACAGGGCCCAGTTCCCTTTGCATCTCAGTTGGTTTTGGCGTTGCACATAGGCATCCTCTCTTCAGCTTCGAGTAAAGCCCTGAAATCGCTGCCAAGTCTCATGAAAGAAGAAGTTGTGACCCAGTTCCTGGAGGGTGACTTAGTGTAAATAGCTTTCAGTGGCATGATGACACCCTCGTGAAATCTAGCAGTGCACTTGTCAGCCCGTGAAATAAGGAGCCAAGAACCAGTCCTGATCCAACGCTACACAGTGAATATCCTTTCCTTTCCTTGCACACGCAAAAGCCATGGTGATTTCCGCAAGAGCTGCTGTTGTGCAAGCCAGACAGGGCTTGGCTGACTTTCTGAATCATCAAAATAGTGCCAGTTTGCATGGACACCATCAGCTTTTGAGCGAAGCTTGCCAATACTAAAGAAAACCCTGTATGTCTGAATTAGACCCCAGTTCACTGCTTCTTGCTGGCTTTGCTGAGTTGTCTCTATAGCCAGCTATAACCTTGTGGCCAAAGAGTCTTCCAGGGACTAGGCAGATACTTGCAATACACCTGCAGGAACTGAGGCTGAACTCTGTCACTCTGCTCACCCTGGTGACACCCTGTCTAGCTTGGGACTATTTGGTGGCCTCAGAAGAGCCTGGGCAAACAAGGGTGAAGCTGGACAGTCACCAAGACACGTCTTCATGACCTCTGGTTTTGTCTTGGAGCCTTCCAGGCATGACAGGGAACCCCACAGGTTTAGCAGGAGGTGTCCTGGCCCACGGCAGAGGGCTGGAAATGGATGAGCTTAAGGTCCTTTTCAACCCAAACCATTCTGTGATTCTACGACAGTCACTGTTTTATCCCATCGCCACCCAAAATCCAGTGAAATTGCACTCTGGCAGGTCTCTGGAACCAATTTCAAACCAAATGGATCCAGCATTTAGATCTAAGCACCATGTTTAGATCTTTGGGTTGCTTTGGGCTTCTAATTTCCATGGGGATTTGCATAATAAAATACAGTAATAGGCTGGGCAAGTACACTGAGTGGTGGCTGTGAGCCAGGAACTAATGAGCTCCACTGCAGACTGTTTAGCTCTGGACAAGTCATTTGACCTTCCAAAGTCACATCATCCCAATCTGTGAAATGGGGATGGTAATACTTGCCTCACAGGGGTGTTGTGAGGATTAATTAGTTGCTGCTTGTACATTGCTTTGATGATGTTAAGAACTACATGCCTGCTAAGTATTGTTATTGTATCATACCTGGGAAGATATCGCAGTTAGGGCTAAATCCTGCCCCTGGATAAAGATGTATCGTTCCCCACGTCTTGTAAAATCAGCTGCTAGGCTTGCACAAGCAGCATTTATATAACGTTGGTACCAAACATCAACGTGCACCTTGTACCTTGGATGTTGCCAAATCCCACGACAACAGCCTGCTGGGAGTCATGTGGTGCCCCATCCCAGTGCAAACAGCATTGGGCAGGAGCCCAAATACAAACTCCTTCTCTCTCTTCCCCCGAGAACTGAAATTGATGTTTCCATCAGGCATTTCAGCAGTGACCCCAGGTCTAGAGCTCGGAGTGCCACACCAAGCCCATGGGCACATCAGTGCTGCATGATGCTGAGAGGACAGCCCGTGTTGGATGGGGCACCAGGACAGCTGAGTGCACTCCGGCACACAGCAAAGCTATGATGGAATAACTGCAGGAAGACATGGATACATGCATGAGCACAGATGGAAAAGGTAAGCTCCCCTTGCCCAAACTCTAACCCTTAGGTGGGTGCTTCCTCTCTCATTTGTTCCCTTGAGAGGAAAGCTCTTTCACCCCTTGGCATTTAGGCCTAGATCATAGAACAGAATCATAGAATGGTTTGGGTTGGAAGGGACCTTAAGATCATCCAGTTCCAACCCCCCTGCCGTAAGCAGGTACACCTCACACTAAACCATGGCACCCAAGGCTCTCTCCAATCTGGCCTTAAACACCGCCAGGGATGGAGCACTCACAACCTCCCTGGCCAACCCATTCCAGTGCCTCACCACCCTCACAGCAAAGAATTTCTTCCTTAGATCCAATCTAAACCTCCCCTGTTTCAGTTTGAACCCGTTAGCCCTTGTCCTGTCACTACAGTCCCTAACAAAGAGTCCCTCCCCAGCATCCTTGTAAGCCCCCTTCAGATACTGGAAGCTGCTCTGAGGTCTCATAGAATCATAGAATCAACTAGGTTGGAAAAGGGCTTTAAGATCATCAAGTCCCAACCATTATGCCAGGACTGCCAAGACCACCACTAAACCATGTCACTGAGGGCCTCAACTGCACAGTGTCTGAACATTAGATAATACAAACTAGTGCACAAAGAAGAGAATTACACTGACTGCAGCAGGCTAGGGCTCAGGATCATTAGTAGGCTCAAACCACAGTATCCAGCCTGCTCAAGGAACACATAGGAGTTATGCATCCAAATTTCAGTGACATTTAGTGGAAGTCGGCCAAACGTCTCCCTTTGATTCCTTTGAAATCTGAGCCATAACTGTCAGTCTATCTTAGACGTGTGAACTGCTCCGAGAAGTCTCCCATATAGATTAGACTGCATCAAAGAGTTCCACTACACTGAGCTTAATGAAGACGGAGGGCTGAGGTGAGGCTGATCAGCAGCAACATCATCTGAAAACAAAACCAACCTAAAGGTAGCCCGTTTGAAAGGGTTAAGGAGGGAAGTTGTTTGGGTGGATGGTGTACATTAACTATCATTTTCAGCCAGCATGCAATGACTAGTTAGTGGGGCTTATCATCCCCAGCTATGCGAGGAATTACAATAAATGCCTGCAATGCAAGCAGGTTTCCGGCTTAGGAAGGTAAATAATGGAAGTCACTATTTTTGTCTGAGTTGCAAGAATTCCCCCGCACACAGGCTCCCCTCCCATTGTACCACAGCTAACTCTGCTCCCTGCTGCTTGGCAAAATGAAGGCCTTTCATGCATCCTTGGGACTTTTGCTTTGTCTGCAGAAGGAGCCGACTCATGATTTCCTCTTTGGTGGCAAGCAAGAGGTTACATTTTCTGCATTCGTTTGTTTTAAACACTTCCCGAATGTAAGGACCTAAGGATGAGTGGAAGGAGATAGGAGATAGAGACTGAGTGATCTGTAGGGGAAAAGTAACAGAACAAGCAACCAGAGAATAATTCCAGTGCTTCCAAAGCCCTCGGTGACGTGAGGCCGCAGCTCTGCAGCACCATCCCATGCAGAAAACACTCCCAAACTATTCAGTGATTGGGCTGCTATTCAAACAGCCACTGGAATAAAACTGTGGCTGCCTCTGCAGGGTAGAAACAAGGTAAACTTTGGGTAGCACTTAGCAGTAAATAGGGAATAAAGTCATTAGAGCTGAAGAGTTTATTCTCATTTAGCCCAAGGCCCTTTTCCCTGCCCTGGCATCCCCAGGCACGTGCCTGACCTGCCCTCTCTCTGAGGCTGTAGGAAACACCAGGATCCTGCCATGGGAGGGGAATCGGGGTGGGATCCCGAGCCTCGGGAAGTTCCTTGTTGATCTGGCCAGGCTCCAGTGAAGTCCATGAGAGCCTCAGCCCCTTCTGCTGGTGCATGATTATGAACCACAGGAGGGCAAGCCCAGCAGAGCACGGAGATGACGATGCCAGGGAAGGGTTAAGCAGCACCACGTCTCCAAGAGCATCACTGCCTCACACATGCCGTATTTCATAGCAAAGTGAACATATGAACACTGGCATGCTCCCACACACCGCCTTGGCTCTCCTCCAGGAAAGCATAACCCAGCTATTTGGCACACAAGGCCGCAATTTTATTTACACAATCAACTTCTTGATAAACATAAAACTTACCAAATACACCACACCCTTAAAATAGAAAAGGACAAAGGCCGGGGGGGGATCTGCAGGAACCTGACCTTCTCGGACAGAAGGGATAACCTGCTTTGGTTTGATACCCCCATCCCCAAGGAAATCACCCATGGGTACTGGAGGGTTTCCCCTTGCTTTAAGAAAGGGTCCTACTTGGGGGATGCATGGAGATTCTGTGATCGCCCCATCCTCACCTCAATTCCTGGTGTCACAACTGCTGCTGGCTAACATAGCTGCTAGGGGAAGAGGGCTCTGCTCTGCCAGTAACCCCAAAACAGCATGATCCAGCCTTATTTACTGCTCTTACCCTCTTCTCGACATGAACCTAGGCACAGGAGCCGCTGAGTCTCTATGAACATTATAATTTCCAACTCCCTGTCCCCCAGTCTAACCCAGTGGCAGCTGTAGGTTTTACTCTGGGAGGAAAACATTGCCTAGTTCACGTGGCAACTAGATTTCCTGGAGACGTTCTCCCCTTTGCCAGAGCACAGACAATTCAGCTGGGAAGCAGGGAAACCTGGAAGCCTAAACCATCAGCAGCCCCCCAGGGCACCCACTGCCTTAGGGGAAGCTCTGCCTAAACATCAGATAAAACTGCATCAGGCTTGCAAGGCACCCAGAGGCACACTTATGTGTGCTGCTTCTACCTGGGGTCACCTGAACTCAGCTCCACCTTTTGAGTTCACATTTCTCCACTGACCTTGCAAAGCAATTGTCTTGCTTGGCTACTTGACAAAAGGCCCATAACCTCATTCCATCAGCTCTGTAGGCACTGGAGACCATCATAAGAAAATTGGGGCTGTTCAACCTGCAGAAGAGAAGCTGCATGGAGACCTCAGAGCAGTTTCCAGTGTCTGAAGGGAGCCTATAAGGATGCTGGAGAGGAACTCTTCATCAGGGACTGTAGTGATAGGACAATGGGTGATGGGCTTAAACTGAAACAGGGGACATTTAGGTTGGGTATAAGGGAGAAGCTCTTCCCTGTGAGGGTGCTGAGGCGCTGGCACAGGGTGCCCAGAGAAGCTGGGGCTGCCCCATCCGTGGCAGTGCTCAAGGCCAGGTTGGACACAGGGGCTTGGAGCAAGCTGCTCCAGTGGAAGGGGTCCCTGCCCATGGCAGGGGCTGGAACTGGATGAGCTTTAAGGTCCCTTCCAACCCAAACGTTTCCATGATTCTATGATCCACTGCAAGCTCTCCAAGAGCCAGGGCTAATGGTTGCTCTGCTAAGCTTCAAACTGGACACTTGGAAGAAAAGGAGATGCTTAAACACAGCCTAAATCCTACTCAAGACAAAGTGCAAGAGAAAAATTAATGGGTCAAGGGCATTAAACTGATTTATACTGGCTGAGGATCTGGATGTATCTGCTTTATTCCTTGCAGATAAAAAGATCTGCCTGAGGCTAATAAGCTTTTGATAGTTTGGAAAACAAAGATTGATTCTTTCTTTCTTTTTCCCACCTTCAAATACCTGAGACACACTGCAATCATTTAGACAGATTAGCATCTAGAGATAAGAGGAGCTGAATGGTTGGCCTCAAAACCAAGCATTCGTGACAATTCTTGAAACAAGAACACTATTACTCTCCATTTCCACAATTTATATACAACTGCAAAGAAAACCCTTCTTCCTTTGCAGCTGGAAAATGTACTGTAAACACCCTACCCGAAGCCTTGTCACAGTTCCTGAACACCCAGAGGTAGGTGAGGGGCTCCCTGAGGCCATTCTGGATGCAGCTCAGGGTCAGAGCCCAAGACACTGGTTCCTTTGGATGAATAGCTGGCTGACCTCGGTATATACATCTGAGAAGCAAAAGAAGGCCCCACTCCCAGGAAAGGAGAGGGATACTGGCTATTAGAGCCAAGGAATGTCTGCAGGACTGGGTAGTCCAGTGCCACAACGAAAAGCACTTCCTTGAAAGGAGAGCAGGGAGTTTCTGAAACAATCCAGTTGTTGCCTCCCAGATGTTTTTGTTTCTCTTCATAGGCTGGGAAAGGAGAACATGGGTCCACCTAAGCAGATTGCAACTGTGATGGGAATTTCTCAGGCTACCCATTACAAAACAGACACCGTGCATTCACTCCTCTCAGCTCCTCTCCAAAAGGCACCAGCTGAAATGAGACCCACCAAGATGTGCCAAGGGGGAAACCTTGCCCTTTGGTCATTGCCCCTTGGCTCATGTGGTCAAGACACAGAGAAATCCTGGGGATGCTTCAGGAGGCTACTGCAGCCAGAGAGCTTGCGGGTGCCCTCTTACTTTGGTGGTATCCATCCCATAAGGGTCTTGCACCCACCACTGTAACAGGACATTTGCAGAGAGTAATTTAGAGCTGTTTACTACATATTCAGGTGCACATGAACAAAAGGCTCTCCTTGAATTGTGAATGCTTTCTTCAAGTACGAGCTATTGTCCAATTCTCCACAACAGCCAACTCCTACCCTGTTATAGTGGGTAGTACTATAGGTAGTGACTTTCCACTACAATGATTTTCACAGCTAACCTCATCTCTGATTTAAAGTCAGTTTTTACCCTCTGTGAATGCAAGGACCTGAGCACCTTCGAGGCAAAACCCAGAAGGCAGCCTTTGCCCAGCTCTGTGCACTAAAATCTCAGGATTTCTAAGCCAATCTCAAGATTTCACTTTTTTGGATACTAACATGGCCACTGTCATATGAAAAAGAAACTGCTCCCAGTCTGCAGGAGGTTCATAGAGATGCTATAAACCAACAAACCAACTGAACTGGTTTGCTGAAAGTATGTTCTATAAAGAGCTTCCTTAGTCCATCTGCTAATCTTACGCAGTGCACATGACGTTCCAAAACTGAGTATCTTGTCAGGAATGACACTTAGATCCCAGGTATTTCCAGTTGCATGTAACCGCTTAGCACATTGCTGTCACTGCCCTTTCAGCCCAGGCATGTAGAGGTGTGCTCCATCCATACAGACAACAGCTCATGGTCTATGTTGTTGGCTGTGCACAGGCTCCTCTGCAGCTGCAGCAGCATCAGCAGCTTTTCTACAGGGCAAAGGTGGGCTGAGGAAAGCCTACAGCTATCAAACCACCTCATCTAACACAGCCCATACCAGAAGGCTCATACCATCAGCCAGCAGCCTAGAGCATGTCCTGCATCACAGCTCTTCCTGCTGCTAAACACAGGTAGGCAACAGCAGTGAGCACTCGGAGCAACCCTGGGACTCTCATGTCCTTTGCAGTTAAGAGGCTTTGCAGCCAGCAGGAGAACATACTTTGGACCAGTGACCACTGCTCCTGCAGAAGGAGGCTGGGATAAGGATAAAACAGAAGTGATCTTGCTACCCTACCTTAACCCATCACTACTCACGTTGTGTTTGAACCCCTCTCCTCCTGCTCTAAGACTGAGAAACAAAGGTCAGGGAGAGTCAGGCCCTAAACGAGAAGTACCAGAGCTCTACAAGCTGAAAACCTTTAACTTGAGGGACCTTCCCATCAGAAGCACTGATGATTTCTCAGAAACAGGCTCCAAATGAGCCTCGCCGAAGCCTATTCCAGAGCCACAGGAGGGTGAGATGTGGAGGACTTCAAGGCTGCTTCCAAACAAACTGAATCAGAGGTTTACCCAACCCCTCTCTTTCAGAAGTTTCTGAATAACGCACCAGCTTGAACCACCGGAAAGAAACAAATAAATGAGCTGGCAGCTCTCACAGGGAGGAGCCTTGAAGCCCAGTTCCCAAGACCACGCCAACCAGCTCCGTGTGACAGCATACAGGAATGAAAATAGGTAGGTAACATTAACAGAAATACACTGAAACTTAATAACAGCAGCTTGTCAGGACATGCACCAAAGAGAAATGGCTCATAATAGCTACAGCTTGTATTATGAATGTTTCATAGCCATCTGGCTAACAGAGCTGCCTGAACTCAACTGATGTGTTGTGTGCGCTGCGGTAACCCACGGTGCATGCTCAGGAAGGAGACTGTTCAGCAGAAGTCCTGACATCAGTATTGAAAAGAGACACTATTTCTCTTGTCAGATGCAAAGGCATTAGAATAACACCACAGCAATGAATTGTGTCCTTCCTTAGTGTAAATCAGCACGGTTCACGCAGGACAAATGGAGTTATCCCAATTTATACCGACTATACGGGCCAGCCCCATTGTATTGACCTCTTCGTGGTTCAGGCAGAACTTTTATGTGTCTACCAGTGGTTTAAAGCAAAGGCATAGTTTAAAAGCAAAAGTAACCCCCCTGCCTTTCCTCTCCTGATCTGATTCGCATACAAAATGGGCTTATGAACTCCAAAATTATGGGAGGGATTGAGGGAGGAGGAAAGGCAGACACAAGAGCCCTTTTATTTTGCGTCTTATTCACAATGAAAATTGGCACAGAAGCCAACCACATACATTAACATAGTTTGGGCAAGTTTAACTCTCATGAATACATTTCTGTGGAAAAACTATGTGACTATGGAAAAATCCCCTCTTTTTTGCCATTTGAAAAGATAACAGGCTTCTATGTGGAACATACCCAGAACCTGCCTGATTCAGAGACATGGAAATACAAAGATGAATAAGGCTGAGTTTCCCATGCTAGGGGCCCATGGAAACTGAGAGGGGAGGAAGAAGTAAGGAGGCCCATTGACTCCGGAGAAGGACTTTCATCCTACAGGTGAAGGAAGTATTTGAAGGCACTAGTAACATTGCAGGCCTGTTCCAGAGCCCATTTAAGTCACTGGTAACATCCCATTGAGTTCACTGGGATGTGGGTCAGGGCTAAACAGTTTTAAAACACAATCCAAGTCTATTTCTACATCCCTGTGTAATGAGTGGGATTCAAAACAGCTCAAGTGTGCCCAGCCCTGGGACTTACCTGCTTTCTGTCCACATTTCTAGCTCATAGCCTGGCTGCTGCTTGGGCCTGAAGTCTCAGTATCACACTGAGGAAGAGCTGAGCTCAGGACCAATTTGGAGCACTGTCTCAGACTGAAGTGCACCCTAGACTGAACCCACATCTAAGTCAGGTGACCTGGAGGAAGGAAAGATTTGGCCAAATGTATCAGGGCATTAACTGCACTTCTCTGCCCTCCGGCATTTCCATGCCCCTCTCCAAACTCAGGCTGAGGAGGGCTCACAAAGGGAACTAGGCATATCTGCTGGACAATGTAGGTGTTCCTTTGATGGTACAAGTAACCCTGGCACCCAAAATCTGGAATTTAAAGCTAGCCCAGACACAGCGACTTGCACTGGGATCCTGTGACCCAACAGCAGTCCAGGTGCAGCCTTAAGAGCTCTGCAGAACTCCACAGCTACACAAAAATAGGACCCTAACACATTCCCAATTGCAACCTACAAACTATTGCCATGCCCATAAAGAACCTTTTTGCTTTTGCTCTTGCTCACTTACTGCCTTGCTATCGTGCTGTATTTCCAGCAGAGGATGGTAACGACAGAATGCCTATTTTCCCCAGAATGAACCAGTTTGCATTATTATTGCCTCTCTGAAACGTCAGTTTGCATTCCAAGTCCTCCCTCAGATCGCTTTAGGAGCACGCCACTGCACTAGGCCCTTAATATCTTGCTAATTTGTTTCATCAACTACTAATTGAACTCTTTAAATGATTCATATTGCGATGGTGAGTCTCACCATACAGAAAACTCAGTGATCTCAGGAGAGGTAACCCAAAATTAAACAGCGGGGTAGGAGCAGGAGGGGAATTTTCCTCCAGGATTGGCAGTTCAGAGCCCTTATCGCTGTGATGCATCTAAGCACGGCCTATTTTGCACCTGCCTAAACACAGAGTTTCCACTGATGTCAGCGTGTGGAAGGAGCGAGGTGTACAGATCCACTCAGTGAAGGCAAAGGATCTGCAGAGCAGATCAAAAGGGAACGTTCTCCCTGTGGGACAAGTCCATCCCTAGTGCTAGCTCTTGCTTTAATGGCACTTAATGCACATTGCCACTGATGTCATTGCTAAAATTGGCTCTGCTGCAGAGATGGGGATTGGTGTGGAGCAGCGAACAGGATTTTTCACAGCTGATCACTTCCAGCCATACCAAGAGGCTGCCTTTGCCTTTTCCAACACAACTGTCTCCAAACACAACCTATAAACAATGTCACTACCTTGGTGTGACATTGGGGAAAGGCACCTGGGTATTTCAGGACCAGTTCGCCCATGCACAATTCAGTTACATACCAGGCTAGGCTGGAGAGAGGTCACCCAGACCTGTCTGACTGACCCTTCACACACTGACCTGCTGTTTTTTCCCTTGGAAAGCTTGATCATCGCTTGCCTTGCAGCAAAGGATGTTTTTTTTCTCACCTACCTCCCAACAATGTTGGTATCTCCATCTGCTCGGCCACATTCACCTCCCACCAGAGTTAATGAAGTGAGTAGGCCCTTCTGGGGAGTAAATCACCTGGCCTACCTTAGGATAAGATCAGTATCGCTCCCTGACAGCTGCAAAGACCATTTACCTCTAGGATCTATGTACACGTCCACACAGAACCAGAGGAAGCCCATCCCAAGCGAGTGGTCGGATGCTGAGCTGCTGTAACAAGTTTAAAGCACCGTTGTTTTACACACGCACACTGTCCCTGTGTGCATCCTTTGCTCCTTGCCCACCTCTTTTGCCTTGTTCTAAGCTGTCTTTTATGACTGACCCTAGGAGATGGAACCTGCTGCTGTTCCTACACCTCCAATAAACAACAAGCACATGAAGACCGCCACGTGTGCACAGGCGGTGCTGCTCCAGCACTGAGGCTTGAAGCAGAACTGGTTAGCCAAGTTCTTACATGTAGACATAAAGTCCCAACAGGGACCTTTGCAAATATCTCTGCTGGTCTCCTGGTCAGTGTTTCACCCAGCTACATGGTTCCCTGCTATAATTACAGGTATATTCCCATTGGATTTGGCACCACCACTTAACCAAACATCATGCATTAGTTCCTAAGAGAAAGATGTTATTTATTTTACCCACACAAGGTTTATCTTGTAGTAGCCATCAACTTTCCACGGAAGGATTACGCTCGACTGCTGTACATCAGCCATTAGGGGCAGCTTCTAAACTTGAATGTCTCCAAAGGACCAATAATTGCAACCCTTTAATATTTCATACTTGCAGACAAGTGGAATGAACTCACTGGAACCAGCGGGTGGTGTATGTTCAGCTGCTCAGAGCAATATTTGGCTTGCCTCAGCGAGGACAGCTGACATCAGAGGAGCAATGGACCATTCAACAGACAGGAGAGCCCACGGCTTGTACAGTGGACATCAAAGTGCTATGTAACATGCAGATGTTTTCCATGCAGAGGCTGAGAAAAGTGATGGCCAAGACTCTGTAAACCCTGTAAAAGCCCTGTGCTGTGGATTTTAGTTCAGTTTCTCCTCATAGCCCCACTTCCTTGTCTTTTCTTACATGGAAGCATGATGGGTTATAGCCTCAGCCTATACAATTTGGTGTGACCCCATTGACTTCACAGAGTTGTTTACACAGGTTGCAAATCTCTCCCATCAATTTAAATCTATACAGATTTGCATCATGGGGAATAGTGCTACATTATTCTCCATAGCTAATAAGCTTCTTAAAATGAAGAAAATCAAATACCCTGGACATCCATTACACTTGTATTTGGAGATAAGGATTTCAGACGATACCTTTTCCCACCCTATCTCATGTTCCTCATCCTGCTCCTCTGTTCATTAGAGGGTCCTCCCAGTGCCATGTGAGCCAGAGCTGAGCTGCTGAGGACAGTGGCCATGGACGTGCCCACAGTTGGATCTCCTTGCTGACACATAGCAATGCTCCCTTTCCATCTCCCCAGCTAACACTGTGAATATAACCCATCCCTGAGTCCTGCTTAGCACAGGCTCTCTTCACTACCACCCAGGCCCTCACATATGGGATGTAGGTAAAAATCCCTGCTCTGTTTGATAGAGGGCAGCAAGTCCTCTGCCCAGATGAATTCCCCAACCACCAAACTAACAGCCATTCTATGAAGTCTTCCTTCCCTTTCATTTTCATTTCATGCACCATTTCAGATACCTTGCTTTCATCTTCCTGTGGCATAAAAACAGATTCAAAACCTCACCATTTTCCATTAAATGGAATTCTTGTGTCCCCACTTCCCTAACCAGAAGCACTGTGCCACCACATCTGCAAAACACTGTATTGTGCTATGATCTTGTGTTGTTCTGCAAGGAACACGGCGAGGGCTCACACAAAACTTCCCTCCAGTAAATAAGTGCCAGTCTATACCTACAGCACGCACGGAGACAAACACTTCCCATTAGGAAGCAGTTTGCTGAGCAAGCTGAGAGCTGAAAGCTCAGCAGCAACAGCTCCTCTGCTGGGCAATATGCTGACTGAGCCTGATTTGGGGATGCACTGAATTATCCTGAAGAGCCAGGTGACTTAAGTGCCAAATTCCTTACCACACGTACTGATTCCATTTGACCACTGAAGTTCTCCAGGCTTTTTTGGAAGCCCCAGTTGCGATTTCAGGAACCAGTATGTCCAAGACAATCCCACAGGTTAAACGCTGTCATTAAAAGCATGACCTGTTCCTGCTTAAGGCAAATGATGGAGTCCCTGCAGGAGTGGCAATGAGTTAAGTGGTTGTATCATCTGTCTGAGCAGTGGTTCTATATGAGGGAGCAAGAGCCAAGACCACTGGAGATGTCTGAGGCCATGATAGAAGTCTTACATTTGATGCTGCCCATAACATGTTGGGATGCATTTTCTGGATGAATCAAGGCGAGAGCAACCAAGATCTTAAATAAACCAAGAACAACCTCTAGTGTGAAGCATCCTTACCCATGGCAGAAGGGTTGGAAACAGATGGTCTTAAGGTCCTTTCCAACCCAAACCAGTCTGTGATTCTAAGATGATACGGACCTGGAGCTCATGGTGACCAAAGAGAGCATTAGATTCAGCCAGCCTCAAGAAAAGAAGATGAAGGGGGGGGGGGCTGTATTCCTGTCTCAGCTTCCTCAGAGACAGTATCAAGAAGACAAAGCCAGGCTCTTTTTGAGGTGCACAGCTCTGCTGGTCATAGTATGACCACTGCACTATGTGTACGTGCCACTCTGTATGCTGCTTTCCACACCACCTCCTGCTCTGAGATCAGTGTTTCCATCCTGTTCCATTCCTCTTTCCCCTTAGCTAACTTGCTAGAGGTTAAGCTGCCTCTCAAACAGCCCCCATCCCACTTAGCCTGTATCCCGGGATTTTCTTTCATGAAAAAGGCACTGTAAAGGCTCTGGACGCTGCGCTATGATTTACACTTTTTCATCTCCTGCAGCAAGCCTGCCCTGTATGTGATGATACCATTCAGCTCCGTTTACCTGAGAACTTAAAAAAATACCATCCGAGGTTGTTTTTTCCATATGGGTAAACAGTAAGGGTGGGAGTATTCCTTATGGGAAACCTGGAACAGTCGCACTCTGTCGGCCTGACATTTCCTGCTGTAATTGAAACTTTTGATGTTAAAAATTCCATCCACACAGTGTCTCTCTCTAAGCCAGGCGGGGAGAAGGGCAGGGGTGGGCGCAGCGATAGCACGCGCTTTCCCCCAGCTCCCCCACTGCAGCCAGTTAAACTATAGCAGGTGAGATGTGTGGATGCAAAGGAAGGAATATGAGGAAGGAAATACCAGCTGAGTTAGGTAATTTGGGTCAGAGGAAGCCAGACGTAGTTACAGAGGCAGGTACAGATTAAATCAACTTGAGGCTCTAGGTCTCTGCATCTTGCCCATAACCCTGGCCCAGGAGGGCAGGGAGAGGTGCACCCATGTGCTCACAGGGGATGCTCATCCTGGACATGTAGGTTCTGCCTTGAGAGGACAGGAAAACAGCTTCCTTAGAAGTTGTAGGGACCAATGAGAGAAATAACATGGCCCTTTTGCAAGGCAAAGGATGTTTAGCTGAGCGTCTTTAAAAATCCTACCTGATGCTATACAGCCTAATCCTCCATGAAATCAGCTAAACAACCAAATTCTAACCCCAATCCCAGCAGAAATACAGGGAGAGGAGCCCACTGTTGCTGAACATGAGCTTATCCTAGCACCAGTTCCAGACATTATGCCTGAGGACAATCAGTGTTTCTAGGTTGGATCAGATCTCTTGAATTAAGACAGTTGGGGAAGGAATCATAGAATCACAGAATGGTTTGGGTTAGAAAGGACCTTAAGATCATCCAGTTCCAACCCCCTGCTATGGACAGGGACACCTCACACTAAACCATGGCACCCAAGGCTCAGCAAGACTCAGCTACCAATCCATCAATGTACTCAGCTTGATTTCTGCAGTAGGAAGGAGCAGGCCTATGAAAGCAACATCGTGCTCTTTCTGCATCTCTGAGTGGCCACTGGGGCCCAGGCTCATTCCCCCTGGCTTCAGAACCAGCACAAACCTGTTCCCCACTCAAGCCACCCCAATTCACGGGGCTCCTTCCAGCTGGAAACAGAGCTTATAGGGTCTACTGGGGCTTCTCCCAGCTTCCCCCTCAGCTCTGCATCAGCCCCAGCTCAAATCCTACCTCTACCTCCAGCTCTACTCCATCCCACAGGGAGCAACTGTCATTCCCAGGCCTCAAGTGAGCCGGATGCCTGTCCTCCTCCTCCTCCATGAAACCTCCAGCAGGGTTGGACATCTGACTGCTGGTATCAACATTGGTCCCAGCTCCTGCTAGCAGTAAGTACATTAATAAGACCAAGTACAGGACAAAATGGAGCCCCTGTGCGTAATGGGCACAAATAGATTCGCTAGGCAAAGTAACTTGATGTTAAGAAACAGTTTTGGCATGCCATGAAAAGTTGAAATCCTGTCACACCCCGACAGTTACAAAAGGCAAAGGCAAAATGACATGAGCTTTATGGTAACTGTTACATGCGTTTGCATAAAAATGCTTCCTCAGAATGAGAACGCAGCCCTGCTTCCCTGTTCCCATTTTTGCTTGCTTTCCCTTTTGATGCAACTTTCTTGCCCCCTCAAAGGCACAAAGTAGAACAGGAAACAGTCCTGCCTGCAACTCCTTTCTCAGGCACCTTACAAGATTAAAGCTCAGTGCTTTGAGCTCCTTTCACATATCCAAAGACAAGACAGTGCCTGGACTCAGTGATGGTTTCCTAAATCTGGATTTTCACTGTTACAGACGCATCTGACCCTCCAGCCACAGCGGTGACAGCCACACTACCAAGCAAATTCCATCAGTCATTACTCTTCCCAGCAATCCTGACAAGCAATGGGCAACATGGGGGAAGAAAAAGGAAGCTGGATCTACAGGAACAGGCATTTCAGAAAGGAAACAAGTGAGTTATTTGAGCAGCCATTCACATTAATTCTCATTTCTAACCCCGTACCTTACATGACAACTGACCAGAAACTCAATCTGCTCCTTGGAGTTCCACAAGCAGTTCATTCAGGAACAGAAGGAGGGAAAACCGTCAGGTCTCAAATACACTAGAATGCATTTTGTGCTTCTGAGTTTCTCAATCTCTATCACCAAAGTAGGCAAAACGAAACCCGAAGTTAATGGTTGTTACGTTTTGATGTGAGCTCTATCGTACAGATGCTCATTTTTATTTAGATATTTCTGGAAAAAAGCCTGAGTTTCTCCACTCAGGAAGTTGCTTTACTTTTAAATTCCCTTTAGTTTTTGAAATAAATGAATTAAAAGGTCATTCAGGAACACCAAAAAAACCCCAGACTTGCCTGTGCCTACCAGCTGTTCTTGTATCTCCCACCAAGGAATCTTTCATAAGAAAACTCATAACAGGAGTACCAGTTTCCTCAGGCAAAGCTGGGATGATGAACTGCATTGTTTTCCCTACTACAGAGGCATCAAGCGGCCTCTTAATACTGTGGCTTGTGGGTCCCCCATTCTTCATAAGAATGCCCCTTAGAATCATAGAATCATAGAATTGTTTGGGTTGGAAAGGACCTTAAGATCATCCAGTTCCAACCCCCCTGCCATAAGCAGGGACACCTCACACTAAACCATGGCACACAAGGCTCTGTCCAGCCTGGCCTTGAACACTGCCAGCAATGGAGCACTCACAACTTCCCTGGGCAACCCATTCCAGTGCCTCAGCACCCTAACAGGAAAGAATTTCTTCCTTAGATCCAATCTAAACCTCCCCTGTTTCAGTTTGAACCCGTTACCCCTTGTCCTATCACTGCAGTCCCTAATGAAGAGTCCCTCCCCAGCATCCCTATAGGCCCCCTTCAGATACTGGAAGGCTGCTCTGAGGTCTCAACTGAAGAAGAAACAGTGATGGGCAACCAAAACTAATGCCCAGTGCCATTGAGCACGCTGATGGCAGCAGTGCAGAAAGAGTCTTGTTCACCTTGACTCTTCCACTAGTGACCTGATACAAGTCTATGATCAGACTCACTGGATAAAGCCTTTGTGTTGGTTTCTCCTGCCTTATTTCTGCTTCACGGGCTGGCAGAACTTCAGCAAGTTCCAATGGGGAAAACAAGGAAGATCTTTCTCTTGATTTTATATTGATCTTGATTTTTGTCCTCCTGGAACAAAGGAGAACTCCCAGCGTGCCATGAGCAGGAACCACATACCTCAAATTATCAACTGTGAGATAAAGAAGAGAAAAATCGAGGAAGAAAAAGAGAAGATAGCAGGTAAATAGAAACAGAGGAGTGCTGTCAAGGAACAGCAACACTTAGCCCAAGAGTTGTGGGAGTCTCTGGTCTACTGCTATGGGTAAACATTTGTCTGAATGACAGCACATGGTGGAAAATGATGTGAGATGGGCCAGAACTAAGTTGTGATTGATGAGCCTTGGAAGAGCAGGACCTGGCTCTCCAATGTTGGTTTTGCAACCTTTGATCTTTATAGCCACGCATTATAAAGCGGTTTCAACTTGTAACTAAATTCCTAACATACTCAGCTGTAAAATCCAGACATATCCTGAGTAATAAAACAAATACACAAACTGGAGCTTAGGTGAGAGTCATCTTTTACTGTCACTTAATGCTGGGAACACCTAGAGCTCGTTCAACAGGAAAACATCAGTTTAAGAGCAGCATGAAGGGATTTGGGCTGGAAACAAATTAATTGGGCTGTACAGCCTGTGTTATTTAATCCTACCTGGATCATCAACTTACAGTGCCTCTAAAGAGCATCACAGAGCAGGCAGCATTCAAACTGTTACACATCCTGTAACTATACAATGTGATGTTCATGAAATAGAGCTTCTATCGCTCCATGTATCAGAGCCACGGGCCTCCAGAAACGTCATTCTGTGAACTGTGGATATAACCAATAAATCAAGGCAGTTGCACAAGCCACAACTTAGGTGGCATTAATTAGATCAGTGGAAGTTATGATCCAACATAATTATCATTGCTACCCCACCTACGTTTAATTTCAGTGTTTCTTCCTATCTTTCCCCCAGAGGGTCAATAGGAGACTTAAACTACATGCTTCAACAGTGTCAGTCTCCAGAGGCAGCACGAAAGAGCAGTGTTTGGTAATTATATGAGTGCAAGTAAGGGGAAAGGGACTATCATGAGATGTGATCAGATACCATACAACAGGGGGAGAAAAAAAGTTCACCCTTTGCCCCTTAAACACCTCATAACTTTGCTGCTGTATAAGAGGTCTGGGCTTTCTGCTGCCCGATCTGACCCACCAGTCCCTGTTCAGCAAGGTATTCACAGACAGGAATCTCTGTACACGTATGGAGAGTCTTATCAAAGTCAACCTGATTTCCCAGAGTCTTACCTTCGTACTGAAAATGGCCTGAATGGCTCAGCCCAGGGAGGGGATGAAGGGTCAATGTACTGAGATAAGACCTGAGGCATCTCTGACCACATCTATAATAGAAAGTAGTGAAAAATAAGAGGGGTGGATACATAGAGAGAAGAACTGGTGCCCAGGACTTGACATCCCCACTGTGCCCCTCTGTTCTGTATGTGCTTTACTTCAGACTAGCTGCAGCAACAGCAACCAGTCCGAGCTGTCCCGCTACAGATGCAGTTCTGAAGCACATCCAGTGCCATCCCAGATGAACCCTATTCAGGTCCTCCATGACATAAATGTGCAGTTAAGTGGGGATCACTGGGAGACTCACTTCAGAAGCACACAGTTGACCTCAAATAAAATGCTAATACCAGTCCCACCTTTAGAGGCCATGGACAAGTGTCCACACGTACTGCAGACCACCCAAAGCTTCAGAGGTTCTTGTGCAAGCATCTCCTGAGGTCACCACAGACGAAGCGTTGCAGCAATACAGCCAAGCCAGTGTGATGCTACACCCAAGCTATCATGTCCTGCTGAAGCAGCATAACACAGCCTTGGTGCAGTTCTGCACTGGGTGACACACGTGTCCCCTGACAGCAGTGCTCTGTGTGGCTGTACCAACGCACGGGCAGCCAGCTCCCCTGTGCAGTGCACGTGTGTGCTCTTCATCTCCAGCACTCCCTCTGTCAATAGGGACAATTGTACAAGCCTGTGCCTCTGAGGACTGTGCTTCAGGAAGAGAGAGTCCTACAAATACAAATACAAATGGGAAACCGAGTGTTTGCAGGGCTAAGCCCTGAATCACAGGCCAGGAAACAGTTGTAATGACAGGACATGGCTGAAGAAGAACTACAGCCTTTGAACTGGCTGCAAGGACTTTATACAAAAGGGTACCATATATTTCAGGTCACTGCAGTTCTTCCTGATTGAAGCTTGCACTATCACGGTGACTGGAAGGCAAAGAGGTTTCCTGCTAAGAAATCCCCAAAGATGCTCTGTTTTAGCAGGTCAATTGCTTCCCTTCTTCTTTGACCTTTCTTCTATGCATCTGCTCTTCGCTACACATACAATAAAACATTTTCCTCTGACACTGTGCAGGGCCCTGCTTAAAAAGAGCTTGGTGTAATCAGGTGTGCTCCTAGCGAGCTGCAGCCTGCAGCACAAAGACACCACTGTTTTTCAGGAGGCTGCTCAGCAATGTTCACTCAACAGAAGAGACCAACAGTATGGCAATATCCATCAACCCCTGCATTTGCTTGTAATTAAAGAAAGGTCAGTGGCTGCACCTTTCCGAGAACCACGCTTACCTTTGCGCATCCAAACCCCAAATCTATACAAATTTCACAATGGAAACTTCCTTTGACATCCAGAAATGTGAAACCTGAGACATGACCAATATTACTGTGCTCATCTAATCAAGTTGGTGAAGCCCATTTGTCCCCATGGTTGGTTATAGAACCAATGTTAAGGTAATATTTGGTACCTGACAGCAGAAGCTGTTGTGTGTTCCAGTTTTTTCATGCCTCACTGCTACAGAAAGGCCACACCACTTCATTATCTTTCCTCAGTTTTACAGGCAGCCAGAGGGCATGCTGGATCCTCAGTTTGTTTGTCTGGATCCACTCATTAGTAAATGAGTAATGAGCAGTGATACACACCTGGACATTCGGTCTGAGGAGCTTCGTAAACATTCAAATTGGTTGTGCTACTTCAGCCAAAGCAATGTGATTTTTTTCTTTATGCTTTAGTACTTCTAGGAGCCATCTCATCAATGGAGCAGAAGTACTAAAAAGCAAGGATGAAAGAGAAGGAAGAAAAGCACAAGACTTCTTCCTATGAAGCAGTTTGCTAATAACACAAAGATCCTGTGGCCAGGACCACAGCCACATGATGGCAATCTGAATGACAGCACAGAGTTATAGAATCATAGAATCAGATAGGGTGGAAAAGCCCTTTAAGCTCATCCAGTCCAACCATTCCCCAGCACTGCCAAGGCCACCACTGCCCCATAGCACTGAGGCCTCGTCTCCACGCTGTGTGCACACTTGCAGGGCCGGTGCCTGCAGCCCTGCCCTGGGCAGCCTGTTCCAATGCCTGAGCACCCTGTGGGCAAGGAATTGTTCCTCAGCTCCATCTAAAGCTGCCCTGGTGCAGCTTGAGGCTGGTTCCTCTTGTCCCATCCCTTGTTCCTTGGGAGAAGAACAAGAAATACTAAAGAACACATATGTAGGGATTCAGGTGGGAAGTTTGCAGTAATGTTGACTGCGAGATTCAAGTGCTGCTCTGGAAATCTGGACCTAGAAATCTACTTTTAGGGACCAAGCTTTTAATCCCTTCCTGGTTCTCTTGGTGGCATCTCCAGGTATAATTTGCTATTGTAATGAAGGGAACTGGGAGGGACAGATCAGGATACAGACAAGGCATGAGGTATTACAGCAAAATCCTTGTGGCTTAGACCTCAAATGCAAGAATCACAGAGACACAATCCAACACAATCCCCTGCTCTACTTTTTCCCATCATTAGCTGGGTACCACAGAGAGTGCTGTTAAAAACGTCTTCTAAAATAGCTTTAAGGATTGGAAATCTGATAAGGCAAATACAAGTGGCAAAGCTGCACTGACGTCAGTGAGACTTATATAAGGGAAGATTTTGTAATGGTAAGACTGGAACTGAAAAGTCCTGCACGCTGAACAAGGAAGTTTTTCAGGTTAACCTCAACACAAGCCACACATTTGTCCTCAAAGCAGTTTCCCCCCTGCCCTACAACTACAGCTGAACCTGGACTGTCTCTGTCAAACTTGGCACTTTGCGTGTACAATCACACAAGCACAATTTACTGCAAAGCTACTCATTGACAAGCAACTCGGATATTAATACTGAAGGATGTTTCTGAAGGTACCTCGTGAATTGATACCTATGATGATTTTAATGAAGAGAGGTGGCTGTAAATGCAGTACATTTAACCAGTCCTGGGACAATATGGTGTGAGAGTCATTCTTCCTACATACAATCCTTCTTTTCAGGACCATCGAGTAAGTTGGTGTGAATTAACAGTGGCCGTTTGAAATCGACTGCAAATACATGGAGCTAAGCCAAATGACATCAGTGGAGGATCCAGCCTTTTGACTTCAAGTTATCCTCAGTTAACACTGGCGTAATCAGAAAAAGGCGACATTTACTCCTCTGCCCAATGAAAAGAGCCTGGGCATCGGCTACTGCCTGAAAACATTCCACAAGCCATGAATTATTCACGGGATTAAACAAATAATTGTGACTAGTAAATAAATATTTGTAAGTAATGGCTGGTCCGTACACCATTCAAACACACTGGAAGGGGGAGATATTCATCAGATGAATTACCCATTAAGAATTATTGGCTCAGCTCTGGTTATAACTGATAAACAGTCAGGCGGATAACAAGGCAAGTGTTTGGCAAGGCTCCTGCTTTCATTCTTAGCAATATGGGCTCCTTTTCAGCAGACACATAAGCTCAACTATTTATCCCCCTTGTAGCAGAGAAACTCCCTGCCTTCAGTGCACCTGAAAGGCGAGAGCTGGCGCGCTGTTTCCCCAATCCCTACTTGTCTGGTTAAATTCCAGGTCAGGCAACAGCCCTCTGACAGAACCACATTCCTGCTGTAGTTTCAATTACCTAAATTATTCTTCACCTCCTGTCCTAAGCATGGGCATATTTTTGATGGCCCGAGCTGGGAAATGTGAATGCAAACTGCTACCAGATGTAGGGAGGAAGAATGATTTCATATCGGAGGCACTAGCCTCCGAGTCAAAATACCTGAGTCTCTGCTGTGCCACAGGCTTTCTGTAAGCCACTTAGGCCCAAATCCCCAAAGGTATTTAGGCTTTTAACTCCTGTTCATTTCAGTGAGAGTTAAAAGCCTAAATACCTCAATGGAGTTGGGTTTTAGCCTCTATGGTTATGTCTACACAGCACAAGGGTATCCATAGTACCCAGTGGGCACCTCAGAGTAACTCTTAACAACCTGGCTCCAGTGGAAGAGCAATATCCTGGTGTTGGTCCACTCTTCAGCCAAGAGTGGAATATAATCTGGTTGTGGGGAGCTCTCACTACAGCATTCCTAGATATTCCTTCAGAGCTAGCCTGGCTATCTCCATACAGCACTGTGTTCTACCACGTGGCTTCAGCCCACATGCCTCAAAATGATGCTGCAATCTGGGTAGCAGTTTGCCTTGCTGGGATGCAGGGAGAATCATAGAACCATAGAATAGTTTGGGTTGGAAAGGACCTTAAGATCATCCAGTTCCAACCCCCCTGCCATGGGCAGGGACACCTCACACTAAACCATGGCACCCAAGGCTCTCTCCAACCTGGCCTTGAACACTGCCAGGGATGGAGCATTCATAGCTTCCTTGGGCAAACCCATTCCAGTGCCTCACCACCCTCACAGGAAAGAATTTCTTCCTTATATCCAATCTAAACCCTCCCTGTTTCAGTTTGAACCCGTTACCCCTTATCCTGTCACTACAGTCCCTAATGAAGAGTCTAAGAATGAGAATGCATTCAAACTGAAACAGGAGAGGTTTAGATTGGATATAAGGAAGAAATTCTTTCCTGTGAGGGTGGTGAGATGCTGGAATGGGTTGCTCAGGGAGGTTGTGAGTGCTCCATCGCTGGCCATGTTCAAGGCCAGGTTGGATGAAGCCTTGGGTGCCATGGTTTAGTGTGAGGTGTCCCTGCTTATAGCAGGGGGGTTGGAACCGGGTGATCTTAAGGTCCTTTCCAACCCTAACTGTTCTATGATTCTACAGTAACCAGGCACTGTGTTGGTGGGCAGCACATAAAGCACCCAGAGCCAGCAGGCTTGGTTTGAATGAATGATCCCCCAAATTCCATTTTAATTCAGCTTTTTGGAAAGCAGCTTCCAGCAGCCACAGAAAGGCAGCAGGGTGCTGTGCAGCATGCTCACATATCTGCCCTCTTTCACTTCTAACACCACTACAACCGTGTCTCCCCCAGAGAATCAGAGCAAATGGTTAATGTGCAGTTATGGTTAAGTTAAAAAAAGAACTGCTTTGCTGCTATTCCTCTGTCAGTTTTGGCAAGCAGCACTGGGGAAGCGAAACACTGATAACATTGCTTTATTGTTCATGTAGGTCCCAACCTTAACATGCTACATCTGTATCTTCTGTCTCAAGAAGTTGCTTTCTTTTCATCAAACACATTCCAGAAGTCAACAGTAAAAGCACTGACAAGAGACAGCAGATTGATCCATTAACTCTCACTCACTGCTAACAGTTCCTTGGCTGAAACCGGACCCTGCATTCCACTTGGGAAGATTTGGTAAGTTCAAAATGTAAACATGCTTGCAGGGTTTGGTTACTGCTCCCATCCACTGCAGCTCCTGCCCCAGCTTCACACAGGAGGTGCTGGGAACCTCTACAGGTGCTGTGCCTCTTGCTTTATACATGCCTAATTAAGTAACAAACAGGACAGGCCAAACGAGTCCTATGTGCCTTGTGTTAATACTATACTACATTCTCAGTTAGTGCTAATCAATGTGGTTGCAATGAAGGATATTAGAGCACGCAGCTCTTTCTAATATGTCTAATAATAATAAATAATAATAATAATGCACTCTCCCCTTGCCAGAAAAGATGCAATTAAATGAGCACGTTTTGCCTTTAGAGACAGGCCCTTAAGCATCTTCCTTTAGCAGCCGATAAAACGAAGAGTCTTTGCCTCTTGTGGCTTTGGATTTGCTTTGCAAAACCAGCCTTTATTTTAAGTTGGATTTATCTGACAATGCTCCTTTGTTGAACTATTATTCTCCATCTGTATTAGCAAGGCCTGCAGGGTCTCTGCTCACAGACCAACGCTGCAGCACATCACTCACTGTACAAACACAGAAGGAAAATGCCATTTCTTCTACATCTCCTAACAAAGCCGCAAAGCCCAGCGCGGACTCGGCTCCCACTGCGGCTCTCTGTCCCCCTCTACTGACTACAACGGCTCGTCCCCGGTCCGATTCCTGCATCCAGGGACTCAGCCTGGGGTGCTGTTACCCTTGGAGCGGTGACAATGCACCTTCTGAGAGGCAGCGAGATGCTGGCTTATCCTGGGAAGCAGCTGATTTTCCCTGCGTAGCAGCTGGACAAACAGGGTTTTGTCCAAGCAGGCCTCCGAGTTCAGCTTCTGCATTGCTCACACAACAAAGATATGATGTGGAGGTAAAACATCACTGCAGTGTTCCAGCCAACCCCTTAGGACTGTGATTTCAGATGGTGTCTCTGGCATCCCATTGGAAAGAAAATCATGCTTCCCTTTGGCTATACAGGTCAGGTTCTTGAGATGAATGACATTAACCTGGATGGAAAACTCAGCGTTTTTTGGGAGCTTTTGATGTGACAGTGGCACTTCCCAAAGAAAGACACCTAAACAAAAAGCCAGGCTTCTGAAAGAGAAGGTTTTCAAGAAGAGCCTTTGCTCTTCATATAGACTACAGTACCATGTACAGCCCCACAGTTCATGAGTAGAACCAGAAGAGATTGCTGTGGGTGAATGCCAGGAGCTGCTCCACTGACATCACTGGGATTTTTGCCACTGATTTCAGTTGAGTCATGATTTCATGCAGGACTTTGCTGCCACTGGAGCTGAGGTTTAATTACACCGCCCTTTACTAACTGGCTCTCTAGGTTTCTACACTGCTGATTTCCCTCCAATCTCACTCCACGGGTTAGTTCTGACTTGTTACAGGGGCTTGTTTGAAAGCTTCGTGTTCTGCATGATTATCTTGTCCCTCTGGTACCGTGCAATCACAGACACAGTTCCCTATTCCAGGCGTACCTGTGTACACATCATCCATACTTACATCTTAACACTTCAGACTTCTCTCCTTTGTTGTCTCAAGTTTCAGGTATTTTCTACCCTTCCCCTGCTTTTCTCTTCTCCATGGTCAAGTCCTCTGTATTTCATACCCTTTTGTAACACAGGGCTATAACCAGATCCCAGTTATTAATGAATGATTTAGGGAAAATGACTTGTTGTTATTATGGGTCTGGACTGGCAATTTGGTCTAAGTTTCCTTGGGGCCATGAAGAAGTCACGCACTGTCAGATCCACCTCTGCCTGTACAGGGAGAGGCCCTGTACATTCAGACTGCAGGTCCTGCAGGAACTAGTGCTGGGTTGGCAGCCTGTCTGCCCAGCAGTGACAGCAAAGGCACCTGAGGTTTGTGTGCAACTGGGAGCATCCCCATTGTAATTCGGGATGGAGGACACCTATTGCTCAAGTGAACTTACACCACCTTTGTCCACCTGGCAGTCGAAAGCAGGACAGCAACACACTGACCAGTTTCAATCGAGCTGCTTTGGATACCTTAAGCAGTGGAGAAACAATGTTCAGGCACCAGCTTTCGAATATGCATGCTGCATCCCAGGCAGGCTTGTCCAGCCTGCCCTGAACCCTGGGAAGATTAAAGCTGGTTGTTATTTGATTATCTGCACTGCAATCACACCTCCCAGTTCCGAGGTAGGTGCACAGTTGGTGACCAGGGGACCGTTCCTCTCTCCCTGCTGTACTGTCAGAAGGATTCAGTGTGAGACATGAAGGGGCTGGAAGGATGTGCTGAGGGTCCTCCCTGCCTGCAGCCTGCCTGGTTCACTCCAGAGCAGCCATAGTTTTGTTAGTAGTTCATATACGCTGTGATGTTTCAGCGTTCCCCTTTCCTCCCCATGCTCTGGAAGAGAAGGTAGACTTAGGAATGGGATAGCTGGAATTGATTTTACCTGCTTCCTCAGCAAGCAATCTGTCAAAGGGAGAGAAAACACACTTTCGTACGAAGTTGCTATTTGCATTGTGTATTTAAAATCCTGGAATGAGCATGAGATGGATCTGAATTACCACCTTTCTTATTACCACCTTTCTTAAGTTCAGAGTTTACTGCTTGCAGCCACTTGGAGAAGAGATGCAAACCTCTTTAGATTTGCTTTACAGGGTGTTTTACTTGTCCCAGATCCTGTGGAGGATGCTTGGGGCCCAGAAACCAGATGCTGAAAATCACTGTGCTGCTATCTGACATGAGGGAAAAATGCCACCAGCCGCAGCTGAGTTATTGTGAGCAGAACTAATGTGAAATTAGAATAAAGCCTTTAAGTACCTAAATCTGCAACTATGCCCCAGCACAGCTAGAGCATCTGCAAATCCAGCTCCACAGATACAGTGAAGTACCTTACCGGTGCACAGAAGTGCAGTAATAAGTAAGAGAAAGGCAAGGGCAATTTGGACTCTTCAGTTTTTAGGGGCTGCACTGAAACGTCATCTGAAAAACAGAGCCTGTGAGGAAGTCACAAGTACCACAACTTGGAAACCGCTTCTCATAACCACTGCCTACACTCACAAGAGCCGAGGCAGGGCTATAGCTGACAGAAAACCATGTTCCTGATGTCTGACCTGATTATTCAGACACAGCTTCAAAATGAGAACTATGGAAAACCTAAGTCCAAGCACCTGTGAATTCCTGCTACACAACTGCTTAGTGTCACACATTCAACATGGTCCAACAATGTAGGCGCTAGCAGGGCTGCATCAAAAGCTTCAGTGTCTGAGCTTGGCTAAGGAAACATTAGTTTGGATCCTCATTTAAAACTTGTTTGTATCCCTTAGTCCACAAAACCAGGGTGAAAATTCTGGTGGAAAAATCCTTCTTCTGAGGTCTCCAATAATACCTGCATCCAGCTGGGATAGAAAAACACTTGGAGCAACCTTTCTGAGGCTTTCCTCCTTTTGCCTTCCAGCTCCAGCTGAGACCAGGAAAGAGCCAAGTTTTATAAGCAGGACCAGAAGTGAGAGAAAGAAAAGGTTGTAACGTCTTGGTAAACATACTCATCTGAGCCAGTGTGGAGTACCTCCATCTGCACATACCCAGAGTCCAGCAGCTGGGAGAACCACAAACAAGTGTAACTGGCTATATGAACCATACGTTCCCTCGCTAGAAAAACCCAACCGGGTATGTGCTTGAGCCTCGGCGCTTAAGTGATTGAGGAAAAGAAGTCACTTTTCATTTCACGAAGCTCTCAGCTGTGCCCTTCGTAATGAAGATAGCATGGAGGCAATGAATCAGCCCCCGTGCCAACCCACAGCGGCCAAATACAATCAGGCGGCAAATGATAGTAAACATTTATGAATCCCTTGTATACGGCACCTGACCCCACCCACTCTCTGGCACACAAGGCTGCTGTTGATTGCACTGGTCCTTCTGGCATTTCGTGTCCTCATGCAAGTCATACCAAGTAGCCTCCCTGAAACACTGTACTTGAACATGATCAGACTCATTTTAACCATTGTGTGCATTTGGAACGATGACTAACGCTCCGAGAGCATGAGAGAAACCAAAAATGGTCAGGGAGATGGCTTCCTTCTTAAAGAGGAACAAGATTAAAACCTAAATTGAGGTTTCTATTTAAGCAACAAGAGGCTGGATGCATCCTTCTGCAGAGGGAGGACAGTCTGAAGCACAGGCTAGGGTGTCAGACCCTACTAACCCGCTGCATAGGATAGCACTTGCTAGGATAGCAAGGCAGAGCCCGTGTGATCAGAGCTCCACACCTCTGAAAGGGGTAACTGTGCTTTCTTACTCCCATCCTTTATCTGTCTTGCCTCATCTCTACCAAAAAACACACTTCACTGAAAGAGACTGTCTCTAATTAGGTGTCTGTGTGTGCTTAGCACAATAGGGTGCCAATTTTAGCTTAGGTCCCTACCTGGCGAATGAAACAGGCATTTACTGCCGGGTTAATGACCAGCTGAGATTACTTGATATTATTATTTCATTTGTACTGCTGTCACACCTTAAAAGCCCCAGCCACAGACCAACCTGTTCTGTGTTTGCATTTAATGCCTACAGAACATAATGACAGTGCCTCTCCCAAACAGCTTAAAATGAAGTTTTACTCCCTTCCCCCAACACTTGCACTGAGTCTGTTGCAGGGATTCCTCCTCAGCTCCATCTGCCGATGTGACAGCCTCCAGTGTCTCCTTGTGCCCGTTTGGATTAGATACAGGTAACACCCGAGAGGTGCAGGGGAGATTCTGATCACAACTAGAGGGAAAGTGACAAGTATTTTCTACCAAAAGGATTAAAGAAACATCAATATTTCCTATGTTTTTAAATGCAGTACTGTCCTGCTGATGATATTTTGGACAAAAGGAGAAAGAAAAGCCAAGTAAGACAGACCTAGGAAACAATCTGATATTTTTTTCTCAGAAAAGCATGTATTTTGACTGGATTTCAGAGTTTTCACAGAGTTCTCTTAAGAAAAAGCATTGCTATTTCCTTGTAAAAAGCTTTGACCCCAAAATGTCCATCTGTTGCTGTTCTGTTCTGCTAGCAAAGCAGAGACAACCCACTGCAGTGGGTTTGGGGTATGAAATCCACCACCTAACCCCTATCTTGACTTCAGTCTAAAGCCCTTGAAGCTCCTCTTGCATGTTACAGTATCTACAGAAGCCGAATACAAGATAGTACATGCTGCATTCAAGGATACTTTGGGTGCTGAAGTACAGTAGAGCTGGTAGGGGATGAAAGAGATGGAGATGTGAGATGTCTTGTTTTATGAGCCATTTCCTTTCCCTGTGGTGGCACTGATCCTTGGGAAACACTTTCTTTCTTCTGGTTAAAAATCTTTTCAAAGGAGATTCCTTACCAGCTCCAGATGAAAGGCCAGGAGCTGGCGTGGATATCTCATCAGCATCAGTGCCTGTTTTATACTGTGCTCACACCTGGGGAGGCCTGGAATACAAGAGGAACCACCTGTATACAGAAAAGTTCCCAAAGGTTAGCAGAAAGGTTCCCAAAGCGTGGCTGGGACTCCTCAGAAACTGGCATTTTACCAATAGGTCACAGGCAGCAGGAATTAAGGACTTTCTCCTTTGCCTCCTTCAGACTAGAAAGAGAGCTTGAAGCTTCCTTTAGTTTATGTAGGCTCCCCGCCTTGTGCAGAGGTGCACAACAGGGACTGCAGGGAAGACTCATCCTGACAGTGTTCAGCTTTTCAGAACTAGGAAATAATGATACTTCCTGGAAAGAAAATCCCTTTTATCTGAACAGCAACAGAAAGAGACAACACTGCTGTGGCCTTCCATTCTGCCCTGCATTAGTATCGTATCCACTATAAAAACTGCCTTGCAGGCAGAACGCCTTCCTGAGTATCAGAGTGCCTAAAAGTTGGGGAAAAGGAAGACCTGTGAGGAAAGCAAAGAATCCCTTTTAGGAGGGACATCACAGTGCCAATTATATCACATGAGGTTCTCCTACAGGTGTCAGCCTTGCTGTTCCTCACCCAGTGCTCACCAAAACCCTAATCCAATGAGCTTGGAATATTCCACAAGAACAGGCCTACACAGACATCCTCCTGCAAGCAGTGAGCCCCTTGAACTGAAAGATGTGTGCAGTTCACAAAGTACTCACTGCACTCACACACAGATGTGCTCATGCACAGGAAAACCTCCAAACCCCTCAAGAGATCTCTTCCACACTCCATACTCAGGCAAGGCTTCTGTTGAACTTGGTATGACCAAGAAAGCATCAAAAAGCTTTACAGAACGAGGCTCTTGTGAGAGAATCCCATAAACCAGCCAACAGCTTGGTTTGCAATTAGATACTTAAGGTCTCTTCCATCCCAAACCATTCTACGGTTCTATCTTTTTAACATGGATGACTCAAAGATTCTCATCTAAAATATATTATGTATTTATAGATATGCAGCAAGTTATCTAACAAAGATGCTGCCTGTGCCCCATGAGGACCCTTGGTCACCTCATTGCCTTCACCAGGAGCATGACGTGTTGGTATCTGACACGCATTTTAAGCAAGCATGGCAGGCTGTATTAGCACCATTAACATGGATCATACTTACACTGGGCCATATAATCTTCACATGATTATATGATTTCCTAGATTGAAATCTCCACCTCATGCCATGTGAACCCAGTCAGCATGATAAGGAATTGCCAGGCCCATAATCTGGAAATGTCTAAACCAAGCATCTTCCAGATGTTTGTCTTTAAAGATTTCAGGGCAAGTTATGCTTAAGTTTGGGAGTACCTTTGACAGGCCAGAAAGCAGAAGCCTCTCTGCCACTTTTAAGACCCTGATGGAGACCCTTTGAGTGCAGACCTGGAAGTGACAACCCAAGGGGTGATGATCAGAGGTGCTATTATAAAAACCAAAACAGTTAAACTCTAATACCCACAGCTGCAGAAAATGAAAGATAAACCCATGAACCTGAATAACCACAGGGGGGTTGGACCTGGGTGATCTTGAGGTCCTTTCCAACACTAGCTATTCTATGAGTCTACGATTCTATGATTATACAAAACCTCATCAGTTTGAACCAGTGGTATGATTTGAGAGGCTTGACTCATGGCTTCTTAATGCTTTGGGTTAGCAACACCAGTTGATAGTTCTAGTGGCTGAAGTGAGCTGTACTCACTATAAAGGCAATCATGTATCTACCTGGCAATTAGCCAGGAATCCTAAAATTAACACTCATTAGAGCCTGTCTGTGACATATTATTCACATGGACAAGCCCTTGCTCAGGAGAAATCCCTCTGCACCCAGGGCAGGAAACAAGGGAGAAGACCAGCATCCAGCACATTTTGCTTTCACAATGGAGTCTGCTGCTTTGAGTAGGGTAGAGAGCAGCATTTCAGCGGGCAAACAGGTTAGAAATGGGCTCTACTCATGCTGCAGCTCTCTCCTCCAAAGGAGAACTCCATCTGGGACTTGTGAAATGTTTCTCAGTTATCCTCAGATGTTTTCCTCTGGAAATCAACCCCAAATCTGCAGACATTACTGTTACAAACACTGGCTCTGCTCCATCAGTGCTAGAATGCACCACTGGCAATTCCAACCCCACATTGAGGAAGGGCTCTTCTCAGCAGGATCATTTGAGGGAGCAGCAGCTAGGTTGGCCACAGTCACATAAACAGCAGCAAGTCCAGAGCTGATTATGGCTTTTTCATGATTGAAGGGGACTTCTGCAGGATCCAATAGTTTTTCCAGCACTGCTGATTAGAACTGGGCAGGATTCTCCTGTTGAAGGATGTTGGCTGCTCCAACCGACCCAATTCAACTGTTGACAAGACTTTGGAGTTTTCCTTGAAAACTCACTCTCAATGAAAATCCCAAATTAAACACTTTGATGGAGGATCAGAGAGTACCTTTGATTAAAAAACATTATTTCAGACGTTGATCTTATATGAAGTTTTACATTAGTTTTTGGTTTTGTTTCTTACTGC
The DNA here is from genome assembly GCA_002631895.1 of Agapornis roseicollis. NCBI lineage: Eukaryota > Metazoa > Chordata > Aves > Psittaciformes > Psittacidae > Agapornis > Agapornis roseicollis. Next base: position 379,710 of record NDXB01012544.1, on the reverse strand, counting down.
AACCCTCTCATAAATGAAATGGATAAAGCACACTCAAAATCAGCAGAGGAAGGGTTTTTTGAATTGTGGTTTTCCACATGGAAAAATGAAGCAGTCCTACTGCTGATACATGTGGAGACAAAGCAGCACTAGTACCATTGCTAGCATTTAGGAGACAGGGGTATCGCTCATCTTGGGATCTTGTAGAACATGCTTTTTACAGGTATTCAAACAACTTCAGATGTGGGACAGCAATCCTTGGAATATATCCATGAAAATTAGGTGGAAATTAAAGAAGGGAAGTACTGAAAAAGAAATCCTGAATTAAATCCTATTGGCGTTGACTGTAGGGCTCCCTTTGAATCTTCTTACCCACACGGAATGGCATTTTGATTTCAAGCCACTCCAGTAGTAAACTGTGGGTGCTATTTAGGCAGAGTAAAGGCATTACAGCCTGGCCCACTGTTATTTAGAAACAGAATTGTAATTGTGTATTGAGTTCTTATCTTAGCATGAGGTAATCTACAGTATGCTGATGAACATTTATCACCTGGGCTGGTAAAGCCCCAGGGAATGACAAAGGGGAGAAAGAATGGGAAGGAGACGCATTGGCTATGAAACACTCCTTGCTGGAACAAGTAACAATAGTGTGCTGCAACTGAAAAAGAGAGAGACACTTCCTGGGACAAGATGCCTTGCTGAGGCTCATTACTAAAGAGAGATAAGCATGTTTCCAGTGACAGGTTGGGGCATCAAAACCACAGCAGTTCTTGCAGCCAGAAACAGGGTCTCTCTAAGGTTGATGCTTAAGGTTCCTAAGGTCAAGTGACTCCTGCTTCAGATCAGCAAAGTATTTGTTTCTCAGGTAAAATAGTTTGAAGCAACTTGTTACAGAGGGTAAGCACTGAGCAACTCTTGAATGCCAAAGACCTAGGAAAGCTCTTAAAATAGACACCAGGAATATCCCACCACTTCAGTGTTCTCCATGGGTTTTCCATATAGCTGAGTCAATAATTTTCCATCCAGAAGCTTATCAAAGCATTGCACCCCAATATTTTAGTTCTTATTTTCTAGCTACTCTGAACTGACTAATGATAACCTCAATGTTAAAAAGCAGATTTAGCTCAGATCTGACGCTGGAGTCAAGCTTGCCATAGGAAGGGAGTCCAAATTCCAAACTCAGGGAAGGAATAGATGCTATTCCCACTCAACCATGCCCAAAAGGGGTTTGGGGTCAAGAGCTGCAAAGCCACAGCAGAAGATGTGAGAACCGCAGAGAGGTGTTAAAAGCACATCAAGCAGAGGTTCACACTCCGAGCACTTCCTTTTTAAAACCTTTGGCTAGTGCTGGTTAGTTCAGGAAGCATCACAGAGTAGAACAAGAACTGACAGCATCTAAAAAGTACATAGAATAATAGAATGGTTTGGGTTGGAAAAGACCTTAAAGCTCATCCAGTTCCAAACCCTGCCACTGGCAGGGACCCCTTCCACTGGAGCAGCTTGCTCCAAGCCCCTGTGTCCAACCTGGCCTTGAGCACTGCCAGGGATGGGGCAGCCACAGCTTCTCTGGGCACTCTGTGCCAGTGCCTCAGCACCCTCACAGGGAAGAGCTTCTTCCTTATATCTCACCTGAACCTCCCCTGTTTCAGTTTGAACCCATCACCCCTTGTCCTATCACTCCAGTCCCTGATGAAGAGTCCCTCTCTGGCATCCTTGTAGCCCCCTTCAGACACTGGAAGCTGCTCTGAGGTCTCTATGCAGCTTCTCTTCTCCAGGCTGAACAGCACCAATTTTCTCAGCCTGTCTTCATATGGAAACATGGACATGTGCTGCTTCAGAAGGAATTTTGTATGCTACTTCCATGCTACTGCTTAAATGCTTCATATAATTTCTATGCAATGCCTGTAAATTCTATACAGCTTTCCCATTGACTCAAACAAGCACCAGGGTCTTGGAATACAAATAATTTCCAAAGAGGAATACGGACATCACATGAGTTAATAAAGCAGACGAAACAAAGATGTGGGAGAGAAGACCTGCACTGTTACCTGCAGAGCAGCATGCCATCATACTGAACCAAGGCTCTTCACCAATCAAATCACATGTGGTGCAGAGCATGTGTAGTCCCATTACACTATCCATTATAATAGGAAAGCCCTCAGCCAACCTCTTGCTGCAAATCCTGCCCTTAAGCAGGGGTGAGGCTCCTGAGAGAGAACTCACTTGCAGAAGTACCATGAATGTCAATTCTTTGGTACCTAACACATGACAGTTTAAAGGGCTCTGAGTTTTGATAATCCAGTTATCCTGCATAGGGCATCCGGACCGAAACCTGTTTCGCCATTGATAACCTTGCTTAGAAATACATCCCGACCCTCACTTTGCCTGACAGGAGGATACAAAACCAACATCAGCCCCTGCCAGCTGGCTGAGTAACCCCACAGAACACAGAGTTCTCCCAAATCCCATACATCACAACCAATAATTGATTTCCCTAGGCCTTTGCCAATGTGACAGCTCCTTCCCAGGCCGAACAAGAAGGCAAACAAAGAGTAACTTGGCTGAACTTGTGCTTCTTGCTCATGCAGGTCATCAATGTGACAGTCCCCCAGCCACAAACTCCTGCACATATTAACAACTCTTCCTACTGCTGAGCTGGACTGCCAGCTAGTGACCAAGGGAGCGATGGTGGCACTCAAAGAGCTTGCAGAATACCACCATCTACTGGCATAAAATGTGGAGGAAGGAAAGGAAAGGAGTGGGGACAGCAGGAGGGGGAAGTGGAGGTGGCTGAAGGGTATTTAGAATCATAGAGTCATGGAATGGTTTGGGTTGGAAGGGACCTTCAAAGCACAGCTGGTGCAACCCCCCTGCAATGAGCAGGGACATCTTCAGCTAGATCAGGTTGACAAGAACCACATCCAGCCTGGCCTTGAATGTCTCCAGGGACTGAGGCATCTACCATCTCTCTGGGCAAAATTAATGGCATCAGAAAGATAAAATCACAGGCACCTACCACAAAATAAAAGGCCATTTGTACAAGTAGCAAAGGATCAAAAGGCAAGGGGGGGG